>JAOQMS010000003.1:17034740-17054353 GCA_027563885.1 Erythroxylum longipes
AATAAATTATTATGCTAACAAAGAAAATAAGAAGTGGATTCTGTAGATGACAGATGGAAATGAGCAAGAAAGATCATATATATAGATATATATATATATATATATATACACATATTTATATAACTATATATAATTTATTATATTACAAAATAAAATACGAATAAATAAATTATTATGCTAACAAAGAAAATAAGAAGTGGATTCTGTAGATGACAGATGGAAATGAGCAAGAAAGATCATCCCCGGAAGGGAAACGATTAATGCCTTTGAGCAGAATGTTGCAGCTTCTCTTATGGTTCATCAGTTCTTGCGTGGAATCATTAATCATGAGAATGAGTAGACAAAACTGTAAAAAAGGAATGTACGAATTCCGTTTACATTAGCAGCAGACTTGACAAGGAAATTTTCATCATATTCAATTGCTACTTCGCCCTGGAAATATTAAATCGCTTCCAACGTAATCTTCATCAAAGCAATTTAGTGTAAACTGGATTTAAACGACGCAGCTTTAGTGGGAGGACTGAATGCTATTCACAACGCTGCCGTTTTGGAAACGCTCTGTTGTTCATAACTGAACCACTAGCCTAAGCTTAAGCTAGTGAGCAGGCTGTGGGGAAAATGAGCGTAGCACAAGCGACATCAACTCCTGCTGTGCTCTGCACCAGCTACCGCATGCAATCAAGACCCTCCATCAGAAGGCCCATAATCTTGCGTCAGAATGTGTCCTACAAGATCAATACCATCATTTGCCAAGCTGGTCGCCGTAAATTCTCCACCAACGTCGGCGTCTCCTCGGATCAGAACGGTACAAATAAAGTGATTCAGACGGCGCTTTGGATAGCTGAGGGAATTTACGTTGCCTGGCTCTTTCTACTTCCATATGCTCCTGTGAGTTACACTTCAAATCAATTATGTTGTTTATCTTCCAAGGATAAAGATACTAGTGGTGGCTGTGATTGATTGATTGGTATTTGTGAAAAGGGTGATCCAGTTTGGGCTGTCAGTTCACAGACTCTGAATTCTCTCATTTCCCTTTCTCTTAACTTTTTCTTCATCTTGCCGTTCTCCAATTCTGGTATGCCTTCAAACTGCCTCTGGTGTTGTTTTAGATAATATCACATTATTTTTCTTCTACTTGATTCTTTTTCGACAGAGTAGTGGGAATACATCTCCTGGAAGCCCCAGTTCTTCACCCGGTAAGACCTTATCTTTCTTTTAGTCAATTATAGGAACCTTTCTTGACAGGCATGTGTTTATCTCATCAGGTCTCCGAAGGATTGTTCAACTTTGTTATTGGGTGGACCTTCATGTTTGCCCCTTTGCTGTTCACAGATTGTAAGAGGGACAGATACAAGTGGTCATTGGACATTTTATGGGGTGCCCAGATGTTCCTCACTAATAGTATACCCCTTGTCTTGTTTACTGATTCAATGAAATTTATGGCCTTGCAATGGGTTTCTAGTAGGAGCATGATAAATTCTATACAAATAAATAAATAAATAATAAAAGGAGGGATATAACTTTGTAACATCTCTTTTTGTGGGAGTCCACTTGCTTTTCTAATAGTCTAACTGTCATGCTTTTCTTCATCTGATTGCCAGCATTCTTGATACCTTATATGGCTATCCGGCTGAATGAAGCTGATATGGACGATACTCCAACCAAGCCTTCTCCACTGGCCACTGTGATGACTAATGGCGCATCGATTTGTGGGCTAATCGGCGGGGTTGTCTGTCTGATATCTGTTTTGTGGGCTCTTTTCGGTCGAATAGATGGTGGTTTTGGTAACATATCAGACAGATGGGAGTTCCTGCTTAGTTATTTAGGATCAGAAAGGCTAGCTTATGCCTTCATTTGGGATATCGGTTTTTACACAGTGTTCCAGCCTTGGCTGATTGGTGACAATTTGGAAATTGTTGAGAAAAGCAAGGTTGATATTGTGAATTACCTTAGATTTGTGCCAGTGATTGGCTTGGTAGCCTATCTTTTTTGTTTGAACCCAAATTCACCTCGTGATCAGAATTAGATGCAATGGGCAGTATTTTGGATTTTGTTGTATCAGTATTGTATTCCTTTTGCTGGATCTATATAAATTAACAAATTTTATGCAAATTTCTTTCATGATTTTATTGCAGTTGTCTCTATAAATGGCTTCCCTATGGCCTCTGAACCCATTGAGATAGAGGTGCAAGAAACCTTCTCCATTCCATACAGCGAAGTATATCTATTGCTATTTGGATCTGCACTATTTGAATCTCCACCCAAAATCTCTCCAAACCAGCTAACAACGGTTAACATATTGCAGCCTATTGTACTGTTGATAAATCAAACGTGATCGCTTATGGATGCAACAGAAAAATAAAATTTTTACGAGTTCTTATCATATTATAATAATTGAATAACTTGAAAATATGAATCAAAAATAGAAGAGTAGCACGTGATTCGAAGTTTTTGCTTAAACTTTTTTCAAAACTTTTTTGAAGTGTCAACCACGGACTGTTCATACATCCAATTTCTAATAGTATCCACATAGTAGTAAAAAAGAAACTCAACTCTTTGAGAGGAAATCAGCAAGAGTAGTAGGTCTCTTAGACTAAATTTCTATATATAGAAAAAAAAAAGCTTTAGGGTTTTATTTTTATTAAAATTAAATATTTTCATTATAATTAAAGTCAAAATATAATTATAATTTAATTTAATTTTAATAAAATCAAATATCTCATATTTGGTCCTTAAAATTTCTTAAACTTCACAATTAATTCTAACTTAATTGAAATTGATTTTTCTCTTTTTAAATTCTTTTAAGTGTGACCAATTAGGTTCCAATATGTTAACAATGATTGTAAATTATAATTATAATTAATAATTAGACTTAAATAAATTAAATCTTCTTTTAATTTGTTTTTAATTATCTAATTAAACAATTTATAATCATAGATTAAGATTCTTGTTTAGTAACATATCATTACCACCAAATATTAAGAATGTCAAAGTGATTTGACTTAACTTATCCTTGTATGGTTAAGATGCATTATTTAATCCTTTCATCATCTAATGTTCTAATTTGTCACAGTACGGATATAGTGTCTACTATTTTAAATTCAATCATGTTTGCTCTTGTTAATTATTTATTGCTTTATAATTAATATTTGAAAATATCTTTTCAAATGTCAATTCAAACTGATTAGAAAATTCCTTAAATCATTACTAATAAAAAACAATGGAACATTCTCTCTAATTACTTTGGAGTGTAGAATCTTTTATTAACTTATTCGACTACCTTTATATGGTTCAACTTTATCCAAGTACTATCGACTGAGCTACGTTAAATAGGATAGGTCATAAGTAGCATTAAAATACAGTCATTCCCATATGAGATGCCTTGGTAATCTCAAGTCTAAGGATCGATTATACAATTATCATAATAAGAAAATCCACATACATATAAGTAATATTCATTTAGGATTATCATAATTCGATCAGTTCGATGAACTTATTCTCTAATAAACACCCAGAAGTTTTTTTAAATTATTTTCATATTTTGATTTATGAGATCAATTACTTTTTTATAAAAAAAAACATAATGTGTGCTAGTTTTATCGTTTCATCAATATCTCGTCTTAATGAAACTGTTACTATGAACAATTTAGAAATGATATATAAATATAAGTTGAATCTCATAATTATAATCTTATCATCATTTCAATTGTACAGTAATTATTTAAAGATTTTATCTTTATCATTACAACATCAAATGTAATTAAAAAATACATAAAGATAAAGAATGCTTTTATTAATTAAAATAATAATGTATATAATTGTAACTAATCGATTGGTTGTAAGGGCATAAAGTAGCAAGTTCTCTCCTTGCATTAAAGCCAATAGCCTATATATCTAATACCATGTCCATTCATATATTGATCATGTCTCTTATGAGATAATGACTTAGTGAGTAGATCTACGAGATTCTCTTCCTTAAGAACTCTCTCCATTGTTATGTCTTTCCAATCTACTATCTCCCTGATCAAGTAAAACTTTCTTAGTACATGTTTAGACTATTTATAAGACCGTGGTTCCTTTCCTATGTAATGGTACCATTATTGTCACAGTATAATACTATAGACTAAACAGTGCTAGGAACCACTCCAAGTTCAGTGATTAACTTATTGATCCAAATCGCTTCCTTTTTCACCTCTAATAATAAAATGTACTTTGTCTAATTTTCAATGGTTAGTTATTTGAAACTCTTCCAAGTTACCACACCACCATGATTGTGATCTACTATATATACCATGATTGTGATATACTATCATCTATATTTGATTGAAAACTAGCATTTAAATATCCCTAAACTCTCAGTTTAACTTCTTTATAGACCAAGAAAACATCTTTAGTCATTTTAAATACTTTAAGATGTTTTTCATAGTTATCCATTGACTAGCACTAGGATTGGCTTAAAACCTACTTGTTCTCCTCAAATCATATGAGACATTTAGTCTAGGACATAACATCACATTCACGACTGATCCAATTACTAAAGCATATGGAACATAGTCCATTTTTCTTTCTCTTTTTGTGTTTTAGGACAAATACTTTTTGTGAGAGAAATCTCATGAGACATGAGTTAGAATCCCCTGTTGGAATTCTCCATGCTAAACCTATTTAACACTTAGTCTACGTACATGAATTAGGATAAGTCAAGCAACCTCTTACTCTATCTCTATATATATTTATTCCCATAATATAGGCCAGTTCTCCTATATTCTTTATAGAGAAGTTCTGGATAACCAAATCTACATAAAATGGAGCATTAGTATATCGTTTTTAATTAGTAACTTCTCTATGAAGTTACTAATTATAGAGTCATCTACATATAACTCTAAGAAGATGATTACACTCCCACTAATCTTTTTATAAACACATGTTTTATAAAATTAAACTGTTTGATTATATCATCAAAACAGATATTCCAACTTTGTAACATTTGCTTAAGTCCATAAAAAGAATTTTGCAACTTGCATACTTGATTAGGAAATATTTTTGATTCAAAACCTTCAAGCTATGTCATATACATATCCTCAAGAAATTTCCATTAAGAAATGGTGTTTTGACAATTATTTGTCAAATTTCATAATCATGATATGTGACTATAGCCAATAAGATCCTTATGAATTTAAGTATAGCTACTAACAAAAAGGTTTCCTGAAAATCAGCTCATTTTTTAGTTTATAACATTTAGCCACTAGCCTTGCTTTGTCTGTATGTACATTACCATTCATGTTAATTTTTCTCTTTAAACGCACTTATTTCCTATGAGTATAATAATATCAGGAAGATCCACCAAATGTATATGAATTATATTTTAGAACTTATAGCTTCATAACATCTTAAAAAATCTGACATTGATTCTTTTTAATATGCTCATTATCTATAAGTGATACATTATCCATCTTATTTTTAATATGTAGATCTAATCTAGTAGGAGGATGATGTATCATATTAGTAAGTCGCAGACTAAGTATCTCTTGAACCCTCGGTTGTACATCATATATATCAACTTGAGGTTCTTGTTCTATCTGAATGTGAATTTGTGCTTCTTAAACTTCTGTAATTTCTACCTGACTCCCATTACTTTCCTTAAGAATGAATTCTCTTTCTAGGAATATAACATATCTTGATACAAACACCTTTGCTCAAAAGGATGGTAAAATTGATATTCGATACTCTCTTTCGAATATCCTATAAATTTGCATTTATCTGAGTTAGCTTGAAGCTTATTAGATGTTGTATGCTTCACTTAAGAATCATATCTCCAAATCTTTAATTGTGACCACTTTGGTCTACTAACAGTCCATTTTTCATATGGTGTCTTGTCAACAGATTTGAATGGAACTCTATTCAAAAGATAACCAACAATTTCAAAGACATATCCCTTAAAGGAGACATAAAGGATTGCATGAATTATCATGGATTGCATCATATTTAATAGAGTGCAATTTCTCCTTTAGATACTCCATTAATCTAAGTGTCATAATACTCTTACCAATTTGTTTCTCAACCTCAAGTCTAAATTCCTTGAATTTTTCAAATGATTCAGACTTTTGTTTCATTAAGTATATATAAAAGAGAATATAATGAAATATGAGAATCTATCTCTAGCACAAGTAGACATAAGGTCACATTCATCTTAATGTATAAGCTCTAGTAACTCATTGGCACATTCTCCTATTCCATTAAGGGGTAGTTTGGTCATCTTTCCCAATAAACAACATTCACAAGTTTCATATGATCCATAATTAAAGGATCTAAATATCCTTCTTTTATGTAACTTTGTGATTCTAGTTTTTTTGATGTAATCTAACCTACAATGTCATAAATAAGATAGATTTTGGTCACTTAAATATCTTTTCTTATTATTTATATTAAGGATTGACCTTTGTAAATCCAATTCATACAAACCATTTGTAAGTAATTCAAATCCATAATAAACATCATTTTTACAGAAAGAAAACTTTTATTATTAATAATAAAGAAAAATTCATTCAATTCTAAATGAGAAATATAAACGATATTTAGTAACAATTAGAACATAATAGCAATTATTTAGTTCTAATTCAAGTCCAGAAAGCAAGGTTATACTAGAAGTTCTTATAGCTAACACAGTAACTTTTGCTTCATTGCTAGCCCGTAGGTCCACTTCTCCTTTCCTTAATGATTTACTCCTTGTTAACATCTGCATGTTATTATAAATATGAGAACCACATCCATTATCTAATACCCAAGAATGTGAAACAAAAGTAGAAAGGTTGATCTTAATCATAAATATACCTAAAGAAGTAGCTTCCTTAAACTTTTTATTTTTCAGTGTAGCAAGGTAAGTTGTGCATTCCTTTTCCAATGTCCATAAACTCCACAGTGAAAACATGCTCCCTTGTTATTGTTTTTCTTCTTGAAACCATATTTTCACTTTACTAATCTAACAGAAGCCTCTTATATTATTCTTATTAGAAACCTTTTCTTGTTTCGGAAGAATCTATAATAAGAACATAACTAGATTCCTTGTTAAGGCACCCCTTTACAGTCTTGAGCATATTCAACAATTCAGACAATTAACACATCTTCAGTACATGTAGCTCTACTGAAGATCTTTCTACTATCTTGAATTGAAATAACGCTTTGAAGAATTGATATCTCTCCACTCTAGTTTGTACACCAAATAATTCCTTAAGATATAATAATTATAGTATGAGTAACCATGTTATCATATTGCCTCCAAACCTCTAAAGATATACTAGTCAACATAACGCATGTAGCTTGTTTAACATCATCAATATATCGCTGATATTTCTCCCAAAACTCATTAGTCGCATTTGAACTAGGCTTTAGTGGAATAGTAGTATTAAGAACATATAATTTCTTCTCTTTCCTGAGAACAATTCTCGAGTTACAAAACCAATTTGAGAAATTAGGTTCAATTAGCTTATTAGCATGCATAATGCTCCTCAATAACTGATTGGTACTCATCATCTTATAACAACCAAAAGATATAAAAGACAAAGTATTAACTTATGGCTTAAAATCAAATAAAATAAGGCCTTTAATAAATATTTGATTAATCTCACTATTTTATTCAAAATAATAGCCCTCACTATTGCATTGGGAAATTATCAAATAATTTCCTAGTAGGTTAGGATCTTGTGAAAAAATAGTTAACTTTAAGTTTGCTCAACAAGCCAACTAAATTTAAATCAGGTAGATAACAATTTTATCAGTCATATCTTATGTGACACCTAAATCCGTGACGTGAAAACTCTTTGCCAAAACATATCTTATGTATTATTCCTAATCCTACCTTTAAATTCATATGATCCTGAGTTAGTTCATCCAAATCATAAACATTTCGTTAAGTAGGACTTATTAATTTAAAATAAAATATATTTAGGTTAAATATGGTTATAAGTTTGCTTAAACACAACTTTGGTTTTATTCTAAAATAATGGAAGACAACTACCACGTTCTTAATATGTGCTTAATATTTAATTTAGGGATTAAAATTTTTTTGTCTCATCAAAATAATATATTCTCATCGTATTAATAATTTATAAATTAGAAGCATACAAAAGTTACGTTGTGTTTTATTAATATTAAAATTAATTTACATTTTATGTACTTGTTTATGATTTTAAATTCTTTTATGATAGTGAATTTTCCTGATCTAAAGGGAAATTTTGAAGAATATATATCTAAATTAGTGTCTTTTAATTATGATACAAATTATGGTTTTTCAAAAATTACAACTCAAGATGACTATTTCCCTAGTTTCCCCTGCTTTCACTTCTCACATCAGTCACACGAGTATTTCATCTTGATTAAGAACCTTCTTCCTACAACCTAATTAGTAAGGTAATCAGTTTATGATTTTATTTTCATTTTTAAAGAAAGAAAGTCAAATAGGCAGCAAAAACAAGAGAAGGGAGGTTGGCTTCAAATGGTCTTAAGTGTAGGTAACTAACTAATTATTTAATGTATTAATTCAAGCATTAAATTGTGGTGCATAATTAAGAATGACATTTAGTCATGAATTCTAAATAAGAAGCATATTAGGGAAGGCACTACAGAAGGAAGGATTTTAGTTGAATTTTTTACAATCAAAGTGTAATCCAAATAGATTATATTAGCGCTCCCAATCAACCATGATTGTAGTTAGATTTGTTAAAGCTAAATAATAAAAGGAAAAATGTTGACAAAAAGGGCAAAATCATTAATAGTGGAATTATTAAGGTCATAAACGTATTACTTTAGAGTAAGAACTTCCATAACCATAACTCGAGAACAATGTCTGAAATCCATTAAACAGAAACTGAAGATAAAAGAAAATAGAAAGTGAAGGAAACACAAAAAACCTTTTTTTTTTCTCTCTTTTTGTTTGTTTTTAGCTTTTCTATGCTCTTTTAGAGAGAGGAGCCACCTATCTCTCTCTGTCTCTTCTCTTCAGTTTCTCTTCCAAACCAATCATTTAGGGGGTAAAAGGTAAGAGTTTTTGAAATGGATGGGAAGAGATATGTTGCTCTGCTGTGCGCAAAGGATTCAGAGTACATGAAGAAGAATTATGGAGGGTACTTTTGGGTGTTCTTTAGAACGCTGTCAGAGGCCGACAAGATGTGGAATGTTTATCGTGTAACTTCCAGGGAATTTTTCAAATATGATTTGATTGAATCCTATGATGGGTTTGTAATCATCAGGGGTTGCAATGATGCTTATGGAATGATTTGTGGATTTGTAAGCTTAGTATCCTATTGAAAAAGCTTGATGCTATGAAGAAAAGATTTTGGTCATTTGCTTTGGGCACCAAGCATCAGTCATCTTTTCCAATTACTAATTATTATTTTATTAATTAAATTCTTTTTACAAATAAGTTTTGAAATTTTTTAAACTTTACAATACTCAACGCTATTTCAATATCAGTCGATAGCTGACAAAATTTTTAGTATTGGCCGGTACCAACTGTCAGTACTAAAAAACAAGATTTTCTATCATTTTTGGCCGGTATAGTACCCTTTGGTCCCTACCGACCAATACAGTACAAAATTCATAACTTTGATTTAGAACATTGAGCAAAACTTTAAAAAGGATAGTTGTAATCATACATGAAAGATGTGTGTGTATTAATGTCAAGCTCCTTGAGATGAACTTTCAAATGGATGATTTGATCTTATACCATAGACTTGAGGATTGACATTTTTGTTTCATCATACATTACCAATATTCTCCCATTAGGATGTGCATTGTAGTTATGTATTATTTTTCATTGGTTTCGTAAAAAAATTTAGTACATCACAGATATACTGTTAGTGACTTCAAAATGCCTAGTAGAATAGGCTTATGTTTTAAGATAAACTCCTTTAACAAAAGTTTTTTTAAAGGGGAATCGAGACCCCTAACATTTTAGGCTAAGATGATCATGAGTTTAAGCCCTCAGATAGGGACCTTTTCTTCTACTAGCAGGTATGAAAGCAATTTCCTTATTTACAAGATTGTTAGTGCATTCAAGTACCTTAATGGGAATGCTTATAGGGGTGTTCTTTGTTGCTACTTCTTGACCATTTCTATATATCTAGAGCTCTTTATTTGATTCTTTAGTGAATTCTCCATTAGGAATTGATTCCAGATGCTGACCATTGTTGTTAAGCTGCAACTGACTAACATTGATTTCCTTTTAAGTTGTTATAGCCTTAGTTTGATGATGTATATTGCCTGCTTCTACTAAGTCCTGGGAGACACCGGATTTGAATATTTTACCTGTGGCTTTCCAAGTTTTCTTAGGTGACATAAAAAGAGGCTTCTATGCTTAGGATACTTTTACTACATCTTCAACTAACTTAAGGTTCTCGTTCAACCTAAGGATGGGTATCTCCTTTGGTAAGTACTTCATAACAGCAACTGTAACACACACTCTAGCATAATTTATTATGTTTGTTTCGACTATGGCTTAGTCCATACAGATAGGTCTACCAAGAAAGCTTTCCACGTGACTAAGCTAGTTGTTGTCTAGTATTCCAGAGGTATTTTATGGATGAACATCCATATAAGTACATCAAATTGCTTGATCTCTTTACAGTTAATTCCTAGCCTCTAATTTTGTAGTAGTAAAGGATTATTATACACATGCCAAGGGCCATATTTTAGGATTTTTTTTAGTAGCTGAGTTTCTATAAAATCTGAAGAAGAGGATTAACGCATACCACAGAAATGAAAGATTGTTCGAATCCAAGGAAAGAAGAAGATGGTAGATCCGAATTTAACTAAATTAAAATCTGATACGCAGGGTTTCAAATTTACCTACTAGACCTCATGAAGAAATTGTCTCGAGCAACCTAGATAACAGATAAAGAACAAACCAAGAAAGTTGTTTAGGATCAAAATCATGCCACAATCTGATTCAGTTGATAAGCGATGTTTAATTCCTAAGTTGAAAAGAACAAGAGGGGTTTCTTCTCTCAATATGGTCGATGGCTCACAAAAGATACTCTGATCAAAAGTTCTTCCAAAACTGTAAAACATAACTATTTATACCTAGGCTTAATGCTAAAAGACTTGGGCTTAAAATACATGGAAGCCCAAAATATAAATAACTTAAAACAAGTCCAAATTAGAATAATAAAGCCTCTCCTCTTGGGCTTAAATGATAATGCGTAGCCCAATACAATGGTCTTCAAGTCCCAAGTGAGTTTAATCCAAAGTTTTGAGATAAATGAATCAATTTGGGCTATGATTCAGATAGCTCTCCTCCAATAGGCTTGGTATACTCCATCCTCTCCACAAATTGGCCCACATGCGCATAGAGAGCCTCCTTGAGTCTCTCGATCCTAGCTTTGGACATAGGTCCAACTGGAATGACAAGCTCGCCCTCGTCACACATGCCATCTCCTTGGTGATCCTTACTCTTGCTCACATCAGTCCCTCCCTCCTCAAGAAGATTTGTCCTCGAATCTGAATCCATATCAAAAGGAGAAAGGTCAGTAATATTAAAAGTTGCAGAAATAGTATACTCACCTGGTAGGTCAATCTTGTAGGCATTGTCATTTATCTTCTCTAATACTTGGAAATGACCATCACCCCTAGGATCCAACTTGGATTTCTGCGGGTAGGAAACCTCTCTTTCCTCAGATGCACCTAAATCCAATCTCCAGGTTTAAAAGTCACCAACTTTAACCCCTTGTTGGCTTGCTTCGCATAAACCCTGTTTCCATGCTCAATGTGCTGTCTCGCCTTCACAAGCAAGTCCCTAACCATCTCAGCTTTCCTCTTGCCATCTGTACTAGACAACTCATGCAAGGGTAAAGGTACCAAATCCAAGACAGTCAAAGGATTAAAACCATATACAAGCTCAAAAGGTGAATAACCTGTGGTGGAATGCACACATCTATTATATGCAAACTCAATAAATGGTAAACAATCACCCAAGTTTTCAAATTTTTACCAACTACAACACGCAACAAGGTACCTAAGGTTCTATTAACAATCTCAGTCTGTCCATCTGTCTGTGGATGACAAGTAGTAGAATAAAGAAATTTAGTACCCAACTTTCCCCACAGAACACACCAAAAAAGGCTTAAAATTTTAGCATCTCTATCCGAAACAATAGACCTAGGAATACCATACAATCTAACAATATCCTTAAAGAATAAATCAGCAATAAGCACAGCATCATCAGTCTTATGGCATGCAATGAAATGAGCCATTTTACTTAATCGATTAACAACAACAAAGATGTTATCATACCCCTTCTTTGTTCTAGGCAGTCCTAAAACAAAATCCATAGAAATATCAACCCAAGGTTTAGTAGGCACAGGTAAAGTGGTATATAATCCATGGGGTTTAACAGTAGATTTTGCTTGTCTACATACAATGCATTTGGCACATACACACTCAACATCCTTATGCATGCCAGGACAATAGAAATGTTTATGCAAAATATTCAAGGTTTTAGTAACCCCAAAATGACCCATCAAACCACCACTATGGGCCTCATGCACAAATAAAGCACGCAAAGAACAATTAGGTACGCACAGTTGATTACCACGATACAAATATCCATTATGCCTATAACATTTTTGGAATGCAACATGCTCACAAGCATCATACACGGTAGCAAAATCATCATCAGAAATATACATGTCCTTAAGCTGCTCAAATCCTAATAATTTAGAACTAAGAGTAGAAATTAAAGAATACCTCCTAGATAAAGCATCAGCTACCACATTTTCCTTCCCTTGCTTGTAATGTAGTACATACGAAAATGTCTCTAGAAACTCCACCTAAGTGGCATATCTCTTGCTCAGCTTGCCCTGTCCCTTCAAGTGCTTTAGGGACTCATGATCTATTCGAATGACAAACTCTCTGGGTTAAAGGTATTGTTGCCACACCTCCAATGCTCTCACCACAGCATAAAGCTCCTTGTCATAGGTCGGATAATTGAGTTGTGCACCACTTAGTTTTTCACTAAAATAAGCTATTGGTTTGTTTTCCTACAAAAGCACAGCACCTATACCAATACCAGAAGCATCACATTCAACCTCAAAAGCTTTCTCAAAGTCAAGCAAACACATAATAGGAGCATAACACAATTTTGTTTTCAACAAATTAAACACATGCTCTTGTTCCTCACCCCATGTAAACCCTTTCTCCTTCTTGACTATTTTTGTCAAAGGAGCAGCAATGGTAGAGAAATCTTTCACAAACCTCCTATAGAAAATAGCAAGTTTATGAAAACTCCTCACCTCACTAGCACTCTTAGATGTCGGCCATTCTTGGATAGCCTTCACCTTCTCCTCATCAACCTCAACTCCCCTAGAACTGACTATAAACCCGAAGAAGACAAGCTTATCAATAAAAAAAGTACACTTCTTAAGTTTCGCATACAGTTTCTCCTGTCTCAGTACATCCAAAACACATCTCACATGCATGAAATGTTCATCAAGATTAGTGCTATATATTAAGATGTCATCAAAGTAAACAATCACAAATTTTCCAAGAAATGCACCCAACATATGATTCATCAACCTCATAAAAGTGTTGGGTGCATTAGTTAAACCAAATGGCATAACTAACCACTCACACAACCCATACTTAGTTTTGAAAGCATTTTTTCATTCATCTCCTGGTTTCATTCTAATATGATGGTATCCACTTTTCAAATCAATTTTGGTAAAGATACATGCACCATGCATTTCATCAAGCAGATCATCTAACCTAGGAATAGGATGGTGATACTTTACATTGATTTTGTTGACAACTCTGCAATCTATACACATCCTCCAGGTCCCATCTTTCTTCGGCACCAGCAACACAGGCATTGCACAAGGGCTCAAGCTCTCCCTCACATGCCCCTTCTCCAGTAACTCACCTACTTGCTTTTGAAGTTCCTTTGTCTCCTCAGGATTACTTCTATAAGCTGGGCGGTTCAGAATTTGAACTCCGGGTATAAAATCAATCTGGTGCTTTATGCCTCTCAAGGGTGGCAGTCCCTTAGGCATCCCCTCAGGAAAGACATCAATATAATCCTGCAAAAGAGAAGCAAAAACACTAGGCAAAGCCTCAAGAAGGTTAGTGTCAGAAACTAAATACTCTCTATATCTCACCACTACTAGTGCTCTCTTCTCTCCAGTTACTCTCCTCAAATATTTTCCTTTAGCAAACAAGCTCACTTTTCTCTCTTTCTTTTCTTTCTTTTCTTCTCTTCCTGAGCTTTTCTCTCCTGTACATCCCACTTCCTTTTCCTCATTTGTGCAATTACTCACTATTGTTCCAAACTCATTTTTCTTTTGGGCCTCTTTTCTCTGTTCACCATTTTTGTTCTCACTAACCTAACCCTCCTCACTTTTACTTGCTTTTATTTGGTCCAGGTACAATTCATGAGGTGATAAAGGTAGTAGAATGAAATTCCTACCCTTAAACTTAAAGGAAAACCTATTGGTATACCCATCATGTGCTACCCTCCTATCAAACTGTCAAGGTCTCCCAAGTAACATATGACCAGCCTCCATTGGTACTACATCACACAAAACCTCATCATCATATCTTCCTACTGAAAATGGCACTACGACATGCTTAGTCACCTTCACTCTAGCACTATCATTGAACCACTGTAAATTGTATGGCTCTAGATGTTTCCTGCATGTCAAACCCAATTTCTGTACCATAGTCCAACTAGCTACATTAGTGCAAACCACCAACTAAACACCTCGTATGGAAAAGACTCTCTCTCTAATCTATAACCTCATCTGTGGCCCTAGCACTCAGTACCCTCCTAACTACTAGTGCTTCCCCTATAATAGCTCTCTCAAAGCAACTATCATCCTCAAAATCATTATCAACAATAAGCTCAGATTCACTACCACTGTCCTTCGAATCAATCATCTCATTATACCTCATAATCATGAATTTCTTATTTGGGCATTGAGATGCAATATGGCTAGTACCCAAACACTTAAAACATTTAATGCTAGAATGCTTACTAGAAGAAGCTTGGGTGTTAGGTGTACCTTTATGGTCAAACCCTACATTCGGCCTTTTGGGTGTCTCCTTGAACTCCACCCCTTTGTCTTTTGACTTCTCCTCTCTCTTGGGCCATTTTAAACTCCATGATTGGCTAGAATTCGTGCCACTCCTTACTGCCACTCTAACTTTGATTTGTTTCTCCACCTTCATGGTCATGTTCACCATGTTCTCAATCTCTAAGTAGTGTTGCAACTCCACAACATTGGCTATCTCCCTATTGAGTCCACTCAAAAATCTGGCCATTGTAGCTTCTGGGTCCTCCTCTATGTTGGCTCGGATTATAGCCACCTCCATCTCCTTGTGGTAATCTTCCACTGATTTAGACCCCTGAGTGAGTCTCTGAAGTCTCTGGTGCATCTCCCTGTAATAATAAGAAGGCACAAACCGCTTACTCATGCATGCCTTCATATCGTCCCAAGTAGTAATTGGCATCTCTCTATTTCTCCTCTTAGATGTCACCAACTGATCCCACCATATTAGTGCATAATCTGTAAATTGAACAGCGGCTAGCTTTACCTTTTTATCTTCAAAAAAATTATGAAACTCAAAAACTAAGTCCACCTTCCTTTCCCACTCCAGGTAAGCCTCTGCATCATTCCTTCCCTTGAAGGCTGGGATTTGCATCTTGATAGATTTAAGGTCTCCATCTCTCCTGTTAAATGGCTCATCTGTCTGAACCCTCCTAAGTCTGCGTACCTCAAACTCCTCCTCCTCCTCAAGGTCATCCTTCTCTGGCTCATACCGAGGTGGTGGTCTACGAGGTGGTGGTTGTTGCTGACGTACACCTGCACGCCTCCCCTGAGGTTCCTCACGTCTCCCTTGTCTGAGCTCATCCATCTATCCCCTAATCTCAGGTAAGGCTAGATTGAACCTCTCAAATTGTTACTGCATGGCTTTTAAAGTGAAAGTGATATTTGCATCTCCCATTGGTTGTCATCATTACCACCTCCCTGTGACATTGTAGATAATATGATATACCTGCAAAACAAGTTTAGTAATAAACAACCTCACACACTCCCTCACGTGTTTCACTCAATTGATGTCACTCCCCTCGTGTTTAAGTCACGGCAATGACTCTCTCAAATAAGCTCATACACTCTGCCTTTTACCACTCAATTCCCTCTTAAATTTAATTCACCACTCGGAACCGATTCTCAATTGATCAAAAGAATCAAAAAAGTGTGAAAATTTCGAACTAACTAGCAGCTACGAGTATAATGAAACAATTTTTTTTCAGATTTTGTTTTTTTACTCTTTTTTCTTTTTTTTTGTTTTTTTGCACCTTTTTCTGACTTTTCTATTTTTCAATTTTTTCATTTTTTTTCTGACTTTTTTTTTCTTTTTTTTTTCATTTTTTCTAACTTTTTTTATCTAAGTCAAATATTAATAGAAGATAAAAAAAATAAAAATAAGAAACCCTAGGCCAAAAGTTAATTCACACCTGAGTTGATAAATTGACGATAATTGGATGGTGATGGGAGGCAATTTATTGAATTCCAATAGAGTTGAATAAGAATTCTCCTCCACACCAACGCTCTGATACTAACTAACGCGCACTACGGAATTAAAAGATTGTTCGGATCCAAGGAAAGAAGAAGATGATAGATCCGAATTAACTAAATTAAAATTTGATACGCAAGGTTTCAAATTTACCTACTAGACCTCACAAAGAACTTGTTTCGAGCAACCTAGATAATGAGTAAAAAACAAACTAAGAAAGTTGTTTAGGATCAAAATCACGCCACAATCTGATTCAGTTGATAAGTGATGTTTAATTCCTAAGTTGAAAAGAACAAGAGGGTTTTCTTCTCTCAATATAGTCGACGGCTCACAAAAGATAATCTGATCAAAAGTTCTTCCAAAACCCTAAAACATAATTATTTATACCTAGGCTTAATGCTAAAAGACTTGGGCTTAAAATACGTGGAAGCCCAAAATATAAATAACTTAAAACAATTCCAAATTAGAATAATAAAGCCTCTCCTCTTGGGCTTAAATGATAATTTATAGCCCAATACGATGGTCTTCAAGTCCCAAGCGAGTCTAATCCAAAGATTAAAAACTGTAGTGCTTTATTTTAATTAAAATTAAATACTCTAATTATAATTGAAGTCACACTCCAATTATAATTATAATTTAATAATAAAATCAAATATCATTCTTGGAGTTTCTTAAACTTCACAATTAAGTCCAACTTAATTGAAATTGATCTTTCTCTTTTTAACATCTCTTTATATGTGACACGTTAGGTTCCTAATATATTAGCAATGATTATAAATTCAAATTTTAATTTATAATTAAAATTAGATAAACTAAAACTTCTTTTAATTTATCTTTAATTCTTCAATTAAACAATGTATAATTATAGATCAAGATTAACATCTAACAACATGTCATGATCATTCAAATATTAAGAATGTCAAATTGATTTGACTTAACCTGTTCATATATGGTTATAATGTATAATTTAATTCTTTTGTCATCTAATGTTCTAATTGGATACAATATGGATATAACTTCTACTGTTTTAAATCAAATTAAACAATTTATAATGATATATCAAGATTGATGTCTAACATATTACGACCATCCGAATATTTGGAAAGTCAAAGTGGTTTGATTTAGCCTGTCTATGTATAATTATGATACATAATTTAATCATTTTCTTATTCAATGTTCCAATTAGACATAATATATATATAATGTCTACTCTTTTATATCCAGTCATGTTTATTCTTGTTAATTAGTAATTAATTTATAATTAATATTTGAAAACACCTTTCAAATATCAATTAATTCTAGATAGAGAATTATTAAAATTACAATTAATCAAGAACAATAAAATATTCTCTCTAATTGTTTTAAAGTGATGCTTTTTTTAATTGACTTGTTCAACTATCTCTATAAGATTTATACTTTATCTAAATACTATGGACCGAACTATTCTAAATAGAATAAATTATAATTAATATCAAAATATAGTAATTTTCATATAGAATACGATGGTAATTTCAAGTCTAACGATTAATTATACAACTATCATAATGAAAAAATCTACAGACACATAAGTAATATTTCATTTGAGATCCTCATAATTGAGTCAATTCAGTGAATTTTTTCTCTAATGAGCACCAACAAATTTGTTTAAATATTTTCATACTTTAATTTATAAGATAAATTACTTTCTTTATAAGATGATGTGTTCTAATTTTATCGTTTCACTACTATCACATCTTAATGAGACTATAACTAGAAATAATTTAAAATTAATAAGCAAATTAATATTAAATCTCATAACTATAATATCATTGTAATTTTAATTACATAGTAATTATTCTAGAAATTTTATCTTTAGTATTAAAAATCAAATATATTTAATAAAATAAATAAATATTTTTATTAATTAAAATAATAATATTACTGCAAGGTACAAGCACGGCCAACAAGTAGCAAAACAGGTTCAACAAGGAGATACCGTGGCAAATCTGCAGAAACCCAACACAACAAATGAAAATTGAGCCGAGGATGCAGATCCAAAACAATTGAACCACCAAAACCCAGTACTTAGAATCATACTAAAAGTCAGATCTTAGACCAATCCACAACTCCTATATATCCCAGAAGAAAACCCCGTCTCAAAAACCGTTGGAATCATGAAGAGGTAATACCACCACCTCTTTGCTGCCACAAATTGATGATATCAGTAGCCTGATTAAGAAGTATGATCATCTTTTTCTGGGATATCCATGGCTTACTCTCTAGAGTAGCTTTAAGCTCTTCCCAAGCGTCCTTTCTCGGCCAAAAGAAGTACGGACTTAAAGGTAGAGAGCCATGTCCTGGTATTACCTGATCAAGAGCTAGCCCAATGTTCTTCTCCATCCATATGAACTTCAATACGAGTCTTGGCTTCTCCACTTTCTTCACTGTAACCTCAGTTGTCTGCAAAAACCCAAGAAGCTCCGTAACCGAAACACTGTACAAAACAAATATGAATGTTAGAGGATTTAATGTCCACGGACCTCAGTTCTTTCATCAGAGATGGGTTGTTCAGCTTCCATGGATGGTGGTGAGTTAGATTCCGATGTAAGAGTTGCAGGCACTGCAAAAGGAGGGAGTCTCTGATTTCTCGGAAGGAGCTTGTTTCTGTGCTGAAAACTGGATTGAGGAATCAAATTGAGCTTGGAAGAGATGGAAATGGAGGTATGGAATCATTTGAGTGTGGGATTTTGAAAACAAATTACGGGGAATGTTAAGAAATTATTGATAGTTGATGGAAATATCGTCATCGTTTTGTGGGCAGAGAGTAAGACTTTCCAGAGCGTAATAGTCTCGGTACTGTACTCGCTCGCCTGCTTAGTTTTGGACAAGGCATTGAAGGGTCTTCTAACCCTACGTTTGGTTGCTGTCCTTATGGGCGGGGACGAAAGACAGGGACAGAAAAATTCTGTCTCCGACCTGTTTGCTTGCTGTCCCTACCAATTTTTGTCCCGACTCCGGAGACAGAGACATAAAATTTTTGTTCCTTCCAAAACCAGAGGACAAGAAAACGGAGA
>JAOQMS010000003.1:17061671-17080964 GCA_027563885.1 Erythroxylum longipes
TTAAGCGTTGCATCGTCTTAAGTTGACCTTGCTTCGTCTTAAGTTGACTCGGGCTTCGTCTGTTCCTTGCTTCGTCTACCTTTGCGCTTCGTCTGTTCCTTGCTTCGTCTACCTTTGTGCTTCATCTGTCTTTTGTTTTGCCTTCTTATGACAGGCTTCGTTTTGTCTCCGAATAGTTAGGCTCTGGAAACGAGGTTTAACATTAGGACTTTCTGAATTCCTTTATTTTCAGGAATTATTTCCCTTTCTTATGATTGTGGTACCCAATCACAAGAAATTAAAGAAAAAGAGAGAGAAGGAAGTTGGGTACAAAGTAGAAGACACATCAATTTGGACATCACAAGCAACAACAAGAAATCCAAAAAGTTATATGCTGAGAAGAGATAGAAAGAATGATGATGGAGGAAATACGTCATAGGGAGAAAAGGCCCCTTTTGAACTTCAATTAGGTACAATTTAGTCGGAGAAGTAATCATCCTTATTTGAACACTTACAATATCGGGTGAAAGAACCACCCAGATTTTTTTTGGTCTAATAATGCAATAACTCAAATAGGAATTCAAGGCTTACGAGGATTTCAGCAAGATGAGTCTAGTTCATGGGATTCAAAATTAGGCAAGACAATGGATAAGATCATAAGTACAACCCAGAAGAGGCTAGAAAGGAAGTTTAAAGAAGTAATGGAAGATTATGCCTCTTATGTTTACAACCTAAAGGTTAAACTGGCCCATCTTCCCAATGAATTCTGTAAGAGAAGTGTGGAAAGCTTTCTGAGTAACATGGAAGTAAATCCAAGAGAACAATTTAAGGCTATCACATTTATGAGTGAGAAAGAGATAAAAGAACTAGCGGAAAAACAAGTTAAACCCCATTTTGTAGAAGACCAAGAGAAGAAGAAATAGGATGAAGAAAAGAAGGAAGACTCTCCATACATTCCTCCTCTGCATTATCCATTAAAAATACCATTCCCACAAATTCAGAAGAACGAATTGGATGCACCAATCACAAAAATCGTGGAAAAGCTAAAGAAATGGAAAATTTACTTGTCTTTTGTGGAAGTGTTGAAACGCAGGCCTAAGTATGCTAAGTTCCTTTAAAACATATTATCTGCCAAGCGAACTTGGGACAATAATCAAAAGGTAGCCATGATGGAAACCTCCAGCTCCTTAATTACCTACTATATGCCCTCACAGTTGATAGATCTAGAGAGCTTTACAATACACTATGTAGTTGGTAATTTAAAGATTTCAAAATATTTATGCGACATAGGCGCTAGTATAAACCTTATGCCTTTGTCAATTTTTAGGCTAAGAGATGTGAAGCCAACATTTATGTGCATTCAGTTAGCAGATCAGTTGCTAAAGAAATCATTTGACGTGGTGGTGGACATACCTATAAAAATGGACACGTTTATCATTCCTGTAGATTTTTTCATGCTAGATTTTGAAGAGGATTGAAAATGTCCGCTAATTTTTGGTATACCATTTTTGACCACCAAAAAAACTTTGGTAGATGTCCATGAAATCAATCTCATCATTTGAATTGGTGATGAACAATCGAAATTCAATATGAATAAGGAATTAAGGAATCTGAAGGAGGGTAGCTCATTCATGAGAATTGATAAAGTCAAATCTTTAAAGGAGTGAGAGGAAGAAGAGCAGATGATAGCGGAGATTAAGTTTGAAGGATATAAGGAAGTCTTTGTTCAAAAGTCGAAGAAGAGGAGAACGAAGAACAGAGGATACAAGACATAGAGGTTGAAGAAGATACGAAAGTCTTTGTTCATGAAATGAAAGAAGAATAGGAGATAGGGGTGACTGAGGAAGAATAAAAACAACTTACCCTCTTATAGGACACACTTTTGGATTCTATAGAAGATTTAGGGAGTTTTGTTATTCCCTATTTTATTGACAGTTGGTTAGTAAAAAGGACATTACTGAACTTAATTGTTTTTTTATAATTTTATTAATATTTTCCTTTTGATTATCTTGCAATTTGTAACTTATTTACAAGCTACAAAACTGAAATTGAGCAACACAGATGGAAGCAAGTTACTTATAATTGACCTAGGTTAGGTGTGGAAGGAAGAGCACGTCAAACTAGTGACATTAACTAAGCGCTACTTGGGAGGTAACCCAAGAATTAGGATATGTTTTATTTTTATTTTGTTATTTGTATTTTGAAGGGAGTGAATTGCTGGAACTTTATAGCCGAAATTATCTCCAAATTCCTTCACCAACATGGTCACCACCTTAATCGTCATGACGGGTTTATACTCTAACCTTTATCTTTTTCTTTTTTTATGTCTTTCTTTTCATTCAGTTTAAGTTCCCCTTACGTGTTGTTTTTTCTCACATTAAGGACAATGTGTTGTTCAAGTATAGGGAGGTGTGCATTGTATGTTTTATCATGAGTGCGAATTTTTTTATGTCATATGTTAGTTTTTGCTTATTTTTTCATGGTGTGAATTGTGTGAATATGTCAATAGCTAGGACTTAATGGAACTATTTTAGTTTTGAACACAGTCTTCTAGTCGTAAAGATTTATTAGTTTATGCAATTTGTGTTCTAGGTATCTTTGGTTAACTATGCATGTAAATTAGGTTATGACGTTAGTTTGCTTACCTTAGGAATTTGTTACATACATTTATAATTATAGGTCAATTAAATAACTAATGTCGTTAGTATCTTTTCATGAGGATGATTAGCTAAAGAAATAAGGTAGGCAATTAAATGTGAAAAAAAGTGTGTATATCTTAAGCAAATAATTATTCCGTTAGCGTTCAGGTTATGAATAAAACTAGTAGCTAGTTGAGAATATGATATAGCTGAGCAACCGAGGGACATCCATCACAAATGTTTGCTTTCGCGTTAAAAGACTAAAATGACATTCCTACCAAGCCTATTAATAAAACATGACCTAGTTAAGTAACCGAGGGACATGTATCACAAATATTTGCCTTTACATCAAAAGACTAGGTCAATGTTAAAGAAAATTAACAAAATGGTGTTTAATAAATAAATCATACCGATCTTTAAGAATAACATGATTTTCTATAAAAAGCTACTTAGTGATGTTTGCAATTTCAATTGACTACTAATTATCAATGTGTGTATGCAAGTGCTGAGGATGAGTGAATATGATGTTAAAGTCTTGATTAGTATGTGTATTTAGTCCAAAATGCTTAGCCATTTATTGCATAAGTTAACAAGTTAGAACAACTTGAAGGATTGTGTTTGAGGCTAAATTAGTTTCATGAAGTTAGAAGGAATGAATGTATGTGTTATTATTTGGTGTGTTTGAATGTGTATTTGCTTTGTTTTTACTTGAGGATAAGCAAAAGGTTAAGTGTGGGGATGTTAATAGTTATAGTTTACATTATATTTTGGCAGGTGTTTTAGTGTGTTTTTAGGTGTTGATTAGATGATTTTTGCTTGTTTAGTTTTAAAATTATGTCAATAGGATTATGCGTTTGTGTTTGAGAGTGTTTTACGGTTTAGAGCACGATATTAAACTTTAATTTTGTGTGCTGGAGGTGTTTTGATGTGCTTGTTAGTGTATGAACTCAGATGTAGAAGATTAAAGGAAGTTGGAGAAAGCTTGGACAAAAGGAACAAGGTCACGATCATGACATATTTGTCATAGTTGTGATAAAAGGTCTCACCCAGGGTCATAATCATGACAGAAGAGGATAATAGTAGATCACAATTATGACACCCATGGTATGATCATAACAAAAGCTAAATTTCAAAGGTCATGATTATGACAGAAGCTAAATTTCAAGGGTCATGATTATGACATATCTGTCACGATCATGACAGGCACAAGGAAGAGAGAAGAAGAAGAGAAGAGAAGGAGCTACAGGAGCTGCTGTTGTTTAGCCACTTCAGCCATCCATTCCAAGTTATTTCTACATTCCTCTTGTTGGTTACTTCATCTAATGTATGCTTTGGACATGAGGATGTTGAATGTATTGTTAAGGATGTTCTAACTTCATTTAGGGATTGATTCTCAAAGCATTTTGTGATTTATTTGCTTTTGATGTTAATCAAATTGTTAAGTGTTGTGATGTCTATGATTTTTGCATACTTCGATAACAAATCGAGAGATTGAATCGTTAGTAATATGATTAGGTTGGGTAATGAGAATTAACAACCTAATAGATTATATAAACATCAAATTGGTAATTATACGAAGAGAGATCTTATGTGAGAACACGATTGTCCATTAGATTGCTTAAGAACTTATTAGAGACATAGGTTGTTTTTGTTAACTAAGAAATTGCAAAATCAGAATTTCAGATTCAATTAGTGGTTATTAACTAGAGTTTAATGATTAGATCTTGAGAAAGAATAATCAACCTTTCGGAGATCCAGGACAGATACCAATTATATCAAAAGTGATTAGCGTAGCAAAATGATGATAGATAAATGCCATCTTCTTATAGCTGTTTGATCTTGTTTTGTTGTGATATCTCAATTGTTAAGTGGTTGTGCTCCATTTTTATTTACTTGTGTTAATTTTAGAACTTTAAAGTCAATCAATCCATTCTCAATTGCTCAATTTTCTAGTTAATTTTATTTTCATTTTAATTCATGTTTTTGTAACCTTAGACAGAGTTAGTGTTCGATTAGTTTTTAGTTAATTCCTTATAGGATCGAATGTAATAAACCAATTCCATAGTGCATATGCCCGAACATCCAGAGGATATTTAAAAACGTACCCTAAGAGAATGGCACGTTGAAAAAATCACATTAACTTATTTAAGGCATCACACATTTCACAAGCATTCAAAGTGATTAAATCTTCCCATTAAATTCACAAACATAAACTTACATTGTGTCATTACAATTCATAATCTATGCATATACATTACGTAACATTTGAGAGTTTACTACTCCATACAAAATGTACAATATGAAATGGGATGCTAACTGAAAACATTCTAACTATACTCCTCAGATATCAACTGACCAGACCTCTGAGCCATTCTTGTTCCCAAAATGACATTACTAGAATTCTACTAGATTGCCTTAGAAGCTAGAACTCTTTTGTACCTAAAATCAACATTGCGATTTTGATGAGTTTGCGAACTTAGTGAGTGAGCCATCATCGATGTGCTCACTCAAGTAAGAATATAAACATCACAAGTATATAACCAAGTTCGACAAATATATCACCTCATTCAGTATCAAATCCCACATCACATTTTATTTTTTATCATATTTCAATAAGTACAACATATTTACAAACATTTCATATCACCATTTCAGAACAATCCAATAATTCATCTCAATCATTCATATGATATATGTAAAGTTATAAATATGTAGATGCATATGTGATTCCACTTTCATTTTACTTTGTTGTGACCGTGTGCCTATTTACTGTTCTGTATCCATTGTGGATATTGGGCTTATTGTCCTGTACTCATTGTAGATACCAGGCTCATTATTAACTGAGTCTGTGGCTCTTTATGCACAATTCCTGAGCTTAAAGCTCTTTTTCACGTTGGTCACTCCAATCACAACTCCTTTATCTGATCATGCGTATCAAGCATATCAATGTAATGGAATGCATCAATTTACATAATATGCTATCAATACTTTTCATTCAATATGTTCATGTCATTTATCACATTCTTTGAACCTAAATACGGCATTCAACATTCAATTTAGTACACATTCTATATTACACATACAATGTGAAAACACTTCCATATCCAGTCCTATGTATCAAGCTCCTCGGACCAACAATGTCTGGAATCATAGCAATCATATAAGTAACCATTCAATAACTAAAAGTTAACCAAAACAATTCAATCATAGTGAGAAACATCTAGGTTAACTCACAGTATACTCCAGAAAAGCTATTGCCTTTATAATTCGGCAATGTCTGGATGTTGGCGATCAACTTGTGCATCTATAGTCATGCAATACATATATAGTTCACAAATCACTAACTTGTTTAATCATATGAATATTCAGTCATGCACATGTATAAGTGTCATGTTCAATACATGCTCAATTGACTTTTTGGGTATATATTCTTATACAAAGATAGTGACTATTCAATTTGTGCTTATACACCCTAAGACCATTCAAAAATTATATTTTGTATACTACCATTTTGCAATCAGGTTTGTACCTTTAAATTAGCTTGATTGACTCCAAATTCATCAACCATACTTACACTTATCCTTGAATACTTTCATGATCAAAAAGCCTCTTATAACACCCACACTATTGTTACTTTAAATCTGGAATTTCAGCAAGCTAGATCTATATATTCACCAAACTTTTTCCAGCAATATATATTCATACATTTACACAATTCTCATTCATAATTAACCCATGTTCTTCAATGCTCATTCATCCATACCTTATAGACATTATTTATGTCCTTAAGATCATGTTTGCATTAAAAGAACTCATTTATTCTTTTAACAAATCATAATTTCCATATTTGAACTCAAACACGTCAAAACAATCCATTCTTTAGGTTATGACATAAATTAACTACTTAATCAAGCAACAATCTAGGCTCATTCCTAGCCTTAACCAAGTCCAAATATACCAATTTAAAGTGAAATTTCTCAGCTAGTTCAACATGTAAACAAGGCTGAAATTAAAATTCTAGAATTTGTCATCAACATCACTAATGTGTGTAACTTTACTACCTTCAATATTTCAGGAATTTTACAAGCTTAGAGAACTACTTTCAATATTTCACAAATGTTACAAGCTTAGAGACATCAATAACTCCTGCAATTTTCCAGATTTCATTGCCTTTAAGGTTACTTCATTTCAAGTTAATTTAACTTCCATATTGGTTACACTAAGGCTTACAAAATTATGCTCACTTATCTCATTAACAGACACTTTTTACAAACACACCTACAGCTCTAATTTTCCATATTCAAAAACACCTTAATAACACCTATCTTTAACATGAATTCTTCATCAATTATACTTCAAATCCCAACTTAAATCATCCATACAATAGCCCCTAAACTACTATTTTCGTACATACAAAAATAGAACAGAAAAGTACCCATTCATTCTCCATTTTCCAGCACATCTTCAACACCAACTCCACATTCAATCTATACCTATTTAGTCATATTAAAAATTCTGCTAATATATACCATAATAGGTTAGCATTTCACTTACTTGATTAGCCTAAATGCTACTTCCAAATGTCAAGCTTGCTTAGCCTCACATGTATGCAAGAACATTTCAAGAATAGTGAGGGAGTAGGGTGGTTTCGGTAAGGACAAGAAGAAGACAGCAAAATGTATAAATATTCTGCCTTTAAAGCCATATTTATGATGGATTTTGCATGGGTTTTGGGGTGGTAATGTACAAAATTAGAGCATAAATCCAAAGGTGTGGGTGAGATGTGGATTTCGGCAGTTAGAGGGAGGAGAAGGAGAGAGCACAGTAGAAACATTACAAAGGAGCTGAATATGTTGATCACATGGTGTAGGATGAGTGTTCTTTCATTAAAGACACTTGTCATGTAAATAAACAAAACATATGTCCTCCTTCTTTGGCTGCCAAATGTCACTAAATTCGTAAGCCATTTGTCAATTAATTCTCCATGCCATTTGTCACTCATTTGATAGGCTTAGTCATCCTAAATTTCCACATGTCAACCTGTCTTGCTACTTGAAATTTTTCCTAAACTAAATGTACATATTAATCCATCAATCTTCCAATTATGAAAATTAATTCCAAATTACTAATTTTAATCTATCAAACCAAAAGACAAGACATTAACAATGCACATTCATATCACAATGATTTTAAACCTTTTATACCTTGGAATATGTCAATTGAGTGCAAATATTATTTTTGCAATGTTTTTTGAAATCATAAATCATGTGTGTATGCTATTATTATGCATACGAATGAACTCATGAAATCATGTTCTAAATTTATCAAATACATTATATGATCATACAACTCAAGAGGCTCAGTAATCTAATATTTTAATCCCTTGAGATGGAAATCAATTATTACATCGACACCTCAATACTACTAGTTACGATTTCATATGCTTGCAAATTATTGAGGGTTTTATAGAAGTAAAACTTGGTTAATAAATTCTAAGGAAGAAGACATCAAGGAGGTATGAAATGTCAGGCTAAAAACTCTTATATTAAGAGTTATAATTAAATCTTAAAATTTTCTTTTTAAGCATTTGACAAGCTTAAAGACATACCCACCAATTTTTAAGCAACATGTGTAGAAAAAGAAGCAGTAGATTATAAAAGATATTATGAGAGACTTTTTGTATGCAATTACTTCTTAATACTAGAATTATGAAGCTTTAATGAGGAATCTCAAAGTTTAAATTGGTTAAATAAATAAGGTAATAATGGAGAAACCATAAGTTACCTTGCTTAGTAACATAGTACCTAACCCTAGGGAACATATGAAGGAGGTTGCCTTAAAGGGTAAGGAGTTAGCTAACACCAAGAAGAAAGAAAAAAGTAAGGTAAGGACACTATCGATAAAGTATTGATTGAGAATTGGTTACCCTATAACATTATTTTAAGTAATCAAAGAGGAAGATAATAATACTTAGGAGGAGTTTAAAAAGATTCAAAAGAAGAAGTTTTAGAAAAAGACTATCCCAAAGAGGAGGACTCAGAGTAAGAAATTATAAAGAAAAAATGTAACATCCCGTTCCCATATTAAGGGTTGGAGTCGAGAATACCATAAATGAGAAATAAAAGTGAGAGAAACAAAAAATGCATTTCATGCTCATGCATAATATAGCATGCATACATGTGAATTTGATCATTGTACACATTACAATAATCTGTTCATACACTCATTTGACATTTTCCGGGTATAAATGATTGATTTAATGTAATTATGAGGTGGATAGTGAATATTTTATTCTGAAAATTGATTTGGTGAATTAAATTATCAATTTAGAATTTTTGAAAAATTTTGAGAATTTTGTGGAATTTTTGGGTATTTATGAACTAGGAAAAATGCCAAGTGGTAAGACAGCCGTTAAATGTTAGTAGAAATAAATATCAAATGGTAGTAGAATTATTGAAAAGTGATATTGGGATTTAATGACTCATGTCATTGAAAATTGGGAGACAATTGGAGTAGGAATTGGAGACAAATGGACTAGTAATAAAGAGGACCCATTAGAAACCATAAGAAAGTGACATGTGGCACTTGCCACACCACTTGTTAAACCCACGTTTTTGTTAATTGAAAGACCAACTTTTTGGTCTTTCACTTGTCAATTGCTTCTCTTTCTTCGTAAGTCTCTCCTACCTTCATCTTCTTTATTCCTTCTTCTTCTTCTTCTTCTTCACGTTTTTGCTTCACCAAGCTTCATTAATGTTGCATCTTGATCTCATCCATCATTTACTTCTATTTTCTTTGTCTTCTTCACCTTCCTACAAGAAGACCCAACCCATTCCTCCATGAGAGTTGATGGTCGTATGATACATGGGAAAGCTAGGGTTAGGTGATTTTTTGAAGATCTTGAAGTAAACAAGTTAAAAGCTTTACTTTTCTTGATTTTTTAAATGAAGCATATATAATTATGGTTAAAGGGAATATAATCATAAGATGGTGTTATATGTTTTTGACGTGAATGAGAAAAAAATCCAGATATGTACATGTCTTCTTTTATGTTTATGTTGATTTATGATTTAAATTGATGTAGAGATAATTTAGAGTTAGAATGAGTCATAAGATGGAATTGAAAGAAGTGCAGAAAAATGGATTTTTGTAAATGTATGCACATGTTCTGTTTTAATTTGATGATTAAATATAGATCATGAATTGGTTTGTGAATGATATTGAGTTGAAATGGAGTTAAGAATAAAGAGTAATGAAATAGGAAAAGTGATCTTTGATGTAGCAGTAACATGTTCACTAATTATGCTTCTGTTTTTTACATATAACTTGTTCTGTAGTTATCCAAATGGAATGATTCTTAATTTGGAGTAAACTAGAGACATAGGTCTACAAATTGTCTGAAGAAATAGATTTTTAATTATATCTCTAAGAATTTCAAAATCTAGCTTGAAATTGAGTCTCGGCTTAGGCTATAACACTACCCGAGACAAAAATCATGTCCTGTTGTTATCGAATAAACTGTATTGATGTAGGCCAAATAAGATAAAATTTTCTTCACAAAAGTTTTATATTATTCTCTTAGATTTCAGTTGGTATAAATTTTGTAATTTTTGGATATTTGAATTAAGAGATATGAGTTGTACAACTTGATAGCATGATCATGCATTAGCTGAATTTCAAATGTACTTAGTCTACAGTATTTTGAGCATAAATCATACAATAATGAACCAAATTGAATGATCTTAGAGTCATTAGAAACTTAAGACAATGAGGAACATTTTTCTATAAGAAAGTGTTATCAAATTACTCCATTTTCTTGGTCAGAAAGAACATGAAAAGTTGACTCGAAAGTATATTTCAGGAAAAATTTGAATTGACCAAATGAGTTATGAATTTTGATTATAATGGTTTTAATAAGGTTTAAACCTAAGTACCAATTATACTTAGGCGAGTTTTAATATATGATGGATGATGTAACGAGAATAGGGGGAAAATACCCGAGAATGTCATTGAACACGGATTGTACATATTTCATATACATATATGTGCATTAATAAATACTTATAATTTTGCAAAAGTGTGATATGTGTATATTGCTTGATATAGAGGAGCAATTGGAACTTCACATCTAGGCATTGTCGTAACTTCGAGGCAATAGCTTCGGGAGCAATCAGTGAGTAACCTAGACGATTTCACGCAATTAATTGTTTGCTTTTTGAATGATGATATGAATATGATTTGATTATGTTGATGCCGAACAATAAAGGTCTGAGACTTGATGCATGAATGTGATATTGAAGTGCTACTTGTATGTAAATGTGATGAACTAAATGCTTCTTAACATGATTGATTGATTATAAGAGATGCATTCCATACATGAATGCATGATCAAATAATGAGAGTTGTGGCCTGAGTAGCCATCGAAAAGGAGCTTAAAGCTCTAAATGTGATTAAGAGCCAAAGGCTCACTATGTATATCCCCAACGGATAAGAGACAATATAAATGAGCCCAGTATCCACAATAGATACGGGACAGTTTAGGCACTCGGTCACAACAACGTAATAATTAGAAAGGAATCACATGAGCATTTCATATACATTTTAATAAGTATGTTTGATTGTTTGAAATGTAAAATTGTCTTACCCTTAAGTGAGAATGTGATACGTGATAATTTATGCAAAATGCAAAGATGTGAATTATATGTTATATGTGTGATGTGTTGCATGAATTGAGTAAACCATCGATGATGGTTTCCTCACTGAGTTCGCAAAACTCACCCCAATTTGCAACATATTTTTTAGGCTTAGAGGAGACACCCAATTACACCAACTGGGGCCTAACTATTGCATCCAGATAAAAGATAGAGTTCGAGATTAGTTGTCGTTTGCATATATTTTCTGTAAATTTAGTATTAGATATTGTATTCTGCAAGCTTCATTTATTGTAAAAATAAATTATGTTTGTAATAACAATTATGACTAAATACATTTTTTTTAGATGGGCCCAAAAAATTATTGAAATTTGTACAATGTGTTTAATGTATGATCCAATGTGAGCTTGTAATGTTAATTGTATTTGGCAATGTTTTAAATGATGTGGGCCCGTAACGATTATTAGTTTTCCAAAAATAAAATATTTTGCAATGAGTACGATTGACTGACTATTCTAACGCGCTGCTTTCATAGGATGTGCATCCGAATGTCCTCAGGATGTATGGATACGTGCTCGGTGGAAGTGGGTGCTTCAAAAAATCATATAAAGGTAGCATCAAATTTCTCCAAGACATACTATCAAAGTTGGGTGACTTAGATAATTTTAAAATTTTATGCATAAGCAATGGAATTTATATTGATAAGGTATGGTAGAGCTAAGGGCAAGTATTAATGTAATGACTTATATTATATTAAAAATATTTGGATTAGGTCAATTGGAACCCACTAGAAGATTAGTGTATCTTGTTGAAAATTTAATAAAAAGTCCTAGAGATGTTAAGGAGAATATGATGGTAAAATTTAAATGTCCATAGTCTCAAATGTATATATTCTAGAAAATAAAGAAGATGAGGAAAAACCATTAATCCTATATAAATCCTTCCTAGCTACAATAAATGCATTAATCAAAATTAAGGAAAGTGAACTTATACATAGAGTTACAAATGAATAACTCATATTTTTAAATGATGAAATGCCATTTATACTTATTAAATAGTCTGAATAAGTTAATTTTTTCAATATCATGTAGAAAATCATGACAGAAAATGTTAAAGGGCTAAGAAAACTGAGGATGAAGTTAAGAGTGAAGAAGAAGGGAAAGAAGAGAGAAGAGAACCTTTTATATAGTGAATTATGCAATGATGAAGAAGGGAACAATTATATTATTCTAATAATTAAATAACTTTAAGGAAAAGGTCTAGCTAAATGCCTAAAAAAGAAAGGCTTATTGAGAGACGAACCCAACCATAAGTTTAATTTCTTTTAAATGTTTTTAGATTTTAGGCACTATAGTTTGATAATTTAGATTTTTATTTGCATTTGGTTTGGATTTTTTAGATTTGTTAATAAGTTTAAGTCTTGATATAGTTATTTGTGTTTGGTATTTTGTGCATCTTTTTTGACTTTGTAGTTAGGAATATAAAGAAAGGCATATATAAGCTTCAGGAGAAACTTTGAAGAGTACTGAAGATGAAACATCTAAGAAACAAGCCAATCGAAAGATCATAATTAGGTATGCATTTGAATTATATTATTAAATACGGCCTAAGACATACACGTTTCCCTAAATATATTGATATTTGAGTTCCTTTTTCAAAAGGATCAATAACCTAAAACTCTCTCATTGATAAGTCCATATTTTCATTTTTATAAGGAATAAATTAGTTTTTCATTTAGCATTCTTGTAATAAGTTTATATGAATTATTTGATATTTTATCATATTTGGTTTATTGACTTGTAATTGATAATTATAGGAAAATTTTGAATTCATATGAAAATTTTTTCATAACTGTGAGATCAAGGAGAAATCAAAGTTAATTAGAATTTAACATAATGGACAATCATTTTATAGGAGCCATAGAGATCAATTCAAGCTCGAAAATTTCAAAAATCAAACATTTAGTTCTCAGAGAATTAGTGACGAACTAGTGTTGATAGGGTACGTTTCTAGGGCTAGTAAGAGAGACATAAATAGAGAGGCCAAACTAAATCGATGGTGGTGTTAAAGGTGTGTCAAGCATTAGACTTTAGGCATAAAATTCAATGATGCAAGGAAATATAATTACACTAACCTTTATAGTATCTTATTAACCTTAAACTATGAATACAATATTAGGGTCAATTGAGCTGGTTTTTACTCTTCTTTTCATTTTTTTAATGTTTTATAATTTCTTAACATCAAGGAAACTTTAGAAGAAAGAATTGAGGAAGATTCATCTCAACTTGGAAGCAAATTGGGGATATCTTTTTCTAGTTATTTCCTCTTTACCTTCTTTGATGATTATATTATTTTATTTTTAGTTCAATTACATTATATTTAGCGAATAAATCTTTAGTCAGGGTTAGCTATATAACTTGTTTTGGATTTTTTATTAATGCATGATGTGTTATTTCTTGGATTGAATTTATTCTCTTTGATCTTGATTCTTGAATTTATGCCATAATTTCAATCTTAGTGTTTGTTCAAAGGATAGAAAGGAGAAATATAATTAGGCACTAGGAGGATAACACACTAGATTTAATGAAAGAGATATCCTTGGCTATTGTGAGCTAATAGATTATTTGTTCTTAATGAATTTGATTAGGTTAATTGCAAATTGAGAGGTGTTAATTACTTCATTAAATATACTTGTGTAACCTTAAGAGAGGGCATAGATATCTTAGGTTAATTATTATTTCAACCTTGATAAGTAATCATGCTTAATAGTTTAAATTCCTCATAAGTGAACCTCGAAACCTTAGCATTTTATTTTTATTTATTCCTTTTAATAATTAATCACTTTGCTTTTATTATTCTAAGTAGTTTAATTACCTTTATAAATCTTATTAAATTTAATTTTATTATTTTTATCAGATTAATAAACTTATTAATTAGTATCTTTATGGGAGTGATAACCTAGAGTACTTTAAATTTAAACTTATTATTTGATTCTATGCACTTGTAGATTTATGTGGTCAAGTTGTTGATGATGTTGTTGGGGGAACTTTTTTAGTAACTACTTTATTAATTTTAGCTTTTTTTCCTTCTTATCTTCCTTAATTATTTTTCAGGTGGTTAAGATAGGAGATCTACAAGTACAACCTTGGACTATCTACTTATTATTAACTTTTAAATCAAATATACATGTGAACCAAGAAATGGAAGAAGAAGAAGAAAAGAGATGGATCTAAATCAGAACCATAATATAAAGTAGAAGCAACCTAGAATTTCCATGGGAGACATTTAGATGTCTTTCATTAGTGTTAGTCCTTTATATAATAGGTTGAGTTAGATGGTAAGAACTCACGAGCTCAAACAATTACATCTTCAGTTATTGCCTAATTTTTACAAACTACCCAGGGTTCATTAAGGATTTTTATTTTGTGATCTAAAAACTTCCTTTAAATGTTCTTACTAAAGATGAATTATGGATGAGATGTTTCCCTATAGTATGAGAGATCAAGCAAGGGACCTAGTTACTCTCAATCAATGTGAACTCTTTTTATATTTGGGACCATATTTATGATGCTTTTATGATATAATCCTTTCCTCTATATAAAACCATTAAACTTAAGACATAAATTTAAAGTTTTGAACAAAAAGAGGGAGAAGAAGTATAAATCTTTGAAATATATAGAAATTTGTCTAGTCAATTCCCACTATCAATACTCCTTACAATTGTTCATGCATTTTCTCTATAAAGGTCTTAATCTATCAAGTCAAAACTTAGTTGAAGCTACTATAAATGGAACATTCTCTACAAAAACTATTAAGGAAGTTAAAGAAAACATTTAAAACTTGGCCAATAATTCTATAACTAACGTTGTAAGGAGAAAAATAAAAGCATATCTTTATGACATTTAAGATCTTCATACTTGTTAAAGCAATTTATAATATTTATAAACAGATGAAGATCTTGTTAAATTAAGACATAGGAAATAGTGATGCATGTTATCGCTGTGGTATGTTTGGGCATCCTTCCTATATATGCATGAATGACCTTAAATTATTACAAAGATGTGAACCATTGCCTATTTACGAAAACCAGCTAGAAATGATGAATATTTCTCTAATACTTATTAATAGTTATAATTTACATTATGTTTTAATGGGTATTTTAGTGTGTTTATAGTTATTGATTAGATGTTTGTGCATGTTTAGGTTTAAAATTGTGTCAATGTGATTATATGTTTGTGTTTTTTAGTGTTATGTGATTTAAAGCACATTATTAGACTTTAATTTTTTGCATTTAAGGTATTTTCATGTGTTTGTTAGTGTTTGAGATCAGATGAAGAAGATCGAGAGAAGTCGGAGAAAGCTTGGAGGAAGAGCCAGGGTCACAATTGTGACATCTTAGTCACGGCCGTGACAAAAGCAACCTAGATATGGCCATAATCGTGATAGAAGCTTATTTCATAGGTCACGATCGTGGAAGGTAGGCCACGATTGTGAACCTGCCGTGATATAAATGCGAGGGTCTGCTTCCATTTCTATTTTTGGAGGGTTGTTTTGGACTTTTTGACCTAGGTAAAACCTAGTTTTACCCTAAAAGGTAAAAACACTATAAAAGGAAAATGAAATGACCTAATCAAGGATCCTCTACCTTATCAATTAAAGAAAGAGCCAAGGAAGAGAAAGAAGAGCAAAGAGGAGAGAAGAAGAAGAAGAGGAGGAGTTGCTACAGCTACTTTTAGCCATCCTTTCCAAGTTAATTTCTCATTTAATCTTTGTGTTTATTTCATTTAACGTATGAGATGGATATGAGGATAATGAATATTTGTTTAAGGATGTTATAAACTGCATTTGGGATTTGTTCTTGAATCAATTGTGATTTGATTTCTTTTGATGTTAATGTGTTGGGTATTGTGATTATTTGTCTTTTTTGCATACTTCGGTAACAAATCGAGAGAGTGAACCAATATTAACATATTTAGGTTAAGTAATGATAGTTAACAACCAAATTGATCACGTAAACAATCAAATTGGTAATTTTACGAAGAGAGATCTTATATGAGGACCTAATTGTCTATTAGAGTGCTTAAAAACTAATTGGAATGTGGGTTGTTTTGTTAATTGAGAAATTATGATTTCAAAACCTCATATTCAATTAGGGATTATGATTTAGTGTTTAATGATTAGGTCTCGAGAGAGGATAATCAACCCTTTGAAATTCTAGGACTGATACCCATTAGTTTAAAGGTAATTAAAGTAGCGATTGACAATAGGATAAATCTCATCTTCTCATAATCGGTTAATCTTGTCTTGTGCGATTTCTTGATTGCTAAGTAGGTGTGTTTAATTTTAATTTCTTTGTGTTAATTTTAGAATTCATTTTTAATTGATCCATGTTCAATTTCTTGATTTTCTGCTCACTTTTATTTTCATTTTAATTACAATTTTAGACCTTAGATAAAGTTAGGATTCAATTAGTTCATTGATTTCTCGTGGAAGTGACACCTCAACTACTACGCTTACAGCCTGTGGATTTACAGAATATTGAGGGTTTTATGGAATGAAAAATTGCTCAAAACTTATAACTTTAGATGGATAAATCACCTAAATTTTACTTGAAAGGAGTATGGAGCTCGAGTAGGAAGAACTATAGGACCACTTGAGTTCTAAGAATGAAGACCTTAATTTCAACAACCACCATCTTCAAATGATAAGGGGCTAAAAGAGACATTCTAATAATAAATATTTTAAAATTATGCTAAATTTGATAATATATAGAAATTTAAGTCTTACGTAGTCTCAATCAGATTATAGATCCATTTATAGTTTAGAGATCTAAATGAATCAAATAGCTAAAATGGTAGGTTATAGAAGTCAATACAAGCTTCTAAGTAACATAGAGGTAAACCCAAAGGAGAGAGTTTTAGCCATCACATTAAGGAGTGAAAAAGTACTTAATCTTGTACCCACTAAAGAAAAATATGTGAAAAAGTTAGACAAGCTTGAGGAAGAGTACAAGATGAACAGAATGGCACCAATGTTAATATTATCTATATTTGACATTGTTCTCATCTAGATCTTATACTAGTTAGGAGTAGATGCCACAATCCACTATTAAACCCATTATGCCACCCCTTCCAAACCCTTAAATATTGAAAAAGAAGAAGGATAAGGGAAAATTCAAGCAATTCCTAGATATTTTTAACTAGTGAACATCAACATCCCATTTACTGAAAGCTATGTGTGGAATAGGAACCAATCAGGGAACTTTACCCTACATTCTTACAAAGATATATTCACTTCTAGGTTGATGTATAAACCTTTAGGTAGTCATCATTATCCTTAAATAAAAGCATTTCACTATAGATAAGTTGCATATTCTCAATCCCAAAGAGATGTACCCTTTGCAAAAATGTAGTAGAAAACTCAAACCATCCTTTTGTTTCTCTTGCTAATTTTCTTTAGCTATCTGGAATTTTATCTAAGGAAACTAGCTTCAAGGTGGAGGTAGCTCATATTATCAACAAATTTTTAATAATTTTCCTTCTTCAAATCATTTAGGGAAAAAATTTGGTTATATCAATGCACTAGCATTTTTTATGTATACTAAATGGAATGAAAGGAATTTTAGAATCTTCAAGGATTTATAAAAGAAAGAGTGATCAAGTGGTGCCTCGTATGAGTGGATTAACTCCATTGTAAATTGTTTGTAAGAAAAACTCCTTTGGAAAGTTGTGGTATACATAACTCCTTTGCAACTCCTTTTATCACTCCCACATTCATATAAAGACTCCCCTTTGTTTTGTTGGAAATTTGTAATTTTCTTTATAAGCCTCATTGTCTTTGTCAAAAGGGAAGTACTTAGACAAAAAGCTTACACCAGCTACTCCCATATTGTGATGTTCGCTAGGTTGAGTGAATTCAATCACATCTTGGCTCTATCCTTAAGTGTAAAGGAGAAGAGCCTTATATTGGCTGCATCTTTTGATAACCCGCTATACCGGAACGTATCACAAATATCTAAGAAATTAACCAGATGAGCATTGGGATCCTTGTTGGCCAAACCATGAAATTGCACATTGGTTTGGAACATGTTTAGCAGTGCTAGTTTGATTTTGAATGTATTTACTTGCACTGGTGGTCATGTAATTCCTTGTTAATTGGCATTGAACCCTAGCCTTATGAAGTCCATAAGGGTCCTTTGTTGTTGTCCTTAGTTTCCTTCCTCCACCGTCATTCTTTCTATTACTTCTGGTGGTTTAGCTCTTCGAATCTCTCTTTCTTGCTTTGTGATGTCTAGAGTTGATGTATCTTCTAGTTTGCTTGAACTTTGAGTGATTCTTGTGTTTAAGCACCTGCAATCACATAACAATAGGTATCAAATCCTTAAATTAAAGGAATTCAAATTGTACAAGATGCTAATTTAATCCCTAATAATGGCACTAAAAACTTGTTAGTTTTATATATAAAACTTTCATATTGCAAGTATATAGATCATAACTCATAGTATAAAAGTATCATTCCCACAAGGATTGATTAATCACCTAACAACTTGAATGCACTTTATCTAAGGTAATAAAAGATTGAATGAATTGAATTAAAATAAATTAACTGAAATTGCAATAATTAATAAAATTAAGCAATTGAATAATTGAAGCTAACAATAAGAATAAAGTTACATCAATAATAGAAACTTAGGGGTTATTATATCCTTGTTTTTTCTTCCCTTTATCTTATTGATTCAATTTGAGCTTTTGTAATTTTCAAACTACCTACAAGATTAAAAGGAGTAAGTGAGATAACAAAATGCACAATGTTTCTTACAAGCGTGCGTTATGTTGGTTATAACACATATGCAACTCAACAACTACTATAACATCCAAGAATGTCATCCAAATAAGAAACTCATGCAACACAAAATTTTGCATCAATATGTATAAAGTGGGCATATAGAGCAAAGTAAACGCAATACCACCTTGCCCTAGCCAAATACTTTATTCTTATATTACTATTCTACTCAACATTTTATA
>JAOQMS010000003.1:17081064-17092914 GCA_027563885.1 Erythroxylum longipes
AGTTCTACCTACTCCAATTACTAATTCAAACCATAACAAAAGGTCTAAAAAAACCAAACAATCCTCAAGAATGGTTTGACCAGTAGTAGGAAAGTTGAAAAACATATCAATATAATCAATATAATTAAGCAGTCTCTACACATTCAATTAAGTTAACATAAAATTTTAGGTTTGTATTACTATTATACTCAAACTATACAATAATTTCAAAGAGATAATATATACCAATTAGACACTTGTTCAATTCTAATATGTTAAGTTTTAATTCTGTGTACATCAACTACCAATTCAGACCATAATAGATGGCCTAAAAAATGAAACAATCCTCGAGGATGGTTTGATAATTATAGTAAAGTTAAAATACGTATTAGTATAATCAAGTAATCTATACACATATAATCAAGTTAAAAAGCTAAATAACAACACCTAACATTGCATTTATATTAAACCAAAATTTAGCATGTAGTAGAAAAATATCAACGTGGGATAAAACAATATGTGTCTAACTATTTCTAGAGACAACTCAATAAAAGAGTTGCATTTTATTATAAGGACATGATGTGAACATGTCTCCAGCCAATAAGTTAATTAGATTATCAAATGATTAATTAACAAGATATGTAAGGGATCCCAAATTTTAGGAAAATTTCTATTCCACTTGTTACCATCAACAGAATAAGATGTGTTAATAACTTAAAATAATTATGTTCTCCATAATAGTATTAGCCCCAAAAGCTTTTTGTTTTCTAATAATTAAGCATATAACTCTACAATTATAACTGCCATGCATACCATCTAGCAAATATTCTAGAGCTACATAGCCATGGTGCCTAAAAACTTGAGTTTGTTCTTTATGTTGGAGTTATATGCCACGACAAGGCTAAAATCTGTGAGCCAAGTCCATATAAATAAGCTTATAAGCTCAATAGAAGAAGACAACTGAAAAGTTGGACATATTCTAACATAATCTCGAAGCTACCATATCAAAATGTCAAAACCTTGTTAATTAACTTCCTATTGAAATTGGAATCCAAAATTATATTAGATGATTATAGATCTCTACATATCGCTACTACATATATGAGAGAAATAGCCTCACCTTGCTATTATCAAGAGCAATATTCAATCTCATGTGCCAATTTAACTAAGGTCATGAGAAGAAGAAGATTTTACTTTTCATAAACTATCCTCTAGGGCTCAATTTCCCTACCAAAATTGGTTAGGATTGGGAAAGAAGGAAGGATGAAAAAGATGTTCTTTATCATGTAATCAATTAAAATTATATGCGCCGTTCTATATTCTCTTATAATCAATTAATGAGACAATTCCCCCTTATTAACCATCTCTAAAGATGGTTAATGAAGCCCTTTTCTCCACTACTTCAGTAAGGCAGCCAAATATTAACATCAAAATTACAATGAAGAACAAAAGAATGTTGCATTTAAGCATAGATGGCAATCAACATGAGCTTTCGGGGTACCTGAGCACTGAGGACCTTTCCTTTTGGGGTGCTTGAAATTTTCCAAAAAATCGCCAAAGAGAAACTAATAATCACACTAAGTATGACGCTAATGAAAATGACACCAATATTTTTCGCTCTAGTCCATTTTCTTATATCCTTTGTCAATTCCCAACTACGGTGGAAACAAAGCTTTAATCTTGACGTCTTCAAAAATAGGAAATATCTTGAAAGCTAAAATGTTCATTTTTTTTCTTTATCAGTGCAATGCAGTGTGGCAATGCAAAGATAACAATTTTTTAATTTTAGTTTAGTGAAATCATTTACTTTTAGAGCCTTTAAGTAAAAGAAGACGCATTTATTTTATGTTCAATTTATCTGTAGTTGATAAGTTTAAAGAACAAGAAATTGTAATATTAAAATTTTATCCCTACAAAAATGAATTATTCATTTACCCATTTTAATATAATTCAATTAAATTCAGTTAAGTATCAAGGGGATGCCTACAATTGACCATAAATAATTGGGTATACAGTGGATTCCCTATTTATATTCTTCAATCATTTCCTCCATTCTTTGCCATCTACCATACTATTTACGAGATCTGAAAGTGAAGCTCAAATTGCAGCGGATGAATATAAACTAGAAAAAAATTTCACTACTTGGTTCATGCCACACTCATCTCTATAAGCCAACTATGGGGTATATAGGTGATTTTACAGGACGCTGTTAAGCTTCATAGTCCAGTTTGCTTTCCTTTCCTTTTTTGTTCAGTCTCTTTTATTTCTTTTAGTTTAGATTGAAGAGCAAAACAAGACGAATTTATTGCGATATCTGGCGTACTATACTGAAAGAATTGGAAAACTGAATTGAAGAAAGATGATTCGTAACATCTATCGGTCCCTTTATTAGTATTCTTATCGAGCAAAACTCATATTCCTTTAGACAATAAACACTGATGTTTCTAGTTATTTGGTATTATCTGATCATGCCTCCTTCAACTTCTGGAGCCCTTTTCGTCAATCGTTTATGCCGCTTCACGTTCGCATGCCACCCTATTGATCAATTCCATTATGAAAAATCAGTTGACAGATTACATTGAAATGGCCACCAATTATACAATCAAAAGAAACCGCACAAGGGTAATTACCTATTGATAAATCAAAACCACGCTTCTTGAACTCTCTGTACTCTTGACACAGAGCACATTCCTCACAGCAAAAATGGATGCAGCAATCCCCGCAAGGGCTTTCCTCCAGGAAATACTGCCCTCTTAGTTTTGTTCGATAAAAGCATGAATACAAACAGGGGCAACTCGTCAAGCACAATATCAAGGTATAAAGTGCTCCACTCACTCCACATGCTGCAAATTTAACAGTTTGGAATCATTCCGCATTAACTACAAGGAAAGGTTTCATTTAATCCGATCTGATAAATCTAATGACTTACAAGTTGACCCCCTGTCCACCATTTCTGCAATTCGTCCGAAGGCAACGCATGGGCACCAACATGTCAAGCAACCTGAGATCAAAATCCAATTAAACAATTTTATGAGAATATGTGAAGAAATAACAAGACATCACCAGTTTGATGGTCAGAGTATTATCTATATGCGTAAGATCGCAAACTGAAAAAACAAATTAACAAAATCTCATTTTGAAAAATCAACACAACCGTTCACACTAAACAAGAAATGTTAGCGGGGTATGAAATGTGGAAAGAGATACGACGGTTTACTATTTCCCACTACCCAACAAGGATAGTATATTAGTATAGCTGCGACTCCCTGCTATTAGAAACAATATATATATTATTTGGAAATGTTAGAAACACTATATTGGTGGTGTGCAATCTAAAGTTTTCTTGTTACTAATAATCCTTGACAACAATGCGAGTGAGTTCCACGAATACCGAAAAACAAAATTACTTACAACTACTGATATCACTGAAACAGTCACAGAGGCCAGTAGACCAAGTGACTGCAGGATGGAGATCATTGGCATTAGACCCATTTAACAACTCAAACGGGTCCAGGACCCCAGTGGCGACAGTGGCCTCATCTTGTGAATTTGACGGTGGCGGATGTAGTGGCGGTGCAGACGGTGTTAAAGATGATGGCTTTGTTTGGAAATCATTGGAAATTGCAGGATACGTCGCCATTAGTATTGGGGAAGAAGGCAGGAATTGCATGACATTTTAAAGTACCAGTGTGAGGCTACGTGTTCCTTCAAAAGTAAACGGTTTGCAACGGTTAGATACTGGATCATGGATTTTCTTCAACCGTACACTTTTCTTTTAATCCACAGGAGAATCATAGTGTGAGGAACATTTAGGGCTTGGACAGACAGGGTAAGATCACAGACAGAATAAGGATGCAGCTAAAACAAAACTAAAAAATATTAAAGATAAAATAGACACAGATTTTAAGTGAAAAGTCTGTAAATTAGAATAAAAATCACATATAAGGATAAAAGAATTTTATTACTGAAAAAAAATTGAAGAATTATAAAAAAAAACTAGACCCACAAAAATATAAAGAATATTTTTTTCTCTCTTTTTTTTTCTCTCTCACTTCACGTCTCTCTTTCTTTGTTCTGCACACCCTCTCTTTGTTTATCTCCTGCCTATTTATAGGTAGGAGATTTGAAGATATGAAGATATGGTTGGCCAATTTTGTTGCTTTATTAGGCATAGTGGGCACCTAATTTGGTGCCTACCAGCCACTTTTATTGGCAATTCTCCCACTTGAAGATTTGATTGATAATCAATTATATCTTCACACCATTATTTTCTATCTTGCCGCTTTATATTGCTTATGTTTCTGTCAGGCCACATGAAAATTGACACATAAACTTATCAGCATTGATTGCTTTTGTTATAAAATCTGTCAAGTTATCCATTGTATGAATTTTCTACATGTCCACATTTCCTTCTTCCACTTTCCCAAGAACGAAGTGATACTAAACTAGAATGTGCTTTGTCTTTAAATAAAATGTTGGATTCTTTACAAGATGCAAAGCACTCTAACTGTCACAATACAGAGTAATATTCTCTTGTTTATACCCAAGTTCTTCCAACAACATTTCCAACCACACTGCTTCTTTATTAGCTTGTGTAGCTGCTACATATTCTGCTTCTGTTATTGACGTAGTTACAACTGACTACAGTTTTGAAACCAACTCATAGCTCCTCTAGCTAGTGTAAACACATATCCTGTAGTGGATTTACTTTTATCAAGATCACCTGCATAATCAGCATCAACATATCCTTTGAGAGTAAAATCTAATCTTCCATAACATAATGTAACATTCAAGGTTCCCTTAATATATACTACTCCCACAGCAAGTGTAATGTCTGGCTTTATATAAATCATAACGAACATTAAGCTTCCCATTGTTGATGCATATAGTACTCGAGATATCTTCATCCTCTCTTCTTCATTGCTAGGACTTATACTTGAGGATAACTTGAAATTAACAGGAAGAGAGGTATAAATTGACTTACAATCTTGCATGTTGAATCACCGCAAGATCTTCTCCAAATAATTCTTCTGAGAAAGCCAAATCTTCTTATTATTTTTGTCTCGGTAAATTTGCATCCTTAAAATCTTGTTTAATGGTCCCAAATCCTTCATTTCAAAGTCCCTAGCCAATTGTGCCTTTGATTCTTTGATACGATTATTGTTGGGGCCTGCTACCAACATGTCGTCTACATACAATAACAAGACTGTAAAATTATCTTTCTCAAACCTCTTGAAATATGCACAAGGGTCTACATTCATTCTGTTGTATCTAAGGCTCATGACGAAGGAATCAAATCTCTTATACTAATACCTCGGCGCCTGCTTTAAACCATACAGAGATTTGTTCAACATACAAGCCAAGTTCTCTTTCCCGTTTTCTTCAAAACCTTCTGGCTGGAGCATGTAAATTTCTTCTTCAAGATCTCTATGAAGAAATGCAGTTTTCACATTAACTGCTTAAGATGTAAGTCAAATGTAACACACATTGCCATGATTACTCAAATTGTTGTGAGTCGAACCACAAGAGAAAATTTGTCATTGAAGTCAATTCCTTCCTTCTAAGCATATCCTTTTACCACAAATCTAGTACGATATCGCTTTAATTAATCGCCACCACTCCGCTTGATCTTGTAAACTCATTTATTGCCAAGAGGCTTTCTTCCTTGTGGTAGTGATACCATCTCTCATGTCTTATTCTTATGCAGAGCTTCAATTTCTTCTTACATTGTTGCCATCCACTGAGATGCATCTGAACTATTCATTGCTTCTTGAAAAGTTGATAGCTCTCTGTCCTCAATTAAAAGAAAGTATGTAATACTGCTCTCCATAATATAGTATGAGTGCCAGCTCGGTGATCTTCTTGTGTGAGTTGATCTCCGAGTATCTGAAACATCGTATTTGACTGGTTCTTGCTCTTCGTACTCTGGTGCAACTTCAGAAGAATCATTTTGATCAAATTCTCTTTCCACCTGTACTGTTGCAGTCTCTGAATTCTCTTTTTAAGTGCTAACATCTTTTGTTTGTTCTTGATTATTATCTTCCAATAAAATAACATCTCTGTTGATAACAATCTTGTGGGCAGTGGGATCTCACAGACGATACCCCTTTACTCCTTCAGCATATCCTGAGAAAATACATCTTCTGGATTTTAGATCCAACTTCGTAGTTTCTTAGGCATTGAACATCACATAAGCAGAACTTCTAAATATATGGAGGTTGGAATAATCTACTGGTTTGCCAGTCCATAGCTCCATCGGTGTCTTCAACTCAATTGCAGTTGATAGAGCTCGATTCACCACATAACAGGCGGTATTGACTGCTTTTGCCCAGAATTTCTTATCTAAGCTTGCAGTTCTCAATATCGCTCTTGTTTTTTCCAACAAAGTTCTATTCATCCGCTCTGCTACTCTATTTTGTTAAGGAGTGTATTCCATCGTGAACTGCCTTTTGATGCCTTCTTGCTTGTAGAATTCATCAAATTCTTTACCAGTATATTCGCCTCCATTATTTGAGTGCAAACACTTGATCTTCTTACCAGATTCAAGTTCCACCCGCGCTTTGTAAAATTTGAAAGTTGGAAATACATCTACCTTCCTCTTGATAGGAAACACCCAATATCTCCTCGAATAATCATCAATGAATGATACAAAGAACTTTGCTCCTCCTAGAGACGTAACTAGTGCTTGCCATACATTAAAGTGAATCAATCCTAGAATTTCTTTGCTTCTGAACTTTGATGTATTGAACTTCAATCAATGTTGCTTACTCACAATGCAATGCTCACAGAAGGGTGGTGATACCTTTGTGAGACCTGGAAGTAGATTCTTCTCTGCAAGTATCTTCATTCCTTGTTCTGATATATGTCCAAGCTTTTTATGTCACGTCATTGCAGATTTATCATTTGGACTAGTCATCGCAACAAATGCCTCTCCTTTTTGCAAAGTTACTCCCTTCAGCATGTACAGATTTGCAACAATCTTCTCTGCTTTCATAAATACTAGAGCACTCCTTTTACTACTTTCATGATCTTGTTTTGAATCTCAAATCTGAAATCGAGATCATCCGATTGTCCTACAAAACAAATTCTTCTTTAGGCCCTCCACATGTCGCACTTTTTCAATAGTCTGAGTTGTCTCATCATACATCTTTAACTTGATGGTGCCAATACCAACGATCTTTAGAGCTTGATTATTACAGTTGTACACAGATCCCCTAGAGACAGATTAATACTAATGGAACCATTCTCTTCAAGAGGTCATATGAAAAGTTATTGTTGAATCAAACAGCCAGACATCAGTAAATCTTCTTTTTCCTCCAATAATCGTTGCTACTTCACAAACCATTGCGCTTCCATCATCTGAAGTTCTTAAAATGTTTCCTTGAGGAACAGAATCTTTTTTGTTTAGATTCTGGCAATCCTTTTTCAAATGACCTTTCTTACTACAATTATAGCATTTATAGTTCTTCTTACTCCTGATTTCGATATACCATGATTGTGACTCTCACTTAGACCACGTACTATTGATTTACCTCTCATAACTACCAAGGCCTCTGCTTGTTGCGAATTTGCCAACATGTCTTCCTTGCTTTTACGTCGACTCTCTTCTTCTAGAATAGCAGCTGCAATGTCAACGAAGACTAAAGTGTTTGTATTGGTTGTTAAATTTATGACGAGTTGATCATATGAATCTGGTAGACTTTGAAGTAGAAGTTTCGCATGTTCACTTATTTCTATTGTGTGCACCAATGATGTAAGTGGCAAAAATAGAGTATTCAAGGTATTTAAGTGCTCCATCACCGAAGTGGATTCTGTCATACGTAAAGCGTATAGTTTCTTTTTCAAAAAAATTTTGTTGTAGAGTGATTTGGCCTCGTATAATTTTACGAGGTGATCTCATATTTCCTTCACGATCTTCTTTTCCTCTATGCTGGATAATACTCTATCAGCTAAAGCTAGGTGAAAATTAGCTACAGCATTCCCATCCATCTCGTTCCGCTTTTCATTTGTGACTCCAACTGACCATTTATTAATGGCCGACAGACAATTATCTTTCCTCAAGATGTCTTTATCTTCAGCTTCCATAGTGAAAAATTGCTTCGGTTGAATTTTTTAATGTCGTACTTTGCTGCCACTATTTCTATCACAACCGCTTTATAAACAGTGCTTTTGATAGGGTAAATAATATTCTAACTTATCTTTTGATGTGGAGGATCCAGTCTTAGTAGCAACCACAGAGCATACAATAAGCAAGTATACACACCTAATGTTAGCTTCGATACCACTTGTTAGGAAAAATTAGGACTTAGACAAAGTAAGGTCGCAGTTAAAAGGAAACTAAAAGATATTGGAGATAAAATAGACACATAGATTTTACGTGAAAAACTCCTAAATTAGGATAAAAACTACGGGAAAGAATTGAAGAATTTTACTACTGAAAAAAATTGGAGAATTATAAGGAGAAAAAACTAGACCCACAAAAATACACAGAATATTTTTTCTCTCTCACCTCACATCTCTCTTTCTTTGTTCTGCACACCCTCTCTTTGTTTATCGCCTACCTATTTATAAGCAGGATATTTGAAGACACGAGGATATGGTTGAACAAATTGGCCAATAATATTGTTTTTTTATTAGGCATGGTAGCATCGAATTTGGTGCAATTCGGTGCCTACTAGCCACAATTGTGACACATAGTTCATTAATTGGTTTCTGTTCTAATTATCTTCAAATGCCAATTTGAATCCCTAGTTTTATAGATTTATAACAGCATCACTATGCAAAGTCTCGAAGAATGAATTCAACTTTTAATATAGGAGACAATACTTTGTTGATTTTCATTACACATACACATGTTTTCTTTAGTGCCTCATGTCATATTTTTATTTTATACATCTTTTTTCACATTTTTGTGCCTTTGTTTCGAAATCTTTCTATTTTCGTGTTTTCATTTCTGTGCAACTATGAAAAATGTAGCAATCATGGAAAGAGTTGCATTAACTTCTTACTTGGTAAAAGATGGATAATAACCTAAAACATGTCGAAAACCCAGTGGAGGAAATTGGAAACCGTGTTTAATTCAGAAAATGGACTTCAAATTTTTTGCACTAATGCCCTCCCATAACTAGAAGAAGATCACAAAGCAGTATGTTTGTAGACTTCAGATAACAGAAAAAAGGGACTTTCAATCATAACAGACGTCAACCAGCATATTTCTGATGTAATACATAGTAAAACTAATAGACGCACGCTTTGGTGAAACACCGTAATTTCATATCTTTTAGCCGAAAAGATTGATCCTGCCAAATAATGTGGTATTGATTAATGGATTATTATGTCTCATGTAATTAGGAATACCGACATGATGGGTGTGGTAGTTAAGGGGTAGTTTTCTCATTTGAAATTACATATAACCGTTACCTCTTTTGTTTCTATTCTTACCTATTAAGATTACTTATACGACAACTATCAAATAAAAGAAAAGAACAGAAGTGATAAAAAAGGATAAAAGAATAGAAACATGGAAGAGATTCAACATCAACGAACGTCATGGATCAAGGTACGATAATTAATTATGTGAGAATTCTATAAGTTTAAGATCCTGTAGAATCGTATGATAACAGAGCAGAAATATTACATGTGGTATCACACCATTAGGTTATGAACTTTATTATTCTCCGTTATGTTTTTTTTGTTTTGAACCATTTTCATGCTTTTTCTATTTGGACAAAACCGATACATATATCTACTGGGCAATTTTATTTTGAAGTATGTGAGAGATGCATTTTTTTCTCGGTGATCCAAGACACTACCAGTGATGATTTTTCTCTTAATGGTGCAAGCAAGCACCGATACATACCGTGTTAGTTGTGTGTGCGGCTGTTGTGATACAGCATCTTCGCTGTGATTAAAAGATATAGGAATAAAAGATACATGAACTGGTTGTTTTAATAACAAATATAAGATATGCATGAACGTAAACGTGAAGAGTGTATGCATGATGTTCATAATATTAAACCATAACAGAGAAGAGTGCATGCATTTTTCTTTTGTTAAGTTCACATAAAAGGTGTTTATCTTATTAAAAAACAGCATATACACTGCATATATTTATGAAGAAGTTCACGTAAACAATAAACAGTAAACAATGTTTATATTAGTAAACAACATATATACACTGCAGGCATTTATGGTAAAGTACAAATAAACAGTATTTATATTATTAAACAACAAAACATAAGATGCATGCATTTATGATAAAGTGTACGTAAATAGTATTTCTATTATTAAATAGTACAAGATGTAATGCATGCATTTAGTATAGTGTACGTATATGGTGTTTACATTGTTAAAACAATGAAAGAAAGATGCAGTGCATGTATTTATATAAGTGTACGTAAGTGAATGTGTGATGTTATTAAACAAGAAAAGAGAAATACACGTGAACATTATGCAGAAAAAAAAACTTTAAGGTGAATGAGAATGAAATATATGCATGTTATTTATCAAATTTGGAACAATATTATGTTAGATTTGTTAAACATTAAAGCGGTCAAATCTTTAAGCGAACTTGGTTCTAAATTGACTAGAATTTTTTCAATCACTCACTCATAAAATTGATGCTATAAATGATATTTATTCATGAGTAGATTGAAATTCATTATTATAAGACATTTATGAATTACCCAAAGGTTAATTGGATTGAAATTCATTATTACAAGACATTTATGAATGACCCAAAGGTTAATTGGTTGTTCTTATAATGAATGAATATGATTGTTTGGTAATGTAAATATACTATTAGTTTTACTTATTTATCCAAAGATATTAAATATTTCTAAGTAGTGTATACATCATTACCTAATAATGTTAAATATTATTGGCATCATTAGGATTATTGTGTGCATTGATGTATCACCCAAAGGGAACATTAATGTACATTAATTGTTAACATAATCTTTCATCTGAATCTATATAATATATTAGTTTATGACTCAAAGCATTAATGTTAGGCATGTATTTATTGCAGTTTCTGTTCTTATGTCTTTACATTCAAAAGCTTCGTCTGTACCTATATTTAATGGGCTGAATTTTTCTGACTGGAGTGAACAAGTCCAACTTGGTGTATTGGATCTTGATTTGGCACTTCAAGTTGAGAAGCCTGGTACTATTATTGATACTATTAGTGATGAAGAAAAGGATCATCATAAAGCTTAGGTAAAATCAAATAGACTGAGCTTGATGTTTATGCGAATGAGCATAGCAAACAACATCAAGTCAGCTCTTCCCAAAACTGAAAGTGCTAAAAAATTTATGAGTTTTGTGGAAGAGCGCTCCCAAACAGCAGATAAATCTCTTTCTGGGACACTAATGGGTACTTTGACCACCATGAAATTTGATGGTTCTCGTACTATGCATGAACATGTCATCAAAATGACAAATATTGCAGCAAGACTTAAGTCTTTGGGAATGGAAGTGGATGAAAATTTCCTTGTACAGTTTATTTTGAACTCTTTTCGATCTGAGTATGGTCCGTTCCAAATGAGCTATAACACCATGAAAGATAAATGGAATGTGCATGAATTGCACAGTATGTTGGCTCAGGAGGAAACAAGATTTAAAAATCAAGGAAATCATTCCATTCATTTTGTGAAATATCAAGGAGCTGGTAAGAAAGTGCATAAGAAATATAGAAAGGGGAAAGGACCGCTGAAGACCAATGAGTCCTCCGTTAAAATCCAAAAGAAGGCAAACAATAACAAATGTCATTTCTGTGAAAAATCTGGACACTTTCAGAAGGACTGTCCACGACGTAAGGCTTGGTTCGAAAAGAAAGGTAAGCTTAAGGCTTATGTATGTTTTGAATCAAAT
>JAOQMS010000003.1:17093014-17118516 GCA_027563885.1 Erythroxylum longipes
ATATGTGCTCAATACACAATGCCAGGTACACCACAACAAAATGGTGTATCAGAAAGACGTAATCGAACCTTAATGGACATGGTTAGAAGTATGTTAAGTAATGCATCTTTACCCTTATCATTATGGATGTATACATTAAAAACTGTCATGTATTTCTTAAATAGGATTCCTAATAAGGCAGTTCCAAAGACACCTTTTAAACTGTGAACTGGTAGGAAACCTAGTTTAAGGCATCTACATGTCTGGAGTTGCCAGGCAGAAATAAGGATTTATAATCCACAACAAAAGAAACTGGATGCCAGAACAATCAATGGATATTTCATTGGTTATCCAGAAAAATCTAAAGGGTATAGATTTTATTGTCCTCACCATAGTACAAGAATTATTGAAACTGGAAATACTAGGTTTATTGAGAATGGTGAAATAAGTGGGAGTGACGTTCACGAAATATGGAAATTAAGGAAGTTAGAGCACAAATCCCTTTGACTTGTGTTCCCACTACTCAAATTGTTGTTCCTCAAATTGTTGCACCGCATAACAATCAGGAAGAGCAACAAATACATACGTCTGGCATTCAACATAAACCTACAATAGAAAAACCACAGGAAATAGCATTAAGAAGATCCTAAAGAGAAAGGAGATCTGCTATTCCGAATGATTACGTGGTCTATCTACAAGAGTTAGAAGATGACTTAAGAATTAATAATGATCCAGTTTCATTTTCACAAGCCATTAATAGTGTTAATACTAATAAATGGTTAGATGCAATGAAAGATGAGCTTAAATCCATGGAACATAATGGTGTTTGGGACCTTATAGAATTACCTGAAGGATGCAAGAGAGTTGGATGTAAGTGGGTCTTTAAGACAAAGCGTGACTCTCATTACAACCTTGAACGTTACAAGCTAGACTTGTAGCTAAGGGTTTTACTCAAAAAGATGGCATTGACTATAAGGAAACGTTCTCACCAGTTTCCAACAAAGATTCTCTCATAATTATCATAGCACTAGTGGCTCATTATGATTTAGAGCTACATCAAATGGATGTGAAAACTGCTTTTCTAAATGAGAATTTAGAGGAAAATGTATATATGAATCAACCAATGGGTTTTTCAGCTGAAGGTAAAGGACATATGGTGTGTAAACTGAAAAAATCAATATATGGACTCAAGCAAGCTTCCCGCCAATGGTAAGTTTAATGATACTGTTGTTTCCTTTAATTTTAAAGAAAACATTGTTGATCGGTGTATATATCAGAAGGTTAGTGGGAGTAAGTTTATCTTTTTTATTCTGTATGTTGATGACATCTTGCTTGCAACTAATAGTCTTGGTCTATTAAGTGAGACTAAGCAGTTTCTCTCTAACAACTTTGAAATGAAAGATATGGGAGAGGCAAACTATGTGATTGGAATAGAAATATTTCGGAATAGATCACAAGGATTATTAGGTTTGTCTCAGAAATCATATATTAATAAAGTTTTAGAGAGATTCAAAATGGATAAATGTTCATCGTCTCCAGTTTCAATTTAGAAAGGAGACAAATTTAGTCTCATGCAATGTCCAAAGAATGATATAGAACAAAAATAGATAAAAGGAATTCCTTATGCATCTGTTGTTGGGAGTTTGATGTATGTTCAAATATGTACAAGGCCAGCCATTAGCTTTGCAGTTAGTATGCTTGGTAGATACCAAAGTAACCCCGGATTGGATCATTGGAAAGCTGCAAAGAAAGTCTTAAGATATTTGCAAGGAACCAAAAATCACATGCTTATGTATAGGAGTTCCGATCATCTTGAAGTAATTGGATACTCAGATTTTGCTGGTTGTGTGGATACTAGAAAATCTACATTTGGCTATGTATATCTTTTAGCCAGAGTAGCAATATCATTGAAGAGTGCGAAGCAGTCAATAATTGCTGCATCCACCATGGAAGCTGAAATTGTAGCGTGTTTTGAGGCCATGGTATAGGCTAAGTGGTTTCGAAACTTTATTTCAGGACTTTGAATAGTTGACAGTATTGCCAGGCCGTTGAAAATTTATTGTAATAATTCCGTAATAGTTTTCTTTTCTAAAAACGACAAGTATTCCGAAGGTGCTAAACTTATAAAATTGAAATACTTTGCCGTTAAAGAAGAGGTTCAGAAACGGAGAGTGTCAATTGAACACATTAGCACTAATCTTTTGATTGCTGAACCTTTGACTAAGGGATTACTGCCCAAAATATTTATGGGGCATATTGAAAGTATAGGCATTATTGCTGAGTAAGCATTAACGCATATTATGATGACGTTTATGTTTTATTGTAATTGAAATTCTAAGCTCATTATTGAATTTGTTTCTGATCAATTCTATGTTTCTCATTTATGGATCATTTCATGAAGAAGACTAACTTTGTAGTACAAGAAAGGGAATATGTTGTTTAAATCACATACAACTGCCATGACTCATGTTATTTCTAATTCTTGATTATGATGACTAATGTATATAATGCGCATGAAATTTAAATGACTGATGTATATGATAATGTTACATGAGTCAAGTGAGAGAATTTTGGATTATTATGTCTCATGTAATTAAGAATACCGACATGATGGGTGTGGTAGTTAAGGGGTAGTTTTTTCATTTGAAACTACATATAACCGTTACCTCTTTTAGTTCTATTATTGCCTATTAAGATTACTTCTGCGACAACCATCAAATAAGAGAAAAGAACAGAAGTGATAAAAAAAGGATAAAAGAATAGAAATGTGGAAGAGATTCAACATCAACAAACGTCATGGATCAAAGTACGATAATTGATTATGTGAGAATTCTATAAGTTTAAGATCATGTAGAATCGTATGATAAAAGAGAAGAAATATTACATTGATATCTCTGAAAGTGTTAACAATCACAACATAAACCACGAGTTAGTCAAAGAAATTGTTCCGAAAGACAATTTAAATCGCTTCACGTATTCAAAAATTGAAAACAAAATTACAAAACCAATATACAGTAGCGAGAATCAGAGTATAGAATCCAGCAAAAATGACCAATCGATCCTAATACTGCTGAGCGCGCTCCTCCAAATGATCAACGGTTTCCCCAAGAACTTAACCTCCATGTCATCAGATAAGCTCCACTAGCTGCCACCTGCAAAATCGACAGTAGAAACTCAACAAACTTGCGAATCCTCCCATCCAATTCTACACTATTTTCTGAAAATTAAATAATGCATTAATATATCAAAAGTTTTACACCAGTGTGAGTTATTGGAGTAATTACAGTTACACAATAGCAAAGCCACTTGGCAGAATAGTTAAAAGATTGTCCATTAATCAGCTCAGAGGACACCTGTATTCCTAGTACATTGATTCCTGATGCAAAGTGAACACATGCATTCCTGTTACATGTATTATGATCGGTAGTTCATCACCATCCATCTTCTCTGCTACACGTCAATAGTTGTTCGCGTTTGTGCTACCGGTTACCGCTTCTGTTACTACTGCTGTGGTTCTAGAAGAAATGAGTTCCTTCTCCTTAGTTTTGCCATTTTCTTAAGTGTTTATTGTGTTGCATGCCTCTAATGAATCTGCATGTTAGTGTGCTTGCATGCTGGTACCTTAGAATCATAGCATCCAATTGTTAGAGGTAATAGGATCTACCTAAACATGCAGTTGACATGCAATGACTTTTAATCTTATGAAGGTGTTGAGTTGGTCCAAACATGAATTCACTTATGTAGGAGACGATCCAAATAACTTTTGATTCCTTTCTCCCCATATATAGTATGTTATGGCTCCTAAAGTAATCTTGAATAACTTGTTGTCCCCTTTGATTCTGTAGTGATAAGTAACAGCCTAATCCAATATTTGTGATACGTTAGAGTAGGGGCAAGAAGTGTCAAACTTGGACAGAATAGTCCTCCAAAGTTGATTTGAGTAGTTGCAATCAAAGAATAGGTGATTCCCACTTTCAAGCTCCTCTTTGCATAGTAGACAATTCAGATTCAAGATTAGGAACTTTAGCGCATCCCTAGTACTCTCAGACTATTACGAGCCACTAGCCACAAGACAAAAGAGTAGGAAGGGGGTATTGCTGGATCCCATATTAGTTTATGAGTTGGCTTTGTAGGCAAGGACTCTTACAGGAGTTTTCATTTTTTAGATTGAGTTGTAAATGATTAATTACATGGATCTATCAAAAAGTTGTACTTTCAAGTCAATTGAAAAGAATCCATGCATACTTAACAAAAGCATATACGTTCCACCAACTTGTATATTTGAACTGACGCAGAGTTTTCAGTTCTAGGTTTATGCAAGCACAATATATAAGCTGATAAGGTTTGTATTGGTAAAAAGCATGACAACTTCGTACATCCACAAGAAAGATGAGTAAAATTGAAAGTATCAGGCACATGGAACGTTCATCCAATTGGTATATTAGATGTACATAAAACCTTAAGACCATTACATCTGATGACATGCAAATTATAAGTCAAAAATGACACTCTTCTACCATTTTTCCCCTTGTATTTCCGGTCTTGAAGTACCAACATCTACAAGGGCTGAGTACCATATGAAGCATACAGAATTTTCCTCATGCTTTCATAATTGTAGCAATAACATGAATCACCAAACAAAGAACTATGTTGGGAATACATGCATTACTTATTAGTCCACATATTTCTAATATTCTCCTACTTGGACAATATAATCAAACCATCATACCAATCTCTATCATCCAAAAGCAATCAAATAAATCATATGCAATATTATATCGACAGGTGATATGTACTACACATTATTTGGTCCTAGAAATGTTCAAATACCATAATAACCATCAAAACAACATGCATATAGTACAACAATTGAGACTTTGCATTTGTCTCTTTTTTGTACTTGTCATTTTGTCAAATTACATATATGCATCAACATACATGAATCAATATTAACAAGAAGTGACTGCAAATATTATTATGCATGTTTTATATGTTAAAGTCATAAGCAATCTATACAAAGTACTATCATACAATACAAAATAAAAAACTTCCACTAATCTTATCAAGCTAGGCTTCTAACAATCCCATAAGGGAGACATGTTGTACAAATACACATAGGTAAGCCTTTTGTAAGTGGATGTACTAATATGCTAGTTGTGGGCGTATGCTCAATAGTAATGAGGGATTTAGTGACTTTCTTTTTAACAAAATAGTACTTTATATCCATATGTTTTGAGCAAGAAATACTTATAGTGTTCTTAGAGAAAGTTACAGCTGCGGAGTTATCATAATACAATTTCAACTAACTTGAAATAGAGTCTACAATACCCAATACTAAAATAAAATTTCGTAGTCATATTGCTTGACAAGCTGCCTCATAGCGCCACATACTGCCTCTATAGTAGAGGATGCTGTGAGTGTCTGTTTGACATTTTTTTACGATACAGCTCCTCCAGTCATCATAAAAATGTAGCCTGAAGTAGACTTTTTATCATCCACACATCCTGCATAATCAGCATCACTGAACCCAACTATATCAAGAGTGTCAATTCGTCGATGAGTCAACATATGATTTTTACTACCCTGAAGATACCTCATGACTTTCTTAGCCGATTTCTAATGGCAAAGACTAGGATCACTAAGTATCTTCCCAACACACGCCTATAACAAAAGTAATATCAAGATGTGTGCATACTTGAGCATGTCTTTTGAGACAATCGAAAAATCTCATTAGCTCTATCTCGGAGAATCTGAATTTTAAGTACATAAGAAATTTCACCAAGATCCTTCATATCAAAATGACTAAATAATAGTTGTTTTATTTCAAATAATAGGTCAGTATCGAAAAATGAAACTGCTCCCACTGAACTTCATATATATACATTGATCAATTATATTCTCCTTAAAGCAATTTGCAGTGACAACCATATCAAACTTAAGATACCACTTGCTTGATGCTTGTTTTAACCCATAGATATACTTCTTGAGCTTGCAAACCAATTGTTCTCTACCAGTCATCTCGAAATCAACTAGTTTGGTCATATAAACATGTTCATACAGATCTCCATTCAAGAAGGGAGTCCTCACATCTATTTCATTGAATTCCAAGTCAAATTGAGCAACTATAGCCATGATGATTCACAATAAATCTTTGGTACAAATTAGTGAGAAAGTTTCTTTAAATTAATCTCTTCTCTTTGGCCATAGCCTTTAGCTACAAGTCTAGCCTTCTACCTTTGTACTTGTCCACTTGAGTCATGTTTGATTTGTAAACCCACTTACACCTAATGAGTTTGCAACCTTTAGGTAGTTCAACCAACTTCCAAACTTCATTTTGTTGTATGGAACTCAACTCATCTTCTATTACATTCATCTATAACACTAATTGAAGATTATTCATGGCTTTTTGAAAACTGACTGGTTCAGTATTATCTCACATATCGAACTCATGTTCCTGCAAATAGACAATATAGTCATCAAGAATGGCAGGTCTACATGTTGATCTCCTAACAACAACTTCATCATCCCCCAATATCAATGACTTCATCCTATGCTTGATTCTGAGGTTCATCATGAGATTCTATTGGAATCTGTTCAATCACAGAATCATCAGTAAGAGCGAAAGCGACAAATATAGGGACTATAATGTGTTTTTCTTTAAGTACAATTTCTCTTGACCTTTGACTGACCTTTGACTTGAACCAAATCCATCTTTAAAATAAACAACTCTATCTAATTCTATAATTCTGGTTGTGTGAGATGGACAATAAAATCTAGAGCCCCTTGATCTGACAGTATAGCCTACAAAATCGCCACTAATGATTTTCGGATCAAGCTTCTTAGATTGCGGATCATAGGGACTGACTTGTTAGGTACTTAATTCAAGATATAAGCAGTTGCCTTCAACACCTCACCCAACAAAAATTCAGGCAAACTAGAATGAACCAACATACACCGCAACACATCAAAAAGAGTGCGGTTTTTTCTTTCAGCAATTTCATTCTATGTATTGTATATTTTGCTTCAATACTACATTCTTGCAAGTATCTAGCAAAAAGCCCTGGATTCCTCCCGCTCTCATCATAACGCCTATAATACTCTTCACCTTTGTCATAATTAACTACCTTGATTTTCTTCTCCTTTTGAAGTTCAACATTTGTCTCTTAAATGCTTCCAAAGATTAAGATTTTTTACGAATGAACTCTACATGACCATACCTGAAAAAATCATCAATAAAAGTGATGAAGTATTTATAACCACCCATAGCAGATGAAATAAATAGTCTACATATAAAAGTATGAATCAACTTCAACAATTAAGAGCTCCCGTCTTTTTTGCTTTTTCTAATCCAGGTGGTCAACATTTCTTTAATACAATCAACATAGATAGTGAAATATGAAAAGTCAAGATCCTAAAGTACACCATCTTTTACCAACCTCTCCATTCTGTCTCTAAGAATATGGCCTAAATATTTGTGTCATAACATAGAAGATCTCAAATCCAATCTTATACCTTTGGAACCAATAACAGTATTAAGAGAAGAGGAAGAAGCAACAGTAAACATCATTTAACTCAATTTTGTATAAACTTTCACATAAAATTTTATTTCCCACAAAAAGAGAGTCACAATATAAAGTCAATTTTTCAGTTATAAAAAGAAGACTATAACCTAATCTGACCAAAATGGATACAGAAATCAAATTTCTACTAATAAAGGGTAAATAAGTGACATCATGTAACACCAAAAGATGTCATGTATTCAACTGTAGTCTAAATATCCCAAAAAATTCAACTTTGACTTTAATATTATCTCTCATGTACACATGTTGCTCAGAATTAATCGACCTTCTTCGACTTGTCAATTTTTGCAAGAAATTCATAACATGAATTGTTACTCCAATATCTAACTACCAAGTATTTAAGGGCACATCAATAACATTGGACGCTAAACAAACCATTACAAGATAATTACATTTCTTCTCTAAGTGAGTTTTGAGTTTTCGACAGTTAGCTTTCTTGTGCCTAAAACTCTGACAAAAGTTACACTTACCTTTAAAAAACTTATGATTGTCTTACTAACAGAAAATGAGCCCGCCTGTCCACTTCCTTTAGGACGAACAATCTTCTTCTTAAAAAGCTTTCAGTCTTTTGAGCTATTAGAAGTGAACTTTCTCTTTTAAGAATTGTTGTGATGTGTCATCATGAAGATGCTTCTTGCCTTTCCCTTTTTCATATCATCCTCTTCTTTGGCAAGAATAGTAGTCATCTCCTCAGTAGTCCATTGCTTTTTTTGAACGTTATAACTTGATCTGATCGAATCAAATTTAAAAGGAAGAGTCCCCACCATAAACTGTACCATGTAATCCTCATCAAAGTCCATATCCATAACCTTAAGCTTACGGTAACAACCCATAGCTTGTCAATGTAGGCCCTAATGTCACACTATCAAAAATGGTATGATAAAGCATGTTTAAGTAATCATTCTTCTCATTCTTTGATAACTTCATGTACTTCTTTTAATGGCAGCAAGAAAATCCTTTGCATTATCAATCTCGAGAATACTATCACGAATAGACTCATCCATATAATACCTTATAATCATCAAACAGCATCGGTTAAAGTATTCTCACTCTTCATAAGATTTCCTTTCATTCTCAGTAGCATGATAAGTGGGTTTAGGTGATTGATTGATTCTCAAGACCAAGTTTATTTGTATAATAGTCAAATTTATCATAAAAAATTCTAACTCATTGCTTGTGGTTCGTTCCATCCAATGTTAAAATAGGAGAGACTCTCAAATTGCTTAAAACTCAATAAGAACCAAGAACGATAACTATAATACGCATGTTAAAACAAAATTATACAATTTGTGCTCTTTTTCTCAAAATTAATTATATCATTCATACTAAGGTTCCTTAAATAAATATAGAACTCATTGATAGGTAAGAACAATTTATTAAATATTACAACCAAATCATCAATATACTATCAAAATGATAGAAAAATTGTTTATAATTTTTCAATAAAATTTCTTTACCATATTAGGCATCCTACTAAGTAGTAATTGACAACAGGACAAGTAATTACCCGTATAGATCTTAACATTATTTTACAGGAAAAACACAAAATTTTATACCTTAATATTTTAAAAATTCCTCATCATAAATAGTTTCACAAACTTAATTTTACGACAGGTAAAAATAAACATTCACTATTGTCAACAAATAATAAAGTTTATGCCACAATAAGATTAAAATAATTATAATTATCAAATAAAAAATTACTAATTAATCTTGTGCTTAAACATATGAAAAAAGAATTAATAATAGAGCAAAAAATGAAAAATTGGTCCAAAAGGACCTTGCACGCTCCCACACGTGCACTGTGAAAAAATATTGTTTGAATTTTTTAAAAGTAAAAATAAATATATATATATATATATATATACAAAGTCAGGTCAACTGGTCAACCCGCGCACTATACAGAGTCGGGACGACGCCTCCCTGACCTCCAACCAAGTCGACAGGTATAACCCACCTTCAACATCCTCTCCTAACCTCAGTTTTCAACTACTTTAGAGGCGTTTTTTTTTTTCATTTTTCACGCCCTATAAATTTCTCTTATCCATTCCAACCAAAAGTGTTCCAAAATCTAAAAATATCAAACTCATTTCGGCCATCATGAAAAACACAGTTTTTAAAAAAAAACTCACCGAGAAACTATGATTCTTTGTCCAAAATAAAGGTAAAAAGCAACAACAACTAACAACATTTTCTGAACCTCAACGCATCATTTCGAAGTTATTTACGTCAAAAACAAATGATTTTGTACAAAAACGAGCCCTAAAATGACCATGGAGCTCTGATGCCAATTGCTATAAACACAGATGTATTTATCAAATATCAGACAACCAAGATGTCATTTTATTTAGAGCATCATATCACAATAAGATTAAAACATACCTCCAATAGTTTGCATAGTCTTAGTAGATTCTCTCCATCATTTACCACAATTTATCAAAACAACAATACCTTATGCAATAGAGAGCTAATGGTAGAAGACTCAATATTCTTTTTCACACTCACATACCATAAATTCACACAATCTTACCATATGTTATATCCTATAACATGTTCTACCCTATAGAATAGAATAAGATAATTGTCATTTTAAGGATGTTATGAACTATAGTTTAATAGGCCAACATATAATTATTAGGGTACTACCATATGCCTCAAATGCAATTAGTAAATTATTAACCATTTCGTTATGGTTATTAAATATGTTAGGCAATTCAATTAATGGTTATGCATATGAAATTAATGTTGCGATTATATTAATCCACATATTTCTAACATTACTCTCTAGGTCGTGCCAACCACAAAGAACTAAGTGCCCGGAGTCGTGATGTATAGTCATGGATAACAAGAAATGCTCGAGCAGCCTGCTGAGTAGTCAAAATTCGATGCATTTGTTGCAGAGTTTGTTGTCGTAATAGGTCAGCCTGACAAGATAAATGACAGATTATAAGAATATACAAGCCACTCCTGTATAGGTCAGCCTGACAAGATACAAAAACAATTTCAATTTGTATGGTTAAACACAATGTTTACTTGATGAAGGAAGCTCTCTAACGTTGCTAGTTTTCCCATCGCACTTGCCATTTGGGCCATGTAGTCAGAAACATTTCCAGATCCAGCAGGGCCTAGACTGGCAGATGAAAGTGTATCTACAAGAGATTGTTGCAAGGCTTCCATTCCTTGAGATAAGGCATCTTCCGCCTGTTGGGAGGACTGCTGCAGATTGCAAACTCCCATCAATTGTTGATCTGTTAGGGGCTCAAGATGGTTTGACAGTATCTGCATTTAAGGACAAAATTCATGTAAATCAGTTCAATCAATTCAGGCAATTAAGCATCAATACACAAATAATCTTGTATATTTAATGGTCAACCACCTTCAGAACTTCTGAAGAACAAAATCCACCCAACCACAAGAAACATCTCTCAGCAGGTGTCTTCCACATGCCTGAAAGGATGTGAAAAACATCAGCCTTTGCACCGATGCTCTTCAGCCGAAATACCTCTTCATAGTGAGCCATTACACCATCAACAAGAACACGTAATTCATTGTCAGCCATATGAGAATTGACAGCAGATCTTAGGTCACTGATAAGCCGTTGATGTTCATCTAGCCACCGTGCATACTCCATGTCAAATGCTAAGGACCCTTTAAGTACAAGTCATTGTTAGATTCATACACCAAGACTACCCTAGAGCTCATATTTTTCACATTCATGGACAATTCTGATTCAATGAAATCATAGCTACTTTACTGCAAAATTGAATGGAACATGGGTTGTTAATTTTAAATATTAGTCCTCCATTTGAGATGCTAGCTGTGACAACTCAAACAGGACATTACTATATTAAAAAGCATCTATGAGTGGCACAATGCATCCATAAAAATTGCGGATACCATATCAAAAATATTTTTCATATAGTTCATATGATCTGTTCTATACTAATTGATCCAAGGTTATTTTCGAAGATTAAGGCTTGAAGAAAACAGCCTGAAGACCCCTTACCATTTCCAGGTATTGAATAGGTATGATCTCCTGGATAACCAGTAGTGATGAAGATTCCCTGCAGAGAAAAACTAAACGCATGTGAAGAAGTGATAATACTTTAAAGGCTCAAAGAATCGACATGATATTAAAAATACAAGTATTTGCACCTGTTGGCGAGCTCGTTGAAGCTCTTCCTCTATTTGTGTAAGCCTGAGCCGACTATTCTCGAGCTGCTGAACATATGCCTATCCAAAACCAAAACCTATAAATGATCCAAGTGTATTTCACTTATTTAACACAAAATGTCCATTCAATTCACCTTGCAAAGACGGAACAAAAATAATTGCCAGCTCAAACATATAAAAAATGATCAGAACCAGTGAATGCCAAGAACAGATTAAAGAATGGTCAATGCACAACTTGTAAGTGTATAAAAAGCTATTCATTTGCTAACATCATTTGACACAGTAGTAAAAATCCATTACTTTCTTCCTCAGTCGACTCTTTCTTGCTGCTTCTCGATTCTGGGCCAGCCTTCTTAGGGTCTGCACAGAGTTACAATTGAAACTTTAGACACAACCTGTAAGCAGCAAGACAATTTCCGGTCACAATTGAATAAGCACTATCCTGTCGACAACCTTTTGATCACCATGTTTTGTATTGGATTGATCCCGAGAGTCCACTACCACAACTGTACCACGCCGAACTCCTTGAAGCTACGCAAGTTACAAAATAACAAATCAAATATACAATAAAAGGCATGCAGCAGCTGATGCCCCCAGATATTTATTTAAGACCAATTGTATTCTTATAATTTTGATCTAAAGGTTTGAAATTCTGTCAAACCATCAGTATTAGTTAGTTACTCATGTTGCGCAGTGATTGGGATGAAAACATTTTGTCATTAGTGTTCTAAAAGGTAAACTTCACGGACCAACTACTTAGGATCCCATGCAGTGGTAATTGTAATTCACAGTGGATTCTCAATTACCCAACCGACGCACCATTAAGCAAAAAGATTCTCAATTGGCAAACAAATGAACTTGGGAACAGTAAAGAACACAGCATGTTTGCAGAGAAATAGACGCCCAAAAAAACGAATAAAACCTGTTTCTTGTCATCAGTGTCAACATCTGTTGTATCTGTTTGTTGGCTGTTATCTGCCACCCCTGAGTCTCCCCAGTTCTCAATACCGTGCCCGTTTCCCAACGAACCAATTGGTGTCCCCTTGTGGTACATGTATTGTCCTGTCTCCAAACACCCAGTTCCTGTAGTAGCTATCTCTGACGGCCCAATACTCTATAAAATGAACCCCGCAAGTGAATGGTCATTGATCACAATAACCATAAACACAAACTATAAGCCAAAAGAGAGACAGGAGTTGGTAGAGGATCTACCGTGCTCAAGACAGCTGCGTACTGTAAGTTGCTGGACATAACAGCGACATTGCCTGATTTTAAACTGAACATGGAGCCTACAAAGTTTTATAACCGCAAGTAGTTAGAGATAGTAAACATTCTAGTTTATTGTTTAATAAATATATTGTACAATGCATAAAATATATAATGACACACAAACGGGAGCGCTTTAGAGCACACGAACACGTATATATATATATATATATATATATATAGCGAGAGAGAGAGAGAGAGATACTTGGACTTAAATCAACAGCATCGTCTTCGGGAAAAGCCGAAGCGGGTTGATCAAGCTGTCCAAGATCCGCAAAACGCGTCTGGTTTCTACCATCATCTTGTCCTCTGTATGCCACCCGTACCAAAAAAGGGAACAAGAAGTCACAAAAGAAAGAAAGCAAACATTTTTCTTCTTCGAATACAATACATACAACATTTTTCTCGAGAGCCCACATGCACAATCATAACAAGCTAACCGCCAAAGAAAAAAAAACACCCGGCTAAAAGCTAGAATGAAGGAGAAAAATAAACAGTACCTAAGAAAGAAAGAAGTGGGGTGGCAATACATTTCAGGGTGATGGATGGTGGGAGGAGCTAGTTTGAAGCTTTGCATGTCGAACATTGCGTCTTTTTTATCATAACAGAGAGCACGAGTACGACTGTGTCTCGTAAAAAAAAGGGGTATGTGTAACAGAGTAACAACAGCGAAGTTGGAGAAGTCGTAAAAACAGAGGGAAAAGACAGAAGCATTTAGTGAGAAAAAGGTGGAAGAAAATCTTCTTGTGATCTTTTACGGAAGTGGATAGCGTATCTGCTTTAGTTCATGGATTTGTAAGAAGCGAAACACCAAATGGGTCTCAGGCTTTTTATTATTGCGTTCTGACTTGGGATTTTAGTCTCCCAATAACCCCTCCACACATTTCAATACCATATTGATATTCCACCCGCTTTTTAAAGTGAGGATTTCACTCTCTTTTTGTCATGAAATTCGATTATTTCCCTAGGGTAAATATGTCCCTCAATCTCTATTCTAGTATAAGAGTAACTAATGACCTGCCTGTAATTTGTCTTGGATGAGTCAAATCTAAGAATAATCTAATTTAATTTCAGAGACCCAAGCCAAGCACGATTAACAGAATTACTGAAATTTTCAATCTCCAATCTTGTTAATAAAATAATATTGCCTTAAATTTGAAGCTAATATGAGAATGTATGCTAAAATCGGGAAGAAAAAAGCAGTACAAATTCATATTTAAGATTTTATTACAAAAATTTTATTTTTAATGGAAAACAAGACAAAATATATTATTTTTCTTTATCAAAAATATTTATATCTTTTCATTGAATTTTTAAAACAATAAATTTGCTATATCAAGAAATAAATTTTTATTCAACAAGTTTCATGACTTTGTAACAATAAATTTTAAAATTTCCTACATAATGTTTATTTTTAAATTGAGTTTTGCACTTTACTCTTAGTAATTTATTGCATATGTACTTTAAGTATTAACAGATTAATAACACTAAATTCATTAAACTATGAACCAAAATTTGACATTATAGTAATTTTATCATAGTCCCTATAATTATCCTATATTTTAAAATATAAAGCACTGTTTTGGAATAATATTATTATAAACTCTAGCCAGAAGCTCCTGCCATGATGCTAGTGAAGCTCATTTATACTTTGCATTGTAGCTCTTTTCTATAGTACCTCGAGCTCTCTTCTGTGGTACATTTCTTACAGTCTCTGCTTCTTTTCTTTTGTTTCTCTTCATGGTCTTTCCTCCTTGCTTCTATCCCTTCCAGCTCCAATATTCTATTGTCCTTCCCGTTAGGCCTTCTTCTCCCACTTCCATGCACAACCTTTCTACTCATTTCACCCCATCCGAGGTGCTTTTGTCCTCCATTTTTCTCTTTTATCCATCATCTTTAACCATGTTTTCTAATTTCCAAATCTTCCTACCATGTTACCCTCCTCTTCTTCTTCTCTAAACAAATCATCATCATCATTATCATCATCACCCATTTTGAAATCCCGCAATGAAGCGGGGTCTGAGGAAGTCTGATAGTATGCAGCCTTACCCCTACATAGTAGAGAGACTATTTCCAGTAGACTCACATGCAGATGTGACAATAAAAAATGATGCAGATTAAAACTGATATGTTAAAAGGGAGAGGTAAATAAAAGTAAATAAGGACATAAAGATATAGAATAAAACAAAACCAAATAAAATAGCTACAAATAATACAAATAACAAAGATACAAATACAACATACTAATAATAGAATAATGATAATAAATAAATAAATAACGAAAAATAGAAAAGGAAATAGAGACAAAGGACATACCTGATATAGAACCCAGCTTTACTAAATACCTGATAGGCTGCAACAAATCGGCTCTGTTCATCGCTATATGGGCTAGGAGTTCTGGCGCTGCTACCTTGTGTGTGTGACAATCTTACCGGGTCTGATTATTTCCGGACACCTGAAAAAAAAAAACTAGAAAAGACAAATTAGACTTCCTACGCAGTGAATAGAGTGTGCGAGCGTGACAGTAGACTCTTGTAATACACTAACTTGACTACCTTGTCGTACTTTAAAGGATTTCCCTTACCCTTATCTTATCCCGCCAAAATTTTCGATATCTGACCTGTTCCACTGTAAGGGCTAACTCTGACATATCTTTCTTAACTACTTCCCTCCAAGTCTTGTATGACCTGCCTTTTCTCCTCTTGTAGTCACTAAGAATAATTTGCTCACATCATCTTACCGAAGCATCCGAAAGCCTTCTGCTCACATGTCCAAACCACCGAAACCTGGTCTCTCTCAACTTGTTGGCAATATTGGTCACCTGAAGTCTGTCTCGCACCACACGATTGCGGACTTTATCTCGCCTAGTAATGTCACATCCACCGAAGCATACGCATCTCGGCTACCAACAATTGTCTTGTATGTCAACTTCTGACGGGCCAACACTCTGCCCCATATAACATGGTTGGTCTAATCACCATTCTGTAAAACTTCCCTTTGAGCTTTAAAAGGATCTTTTTATCACATAAAACCCCTGATGCGCTTCGCCATTTGCTCCACCCGGATATGATACGATTGACTATATCGTCATTAATATTACCATCTCTCTAGATGATAGACCCGAGATATTTAAAGATCTATTTTTGTGGTATGACATCAGTTCCAATTGTTACTGCCGCCTCATAGACCATGTGGCTTCCTGAAAAGTTGCATTCCAAGTACTCCGTCTTAGACCTTCTCAGTCTAAAACCTTTTGACTCTAACGTCTCTCTCCAACATTCTAACTTGGAATTGACCCCCGCCCTAGTCTCATCTACCAGGACAATATCGTCAGCAAATAGAATACACCAAGGTACTTCTCCTTGGATATGTTTAGTAAGCTCATCTAACACTAAGGCGAACAGAAAAAGGCTTAACGCGGAGCCTTGGTGTAAGCCAATATCAATAGTAAACGCGTCCGTGTCACCTCCTATCGGCCTTACAATGGTCAATGTTCCTTCATACATATCTCTAATAACACGTATATAGGTCGGATGGATTCCCTTTGCCTCCAAGCACCTCCATAAGATTTCCTGAGGAACCCTATCATACGCCTTCTCCAAATCGATAAAGATCATATGTAAATCACGTTTACGTTCTCTGTAGCCTTCCATAAGCCTACGGAGAAGATGTATTGCTTCTTTAGTGGACCTATCAGGCATAAATCCAAATTGGTTAGCTGATATAGAAGCTGCTCTCCGGACCCTCTTCTCGATTACCTTCTCCCATATCTTCATGGTATGACTTAGCAATTTGATGCCTCTATAGTTGTGACATTGTTGGATGTCCCCTTTAGCCTTGTATATTGGAATCAACCTACTCAATCTCCATTCATCTAGCATTTTGGCTGAGTCTAGTATCCCATTAAAAAGGCGAACTAACCACTCAATACCTATAAATCTTATCCTCTTCCATACCTCTATAGGGATCTCATCCGGCCCGACTGCCCTTCTGCTCCCCATCACTCTCAAAATTTTTGTAATTTCGTCCCTTGTGAACCTACCGGGTTGGGACCAGTTTGAAAAATGCTCTGATACGACAGGTTCACCCAACTCTCTACCGACCGAGATGCCTTCGTTATACAAGCCGAAGAAGTATCTCTACCACCTACTCTTGATGGCCTGCGTCTCTGTGAGTACCAGACCTACTTCATCGCGTATACAGTAGACTTGGTTGAGATCTTTCGTCGCACGTGCCCTATCCTGTGCCAACTTGAAAATTCTTTGTGCTCCCTTGAACGTCTCCAAATCCCTGTACATAGATTCATATGCTTCTCTTTTCGCTACTGAAATTGTCTTCTTTGCTTTTTGCTTTGCCATTTTATACCGTATTTTATTAGCTACCCGCTCTGCATATGTTGTACTTGCTACTAGGTCTTTGTACGCTCTCTTTTTTGCCTTTACCGTCCCCTGCACCTCTCCCGACCACCACCAGGATTCCATCCGCTTGCCCCTCTGCCCTTTAGAGACTCCTAGGAGTTTTGTAGCAATTTCCCTCACTATAGGGGCTACGCCTTTCCACATCCGATTTGCATCTCCTCTCACACCCCAAGCTGCTCTATACCAGATTTGAGTCCTAAAACGTTCCACCGTGTCCCCTTTTAGATTCCACCATCTAATTTTACGACACCGCTTAGTAAATCTATGTGTCCTCCATCCCTTAATCCCTAGATCCAAAACCAACAATTTGTACGGAGTTGATAGGCAGGCGACAGGGAGCACTTTGCAATCCTTGCACCATGCTCTAACTCTCTTCCTGACAAGGAAATAATCAATCTGTGTCTTGGTCATGCTACTATTAAACGTCATCAAGTGCGCCTCTTTTTTCTTAAAAAAAGAATTGGCTATCACCAGCTCAAACGCCACTGCCATGTCCAGTAAGACATTTCCACTTTCGTTGCTAGTGTCGTATCCAAAACCCCCATGAGTTCCTGTATAACCATCTGAGGTAGCTCCTATATGACCATTAAAATCACCTCCTAAGATAACTTGCTCAGAGTCAGGAATTTGTCGGAGCACTTCATCCAACGCTGCCCAAAATACACGTTTTTGTTGTTCATCTAACCCCACTTGTGGAGCGTAAGCACAGACTACGTGGAGAACATCCTTACTAAGAACAATTTTTGCCACTATAATCCTATCATTTACCCTTGTGATCCCCGCCACTTGATTTAGAAGCTCTTGGACCACTAGGATACCTACCCCATTCTGCTTCCGTGTATTTCCCGAGTACCACAATTTGAACCTCCCTATCTCCTTAGTTTTAGCTCCCACCGACTTAGTCTCCTGAATGCAAGTTACGTGTATCATGCACTTATCTAAAATCTCTACTAATTCTAGAGACTTTCCCGTGAGGGTCCCAGTGTTCCAAGAGCCTATTCTCAATATGTCGTCCCTTTTGTTATGCTTGCTTGTGGCACGCACCGAACTACTGGTACAGATCCCATCGGCATAATGAGAATCCATACCTCCTAGCACGTGGCCCTTACACCCTCTTGGAGTTACTAACCTAATACGTTTGTAGGAGAAAAATACAGGTAGATAAATATGTCTATATAGAAGGATAGATATGGAAATATAAAAAGTCTAAGGTAATTTTAATGTTACCCAAAAATAAATAAATATAAAATAATAATAATAATAATAATAATAATAATAATAATAATACGAATAAAAATAATAAAAATAAAAATAATAAATAAAAACAGCTAGAAGAGTAGATAAATAAAGAAAAACAAACTCAAAACTAGCATGAAGGCGAACAGCTAGGCAATAAAAAGCATGGGTGAAAAATGCATGTAAAGCACTCAAATCTGCACCATAAATGGTATTGGTCTAAAAAGAAGCTGAGTAAAATAGACTATCCTTATATCAACTATTTTCTAAATGCGAAAAAGAAAAGAAAAAAAAAAGAAAAAAATCACTAAGGCACGATAGAAAAATAGTGAGACTGAAAATTGCCTATAAAAAGCTCCCTAGTCAAGAAAGCTGTCAAAATCTGCGTAAAAATGGTCTTGGTTCCAAAAAAAATTCTTAATATTACATAGAGAAATAATTCTTAAAATAACGATTAAAACAGTTATTGTCTCAACCACAACCTATAGTAGTAATAATATATAAAACATTCATCAACAAGTATCAATTAATGGAATTTTTATCGCATAATGAGAAATATTAATTAGGTCTTATAATAAAGATTACTTAAATAAACTATTTCCCAATCATCAAAAATATTTCAAAGTTTTTTGTTTTATTTCTTCGCCTGTTAGCACTTTTCTGCAGTTAGAGCCATGTTGTTTCTCAAGGAGGTAAAGATCTAATACTAAATCTTTTGATTTAAGGTTACTGGTTTCTTTTCACTTAATGTAGGTAGTCTCGATAGTAGGATAAATAGAGGCCAGTAAGCTTGTTGTAGGCATGTTAATAGGCCCGACCTGACCCGCTATTTATTTTTAAAGGAAAATTTCAAAACGACGTCTTTTCAGGAAAAATGGGCGGGCCATAAGCTAGGATGGGCTGGCCCGTGGCCTACTCAACTCGAGCCAAAAACGGACCGAGCCAGGTCGAGCCATTACTGCCATGTCTAGGCTGTTGGTTTATCCTACTCATAATTGAAGAAATTAATATTCTTAAAGAATTGGGAATTTTGTTAGTCTTAAATCTATCTCTAGTACATTCTACTTCTAGTCATAATAATGAAGAAGCAACACTAGAAAATTTTGAAATATTAATTGATAATTAGGAATTTCAAAAAGTCAAAAGCTCAAATTTATCAATTTAATTTTTTTAGAAAAATAGATTACACTACTAAAACAGAGAAACAAGACATTACAGTTTTAAAGCCTTTTAAAACCATCCACCTATTAACTTAAAACTCAATGAATAAATATAAAGATAAAATTTTCAAATATATTCATATAGGATTAATGTTAGACCCTTAAACTTTGGAGCACTTCTCAACAACCTTCATAAAATGCCTTAGGACGGAGGTTAGCTGGATTACACAGATGAGGGAGGCATGCAAAAATACTAAGGCAAACATAGACGAGTGGGATCCGATTTGGTACAAATTTTGGTAGAGTCTCGGACCTTATAGAGATTGACTGGACCCAGGTTAAAGACTTGATGGACTAAGGACTTGGCTCATGCTCGGATGAATGGATCACGACTAGCTGACTTGTTGTGGGAAGCATTAGATCAGGCCAGTGTGCTATGTGGGTTTCAGCAAGATCATACTGCATCATCAACAGATAGAGTTCGTGGGGAGATCTTGGATGATGTGGCAACAACTAGGAGTTAGAGTTACAGTGGGACTCAACATCTGAAGATAGTGGAGATCTTCGAGGATAAGGATGCTAGTTTCCTATTTGAATGTAAACTTTGTCTTTTTGTTGTCTTGTAGATCCTATCTTATCAGTTAGAGTCCTATTTGGATTAGGGTGTCATCCAATTGGTCCACATGATGTAATCTGATAGAGATAGACGTGATCTTAGCACAATCTTAGGCAGTTCAGTTTGATTGAGATTCTGAATATAACTTGGCTTCCAAGTTAGAGTGCCTATATATAACTCATTCGAGCTTTACTCTCAATTGATTTAGAGAGAGAGAGCATTCCTTGTATTCTTTTAAGGAAAAGTAATATAAAGGTTGGTTTTACCGTATTTCTCTTGTTTTTTGGTTGCCTTTATTTTCTGGTTACTTTCATAGCATTGTTTCTTTGAGGGTGTGAGGTAAACACTTCTAAGGTCGTTGAAGCTGAAGTCTTGATTAAGCTGACCTAAGTGAGACTGTCGTGCAAAGGGTGTTGGCGATCAACTTTGGTGAAAGTTCGAGTCCCAAGGTGGCCTTTGTATCAACTGGTATCAGAGCCAAATTTTCGAGATGGCAATAGGCAACTTGACAGAATGAGTGACTAGGATGGAGGCACTTATTGGGCTAATTCCTCAAGGGGAGGAAGAGATCACTTCTCACAATACTCGATTCGAGATGCTGGAGGCACGAATGCAACAGTTGTAACAACAGATGGTGGACTTATTGAAGGCACAAGAGGAGGCCCAGTTAAAGATCACTGTGCTGAGGCGTGTTGTTGCAACGATAGATGTCGATCAGGTTGAAAGCTCCACACCACAACTTTGATCTGTGAAGGTACATGAACCCAGAGTGTTCGAAGGAACACAGGACGCTAAGGTGTTAGAGAATTTCTTGTGGGATATGGAGCATTACTTTGCAGCTGCTAGGGTGCCCGATACTGAGAAGGTAAATATGAAGACCATGTACTTAGATGGGGATGCCAAGCTCTGGTGGAAGACGAGGATCTCTACAGAAATCAATGCGAGTAAAGCTCTCGTGGAAACGTGGGTACAGATGAAGAAGGATCTCAAGGATCAGTTCCTTCCCATAAATACTTCTTGGCTAGCGAGAGATGCCTTGAAGAAGCTCAAGCAAGATGGATCGGTAAGAGACTATAACAAATTATTTAGTTCTCTAATGCTGGATATTGAGAATATGTCAAACGAGGCTCTTCAATTTTCTGTCCGGGTTATAATTGTGGGCTCAAATGGAGTTAAGGAGGCAAAATGTGAAGGACATGGTTAGTACAATCGCGACCGTTGATGCCTTAGTGAATTTTCGAATGGTGAAAGAATCTAAGGCGAGCTCCTCAAATTCTTCCAAAGGCAAATGCCACTCCCAACAGGAGAAGACCAATGGGAAGAAAAAGAAAGACTCCAAGAAGGGGGATTTCAAGGGCAAGGGCAAGCATAATAGAGGCTCTAAGAATGGGGAGACGTCCTCAAAGAAGGGCAAGGTTGCTTGTTACTTGTACGACGGTCCAGACTTTGCCAGAGGGTGCCCGAGAAAGGAGAAGTTAAATGCCCTAATTGCCGAAGAAGATGGTGAATCTTTGGAAAATGCAGCACTAAATCCGATCACCTTGCTTAATGTGGTTAGTAGCGAATCGGTTCCCTTTGATAGACTAATGTACGTGGGTGTACAGGTTGGGGAGAAAGACGTGACCACAATGGTGTATACAGGTGCAACCCACAGTTTCCTAGCAGAAAAGATGATTCTTAAGTTGGGCATAAAAGTATCCAATGCCTCAATGAAGATTAAAACCCCTGCGGGAAAGGCACAAGTAGTTGCAGGAATTGCTTACAATGTCCCAGTCAGAATTGGAAGTTAGCGTGCCAAGATGAACTTCATTATCATACTGTTGGAGGATTTCGAGATAATATTAGGGGTCGATTTCCTCAAAGCAGTAAAGGTGGTGTTGTATCCGAGTTTGGGAGGTATGATGGTAATGAACGATCGAAATTCCTTCTATGTGAATTGTTGTAGGTTCGATGGTGGAACGACAGATGCTACAACTTTGGTAGGACACGTTTCAGCCATGAGCATTGAAAAAGGGTTAAAGAAAGGCATGGAGACTTATCTTGCTACCATGTGGGAAATCAACGAAGACCACGTGGTGGAATTTCCTGATGCAGTTGCAAGTTTGTTGAGGGAGTTTCGGGAGGTGATACTGAAAGAGTTGCCAAAAACTCTTCCCCCTCGTCGTGAGGTAGATCACAAGATCGAGTTGGTTTCTGGAGCGATCCCACCTACACCTACCCCATATAGGATGTCCCCAATAGAATTGGCGAAACTTCTTAAATAACTTGGTGAGTTGTTGAAAGCAGCGTTCATCCAAGCATCTAAAGCCCCATACAGGGACTTGATATTGTTTCAAAAAAAGCAAGACTGTACACTTCAAATGTGCGTGGACTATGGAGCATTGAACAAGGTAACAATCAAAAACAAGTATCTGGTACCTTTGGTTTATGATTTGGTGGACAGGTTGTCAAAGGCGGAGGTGTTCACTAAGTTGGATTTTCTGAGTGGGTATTGGCAAGTATGGATAGCTAAGGGTGACGAGCAAAAGACAACGTGTGTAACTCGGTATGGATCCTACGAATTTTTAGTTATTCTGTTTGGATTAACTAACTCCCCTGCTACATTTTGCAATCTTATGAATGATGTGTTGTATGACTTTTTGGATGAGTTTGTTGTGGTCTACTTAAACGACATCGCAGTGTATAACACTAAGATAGAAGAACATGTGGAACACTTGAGGCGAGTGTTCGAAAGACTAAGGTAGCACAAGCTCTACGTGAAGATGGAGAAGTGCAAATTTGCCCAATTGGAGATCTGATTCTTGGGTCACGTGGTGAGCAAGGGTCAGGTCAGGATGGATCCAAGGGAGGTGAAAGTGATAGTTGAGTGGCAGGCTCCCAGGACAGTATGAGAATTACAGAGTTTTCTCGGCCTGACGTACTACTATAGATGGTTCATTGTGGGATACTCGAAGAAAGTGGCCCCATTGACGAACTTGCTGAAGAAGAAGTAAGAGTGGTATTGGTCGAGTGCATGTGAGGAGGCATTCGAGAAACTTACAGCCGCTATCTTAAACGAACCTGTGTTGAAGTTGCCTATGTTCGATCTTCCATTTAAGGTACATACTGATGCTTCAGACAAAGTCATTGGCAGAGTCCTTGTACAGGAGGGTCATCCGGTAGCATTTGAGTGTCGAAATCTCAATGGTACGGAGCAGCGTTACTCGATGCACGAGAAGGAGATGCTTGCAGTGGTGCATTGCATTAAGACGTGGCGAGTATACTTGCTAGGAATCAGGTTCGTTGTCTGAACTAATAATATTGCTAACACGTTTTTCAGAACCCAAAAGAAGTTGTCCGTAAAACAAACCCGATGGTAAGAGTTTTTTGCAGAGTATGACTTCGTATGGGAGTATAAATCGAGGAGGCACTACAACGTTGCAGATGCCTTGAGTAGGAAGGAGGTATTTGCAGCCCTTTATTTGATCACGAGGGTGGAGTCTAACCCGTTGGAGCAAATTAAGGCGGCAACTCCATTAGACACTATGTACTGTAAGTTGATTTCTCAAGTCAAGGAAGGTGTTGTACGCAATTTTTGGCTCGATGATAATGAGCTTTTGATGACTAAAAGTAGTCAAGTATATAAGCCGAGCTTTGGTGGATTGCGGAAACAGTTGTTGAAGGACACACATGACTCGCAATGGGCTGGTCACCCAGGAGTCCAACGGATGCTAGTGCTTCTATCTCGTTTCTATTTTTAGCCGAAGATGGAGAATGACGTGAAATGTTACGTTAAGATGTGCCTCATTTGTCAATTGGATAAGCCGGAGAGAAAGAAGGAAGTCGATTTGCTACAGCCCTTATCCATCCACGAGAGACCGTAGATTTCAGTTTCAATGGATTTTATTAGTGGGTTCCCAAAGGTGGACAACATGACATCAATTATGGTGGTGGTTGACAGATTCTCTAATTATGCGATCTTCATGCCAACTCCTGTGACTTGTTTCTCGGATGTTGCAGCTGAGCTGTTCTACAAGAACGTGGTTAAATATTTCAGAGTTCCTACAGATATTGTGAGACTTACGGGCCGATTTTGGATGTCCCTTTTAATATAATGGGCTGTGATTTGAAGTTTTCAACAGCAAATCACCCACAAATAGATGACCAAACAGAAAGAATCAATGGTTTGTTGGAGGAGTACCTACGGCATTATGTAAGTGCAAGTTAACGTAATTGGTTGAGTTTACTTGATACCGCACAATTTTGTTATAACTTGCATAGATCTTTGGCTACGGAGAAAAGTCCCTTTCAGATTGCCTTGGGACAACAGTCTCTCACACCACTAGAGATTGCTCAACAAAGGACAGGTGGCAAATGTCCTGCGACACATAAGTTTGCGATGGAGAAGCAAAAATTATTGGATGAGGTGAGGGACAGTCTTCGAAAAGCTTCTCAACAGATGAAGAAGCAAGCGAATCTTCGGAGGAGACCGTTAGAATTTGACGTGCGAGATAAAGTTTTGTTGAAACTAACCCCATAGATTTAGAGGAAGATCTCTAGTAAGTAAGTTCATAGGGGTTTGGTGCCGAAGTACGATAGACCGTTTGAAGTGTTACACAAAGTGGAAAATATGGCATACAGATTGAGATTGCCCAAATGGTTAAAGGTACACCCTACTTTTTATGTTAGTTTTCTCAAGCCTTATTATGAGGATGCATCAGATCCAAATTGGAGTCAGGTGAAGCGAGCGCCATCGGTTGTGAGAAAACAGTTCAAAGATCAAGTGGAGAAAATCCTAGATCATCGAGCAATGTGTTAGACCCCGTTTCTGCAGTTTAACTCCTACTTGCTCTGATACCACACATGTTGGACCCCGTTTTCAGAGCCCAACTATCCAGAATATCATAAAACGTGAACTTATGACCATAACGTGGACGTAATCCAAGGGAGAACACCTTAACCATTGTTAATTCATCTTCATGCTTTTATATCATAACATATCGATAGCTTTTTCAAGCATACCAAATTTCAACTCAATCTTATCCATACGCAAATTCCTATGTCCACTCAAATTCATCCATACATAATTCATAAG
>JAOQMS010000003.1:17118616-17144689 GCA_027563885.1 Erythroxylum longipes
GCTGTAAGAAGATATAAAAACGATCACGCTAATGACTAAGTTGTAATACGCTACTTACTAATAACCATTAAAAAGTGGGGTACTAACGATTCTCTTTAAGAAAAGATTGATTTTTTGTGGTAGTGACCGACTTGTCAGGAGGCTCAATGTTGCGACGGACACAGCGAATTCACTACCAAGGAAAAAAGATACCTCGCCTCTCCTTCTGGAGAATCTGGACCGTCCTATCTTATTCGGTCAACCAAAGACACCCGACCATGTTCATGTTACAGTCAAGGAAATATTCAGGGAGAAGGAAGAACGTACAAACGTCGAAGCTGCAAACTCAGAACTGCTAAAACTATGCCACCAAAATACATCTCACACATAGCACATGCAACATAGGAATGCGCACACCTCACAACTGAGAAACATACAATCCGCGTAAAAGAAAATATCCCAGGAAACTATAAGGGAGGCTGGAAACTCCCACCCCTTACCTTCACTCAATGCTGAGAACCCCTGGTACTTGTCTAAATAAATAAATGTGAAAAAAACCATAATAAACAATAGAACGTTTTCCTTTTTCAACTAATTTGTATATTTTATGATGTAGTACACCAATGCATACTAGTCATATTATGTTGAGAAGGACCTGATAATGTGATAAGAAATTCATCTATAATAATCTCAAAAATAGGTACACATTTATAAAGAACAATAACCAATTATTCTTACACTATTACACTAGAATAGGTGTATAATGATCGATTGAGATTGAAAAGAGAGAATAACGGAGGATAGTGCTAGAGTTTGAGTCTCATAGAAAGAAAAGTTGTGAGATCAAAAGTTCTAAAGAAAAAGAGATTGAGATAGAAAAGAAAAAAAATCAAATGAGGAAAATAAAGAAGCAAGTAAACTTATATGTAAAGGAGAGTTAATATTCTAATTATTTATAATAAATTTAAATTTTTCGAAACTACAGAATCGTTTTTTATAAAGGAATGACAAATATGGTACGAAGGCCACACATGAAGGGTGTTATGCTTAAGATAATGTTTGAATTTAGGCATATATGGAAAAGGAAAGGTTCACAATTCAAAGGAGAAATATAGGATCACAAATAATGTTTAGTTTTAATTGAATAAAAATTATTAGAATTCTACTCCAAAGTGGTATTAATACATTGAGTCCCTAATTACAACATTACTAATAGATATTATCAGTAATAGTTAGTTTTTAAATTTAAGTAAGAATCAATATATAAAAGGGATAAAGGAATAGAATTTTTAAGTTTTTACTTGGTTATATTCCGATTAAGTACTTCTCATCTTTTATTTTTCACTAAACTAATTCAAAACTTATCAAAACCTTCTTTATAGTATTTCAATTTCTTTTTGTAAATTTGATACTTTTTCTATAGTCAAAGGGTCAATTTCAATTATTTAATTTAATTTATTGACGAGGCCTTATAAGCTTTTAAATATTTATTCTTAGTAAAATGCACTCTCATGACGAAAGGATCGATAGACGTAGGCTTGGAAGTTTTGGTCCAGCTCGACCCGAGGCTAAACGGGTAACTCTAAAATGATGTCGTTTTGAAATTTTTTGAAAAGTAATAAATCAACTCGGGTCGGGTAGCCCCAAACCATATCGAACCTTGGGCCAAGCCCGAGCTTGATAGAGGATGGTTAGCTCTGGCGTGACCTAGCCCATTGTTATCCCTGGACGAATGCGAGTTTATTACCAAAAACATGGACAATCACTTGCTCAAAACTTTTTGGGGAGCTAAAACTATTGGAGATATTTAAATACGAGGCATTTTGGTAATTAGAGAAAAAGAAATAATGGTGGGTTTTCTTAAGGGCTTTAAATTTTTGGGTTTAGGAAATATCATGGATCTATCTTTGTGATTTTAATCCCAATATTCATGCAATTTTATTTTTTTTCTTCTGCAACAATCCTTTTTTGTTGTCTTGCTCTAATTTTTTCTTTTCATTTTGAGTTTGTTATTTTAGAATTGTCATCGTGCGTCACTCATTCCCTTTAATTCTTTTTTGTTTCATTCTTCCACCTTGATTCGTCGTTTCATCTCTATTGTGTGTCATTTCATTTTTTTTCTTTTCATGCCGAATATTCTCTTTTTTTTAACAATGTTTAATGCCCTTCACCCAATCATCCTGCCATTTTACTAGCCCTCAAAACCCCTATTATTGTCATTTTCTGCTACTGACTTTTTATTTCTCCATACGAGTCAACTATTCCTATTTGCATCTTAGTCTTATACTATTTCATTGTGATTTAGCAACCCAAATATTCTTTCATATTTCAACTTTTGACTCCCCTTAAGTACATCTATTTTCAAATTGACCAAAATTCCTAAAAAGCAAAATTAATACCCAAAAGGTTAAATGATATAACTGAACACAACACTTAAACTAACTATAAAAAAATTAATTATTAAAATAATTTAGACAAAAGGCTCTAATAAATGATTGAAACAAAATATAGAAATAATTTCAACACAATCAAGAATCAAAATTTTAATTTTAACAATATACAAGTTAAATCTAGTAAAAAGACGATAAAAATCAACTTAGTCTATCATAAACTTAAGATCATAAATTCAACTGTATGTTTAATTTCTTGAAAATAATTTTTAAAATTAAAAGAAACCAAATACATGATACAAAATTAAGTGTTTATAAGTATCAACTAAGGAACAACCATACAAGAATCCTCACATGAACCAAACAAGGAAATTGATATTAAAAAAACACTATTTGTTGAATCAGACAATGAATAAAAATGGTGTAACTATTGATTTTACCTAAAAAGGAATAATCATTTGCTCTCGTATCCATCATATTTGAGCATATTGAATTGATATATATATTTAGGAGGAAAAATAGCGTTGCATGTACCAAAAAGGAGAAAGATAGATATCTTTGAAATTGATAGATGAGCTTGTTGAAAATTACCCTTAAGATTCATTTTATGCATTTCTTGATGAGAATGTTGCCTATATGATAGCAAATTTGAAAAGGGTGAGGAAAGTATTCATTCATCCTTTTGATGTTTATAACTTATTATTTATGTGCTTTTTAATATTAACAAAATGGCAGAGATAATAGTGGTATCGAATGACATTGAAACTTGATCTTTATAATTTAATAATGCATGAATTAAAGGAACATTACATTTCATATTACTGAAACATATAGGGAGCATATTCATAAGTAATATTTTGATAAATGCATAGTTATGTTTTTAACTTGATCTTAAGAGCATTTGATTTATGTTTGGATAATTTCTATATGATTTGATACTTAATGGGAATGATATTTTATTTACAAGCTTTGTTTTAGCTCTTCAATAAAGAAGGAACAAATTTATACAAGTCGGAGCCAATTTAGAAAAGATTTGGTACATTTTTGAAGAAACACAAGTCTAATAGAGAACCATTTTCTTAAAACAAAGAAATATCATGTTCCACCCTAGTGCATTATATTTTTGAAGAACTTACTATATAAACAAACAAATGTTAAATATGGAACCATAATTAGAACTCGGGCAAAACACAAACTCGTGTTCAATCTCATGTAGGCTATTGAGACATTTGAATTCCCAGATAACTTAGTGTAGAATAGTACATAGTTAAAAACTGTCATATTTATAGCCTTCAAACCTGCATTCCTAAAGTGAACCTCAAAAGCGTGGAAGAGGAGTTACTAAGCCAATATAGGCATAACATGGACTCGTGTTAGAGACCTATACATGGACTCGTGTTAGAGACCTATATTAGTGGTAATTGTTATGTAGATTAAGATTTTGTATAGCTAAAAAGGAGAGAGACACAGGGAATTAAAGAAGAGCTATTAGGGAGGACCAGATAATAGTCATAATATATTAAATTAGAGAGCCTTAACACAAGAAAGAAGCAACCTTGGGGAAAGGAAAATTTTACATTAAGATTATATAAAAAACATTAAGATTCAAGATCCACGAGAATGAGGTATTGTGCTTTGTATTCTTTGTTATTTATTAGTTAGTTTTATTTGTTTGAGCACAAACTAAATTGAGATCTAGATTTAGAATTGATAAACCCTAAAGATGCTATTTTATATTAATTTCTTGATTTATATTATGTTGATTTAAAATATGATAATGTTTTGATTCAAATTTAGATTTCATATATAAGGAATGAGAAATCATATATATGAATAGATCATAGAATGAATAATAAGAGTGGCATATAATTCTAGAGAAAAGACTTTATAAATCTTTTGAGATAGAGCTAAACCTATCATAAAACTTCATAGATCATGCTAATACATTCTTAAAGGTTTTGATCAAAAAGATATTTTAATCAATTAACTTAAGGATAGGAGTTGTATGTCTTGAGAAAGAATACAATTGTAAATTTAAAATTTCCCCTAGTCCAATAAACTAGGGTTAATCATTGAATTAAGCTAGATTTAAGTATAGAAAGTTTTTAGCGGGATACATTTTATTTATTTTTTGATTGCTTCAATCTTTTCATTGATTTGGTTTGGTGCTTTAGATTTGTTTAGTCAATTCTTTGTGCTTTAATTTAATCGTTATTTTTGTTCAATTAGATAATAAAAATATGGTCATTACTAGTAATTATAATCCTTGTGGGGTTAACACCTATATCCACCTAAGTTATACTATAAGAAAGATAGGTAATCTTGCCTAGTGATCTTTATATATATATATATTCCCCAGACTTCTCGTGTCAACGGGATTATATATGAGAGTTGTTGTGGTTGTTGTTGTTGTCGTTGTTGTTATATATATATATATATATATACCCCAGACTTCTCGTGTCAACAGGATTATGTCTGAGAGTTATTGTTGTTGCTGTTGTTGTTGTTATTGTTATTATATATATAACTCTAAGATATAATCTCATTGACACGCGAAGTCTGGTGAAGTTCAATAGTATGCAGTCTTACCCCTAACTAGTAGAGATTAAGTTTTAGACCATTATAGGAGCTCATTAAAATTATTACAAATCCAAGACTGAAGCAAAATCAAATGGTATCTATAATATTGATATGGTGATAACATTGTAGGTGAAGTTAGAAGCTTTGTGTAGAAATACTGACATTATGAGATTTCTAGCTCAACCAACACAAATGATGAGGTGTGATATTTATAGTGATGGATACCATAATCACAAATGTTAAATGCCTAACCACATGGGAAATCAAACCTCGTAAGTCAATACATAGGGACTAGGCCTCAAAATAAACCTTATAATGGTACTTATAACCTGAGTTGGAGAAGCCAACACAAATTTTTAAAGTAATCAAGGATAACAAAGATAAGGTCCTCAATTTAAATTTTAGTAGCAACAACAATGGAACTAAATCTTGAGGAGCTTATGACAAAGTTCATTACTACATTTAAGACTCACTTCCAAAGTATTGAAGAGTCTCTTTAAAATTAATAAACCTCTATCCATAACATAAAAGTTTAGATTGAATAGCTTGCTAAGTTTGTCTTTAAAAGGCAACCATCTACTTTGCTTAGCAATAACAAGGCAAAATCAAGGGAGAAAGTGAATATAATAAAATTGAAGAATGCGAAGGAAGTTGAAAGTTAAAGAAAAATGGATAGAAAGAAAGGAAAAAGTTACTGTGCAAGATGAGAAGGAGGAGGAGGAGAAGAAAAAGAGAGAGAAGGAGCAAAAATAGGTATAAATTAAAGAGTAGCAGCTGAGAATTCCATACTCGGGTAAGTTTGACAATGATTAGAAGGAGGATATATTTGGTAAGTTTTTAAAACTTCTTAAAAAATTACATGTTAATATTCCTTTTGTTGAAGCTCTTTTACAAATGACAAAGTATGCCAAGTATTTAAAGAATCTCCTTTTTAATAAGAAGAAGCTTAAAGAGTTATTGATGGTTATTTTAAATAAAGAGTGCTCATTTATCTTTAAAAAAACTATTCTAGAAAATCAAGGATCCAAGGTGCTTCGATATTCTTTATAATACTAATAGCTTGTCAATTAAAAGGGAATTAGTGCATTTAGGAGTTGGAATCAATTTGATGTCATTACCATGTCTAAGAAGTTAGGATTAGATATATAAACCTAAACCTACTAGGATGATCATTCAATTTGCATATAGGTTAACTAAGTATCCTAGGGACATCATAGAAAATTTTTTGGTTAAGATTAATAAATTTATCTTTCTGATTGAATTTTTTAGTTTTGGATATAAAGGATGATATAGAAGTTTCCTTGTTCTTAAGATGAATTTTCTTAGCCATTGCTAAGGCTATTATAAATGTACATGATTGAAAGTTAATTCTTAAGGTAAGGAGGAATTAAATTTTAAGATATTTGAAACCAAGAAACATTTTATTAATGAAGATGATACTTAGTTCTATATAGATGTGATTGATATTAAAGTGTTTTACGCTATGTAGGAAATAATAAAAAAGACCATTTAGAGACTTGTATCATACAATGAGAAGAAGATCAGTTGTAGAGCCCTATTTTAGTAAATCATATGGCATATTTAGAAGCTTGAGTAGGAAGAGGAGATTCAAGTCTTTGTGTAAAGAGCTACTAGGGTAAAGGATGTGAGTAGAAACTCCAACTAAAAGACTCATAAAGAAGAACATGTTGGGACATAAGCCAATGATTTAGATATTTTATTTCAATTTAGTAACTTTTAAGATCTTTAACATTTTGTATCTTTATACTTAATAATAGTTTTATTGCATATATTTATGTTGAAAACTATTTTAAAGTTGTGAATGTTAGATCACTAGTAATTTATTTGGGATGAGACTTGATAGAGTCATATAGGTTATATAGTAAATAATTATTTATGTTACATAATATCCCTACATATTTGATTAGATACCAAATTTCACTGATCTATGACAGTTCTTAATGGCATTAGACAAGGTCGATGATTTTTTAATTACCATAGTAGTACCATTTATCCTAATTTCATTTCCCTTATATTCTATTTTTCTATTTTTTGTTATTCTTGTATGTCATATATTGGGGACATTGTATAATTCAAGTATGAAGGAGGAAACTAGTAATTTATTAGTTATTTGGTCATGTAAGCATATGGTATAACTCTAGTTAGCACAAGTGAGTACGGGTCGATCTTACGAGAACTTTTGTTAACTACCCATTATTCACAAACTTATAAGGTAGACCAATGGTTATGAATAATTGAATAAGAAAATATATACTAAAGCAAAGAAATGATTAAGAATAAATCAATTAGTGAAACACCTATATTTAAGCCAGGTTTCCCTTAGGACTTCATCATATTCAACTTCTCTTGGTTTAATAAATACCTCCAGTTTTTTGAACTAGTAAGAGTTACTAAACTAGATCATATTCTTTCTCAATACATATAACTCTTATTCATAAGTCAATCAATTGAAATTATTTTTTAATCTAGACAACCTAAGAATGTTTTAACTCATTCTATGAACTTTTTTAATAGGTTCTATCCTAACTTAGGAAGAACTTGCAACTTTCTCACGTATTTCTCACATTTAACCCTCTTTAACCATGTTATAATATAAACACACATTCATGAATCAAGTACTAAATCTTTCATTTTCACTCATTTAATTAAATCTACATAAAAACATGGATAAATTAAAATAAAACTAGAAATTAATTAAACCAAAAAAAATCAAAATATATCACATTTTAGGTTTCTCCTACCTAAATCTATATCCCAATTTAGTTCATACTCAAAAAATAATATTAGAGTAAAAATAATAATGAAAATAAGATAAATAAGTCATTGTTCTTGAATCTTGAATCTTAAATCATGAATCTTCAAAAAATTCTTGTTAAAATCGTGTTGTATCTTCAAAGAATGATATAATTTTAATCAAAATCGATGTAAAATAGCTTTAAAATGACTTTCTAATCTTTGGCCAAAGAACTCCTTTTTTTTCTTTCCTTTAAATTTGAAGCCTTATATTTTTAATAAGCTACATGGCCCCAAACATGAGTTAGTGTACAAAGCAATGTTGTCTTGGAAATTCTAGAAAAATCTTAATGCCAATATAGGACCTACACAAGATCGTAGAGGGATTCGTGCTCTTCATCAAATGGGTAACACAGGGGTGTGTAGGGCTGCATAAAAGAAACAGAGGTGACCACCTTTGAACATGACTCTTAACAAGGTAGTGTGTAAGTGATGTATTTATGGGTCATCCTCTATTTCTTCCAAAGTTACTCCAATTCAATTTATTTCTTCTCTAATTTTGGTTAGTTTTCCTTGTACAGATAAAAATAAGACTTGAAATGACAATAATTCCCAAATTAAATACCAAATCATTCAAAATGTAAGGAATATATTATGAAAATAGTGCTAAAAGTAATATATGTCTAGCATAAATCATTTATGTCTATCAATTTTGTGATAATTAACTTAATAAGTAGTAATTTTGATAAAATTCTTAACTTCAAAAGGTATCAATTGAGATAATTTATCATAAGTTTATTGTGATTTGATTTATTAGGCAAATAGTTATGCACATTGATGATTAAGTTCATGTTAATTTGCTTTATTAATTTTGAAAATGAATAATTGATATGCAGTATCATACTTTTTTTAATATAATTTGGACATACGATTAGTTTAGAAATGGACTCTTTTTAAGTATTTTTTGCATCCTACTAAAAAATAAAACATATGTAAATAAGTGAGTATAAATAAATTTACTTTACCAAGTTCAAATGAAGTAAAGGGATTGAAGTTAAAGAGTGGTGCTAGTAAATATTTAAAATTATGACCTAAACAATTTATCAGGAGAAATCATGTTAAGGTATTTACTCTCGCGTCAAAAGGTTTGGTAACTTTTTAAACAAATTTCTATATGTTTTAGTGTTAATTTAAAGGCAATGTTTTGTTTTTGTTTAAATAAAAGTTATGAAAATGTATGAAGCATCTATCTTATGTATGTTTAATTTATGCATTATGTTGAACTTTTGAATTAATTTAAAGTTTAAAGGGTATTGAATGAATAACAATTGATGCATTGGATTTATTAAATTCTTTCTTGGAGTTGCTATCTATCTAAGCTAAAAGTAATTAAAAAATGATTTACTTAAAGACAAGTAAATACTTAGTTAAGGAGGAATTTGATAAGTGCTAATGAAATTATATTTTTAGCATGATTTTAAGAGCATTTGCTTTATATTTGGATTATTTCTATAGGATTTGGTATTTAATGAGGTTTATATTTTATTTTTAAGCTTTGGCTCCCTAATGAAGAAGAAATGAATATAGATAAACCAGAGCTAAGTTAGAAAAGATTTAGCATGGTTTTAGAGGAGCACAAGTCTAACTGAGATGTATGTTCTTAGAACACAGGTCAAGCATTGGCTCATGTTTTGCCCTGGTACGTTATATTCTTGACAAACTTATTGCATGAACAAACTCAGGTCAAACATAAACTCGTGATCACTTTCACATTTTGTAAGATATTTATTTTTAAGTTTTAAAGAAAACTTCTTAATCCTTAAACAACATCAATAAAACTTTTGAAATAGTTTTCAATCAAGTTTTGTTAAATAAGTGTGTTTAATCTTTAAAACGACTTGTAGTTTAAAGAATTTGTCATGTTTTCTATAAATCATAGATTAGCTAAAGGGTTGATATTGATTCATTGGTAGGGTGTTTAAAGGCGAACAAAATAAGTAAATTATGATTAAGGATATGAAACAATCAATGATTTTTTTTTTCAAAACTGAATATAAAAATTTGTCAAATTTGGGTATTAGACTATGAGTTTGATATATTTCAATTAAGTGAACTTCAGTTAGTTGCAAGTAGTAAATCATCTAATTGAATTGTGTTTAGGAGACTAGATGTTGCAACTGCTAATTTGTGTCTCCAACAACTAATTAAAGTGATTTTGGATATAAATAGAATACATATAAGTTGCAGGAAGAACTTTTAGGAGAAGAGGAAGTCGTAGGAAGCTATTGATAGAGTTTCATTTCATTCCTATAGTTGTAAGCATTATGTGAGCACTTAGAATATTGTATAATAAAAAGAGAGAATTCTCAAGTTGTTTTGAGCATTTATGAGATTAATTGACGAATAAATGAATTGAATATCATTCTTTTTTTTACCCTAATAAAGAAAATATGTTTTAAAAAAATGTTTTGTAAGTATGATGAGTGTCTAGTATATTGTATAACCAAAAAAGAGAATTCTTGAGTCATTTTGAGCTTTTATGAAATAAATTGAAGAATAATTGAAATGAATATGATTCTTTTTTACTCGTAACAAAAAAGATATATAAAAAAGTTCCTGTTTACTCTCATAATGAAGATGAGAGTTCTTCGTGGTTTATTGAACAAAGAGAATTTATTAAATTATTAATTGGAACTTAAAAAGTATATGTAAATAAAAAATTATTTGATGAAGGGTTTCCTTTTTGATCCTTTCTAATGCAGCTCACCATAAAAAATGATCTCCCAACAAAAAAGTTGAAATTCCTAAATTTCCAGACATATTTACACTATAGCTAACAACAATAGAAACCTCAGGGAGCTTGTTCTTTGAATGCAATTACACCAAGTGGATTTAGTAGAAGATACAAGAAGCAATCTCAATTAACAGCAGAAGCATGTTCTTAGTTGGATCCAGTAGGATAGACGAATCAGTGGCATAATGAGAAAGGAGGTGATCATTTCTACGAGGTTTAGTATATACAAGATATGGCAAGAAAGAAACGGCAGATATTTTAGGGGAATCAAAAACTTAAAAGAATCTACACCAGAGAGCATACTTATCAAATGTAGAGAATAGGAAATAATTACAAGCTAAAATACCAAAAAAAATGAAGAGGAAGGAAGGAATTCACTAGCAAAAGTCCCAAACAGTCCACAAAAGCATGAATCCGCTGTCGATTGTCCCAAAAAAACAGTTCAAATTATGATTTTTCTTTTTCATGATAATTTAAGACGATTTTTTATATTAAAAAATCCATGTAACAAATTTATTGCTAAGTAATTCATAATATTTTCTAAGATTTTTCGCCTAAACCTATTATTAAATATATAGTATGCTTCAACCCTTTTTATTCACCAAATTAAATCTATTATAATAACATTGTGGATGTAAAAGATTGTAGGAGCTTTTACTTTAGTATAGTCAAAATTTTGCAATGGCAAACAACTTATTAGTTGTTTTTTAGCTTATTGACTAAAAGTTAGCTTTTTGACCTTCTTAAAAAGCTATTGATGTATTTGGTGAATGACTTATTAGTTAGCTTATTTAACCCCAATAAGCTGATTTCTAAAAGCTCCATAAGATGAGCTTTTGAAGTTAGCTGTTTGTCTAATGACAGTATTGCCCTCCACTTTACTCTCTACTTTTGCTCTGTGTGTTTTCAAAGTTGGCTTTTTTTAATCATACAATTATATCGTGAAATTTGGAAGAATATAATAAAGGGTTAATTCAACTTTTTAATCTTTATTTAATTTTATAATAGTAATTTACATTTAAAAATACCATAATATTAAGTTTTTGAACATAAAGAGTCACATCAAGTTAATATTTTTGGTGTATAACTACTATATATCGTACCTGTGTCATGCTATAATTATAAATATTTTTAATTTATTAAATAATAAATTTCATACATATTATATGAAAATACTAATATGATGTAGTTCGCTACATCATTCATATTAATTGAAAATGTAACGTTGGGTTATTATTATTATTATTATTATTATTATTATTATTATTATTATAAGTTATAAACTTAATTTTTGTAAAATTAAATATCTAAATCTAAATTTTTATAAGAATATCCAACGAAATATTGAAAAATATAATATTCATGCCCTTATAATATTTTAAAATCATGTCCTCATAAGTTATTTTACACATCAATAACTAATACTAAATAGTTAATTCATCAAACATTTTTAATAAACAACTAATATTATTTACTGATTAAATCAACTAATATAATTAGTTATTGGCTAATCGCTAATAAAATTAGCTAATTAACAGGTAATTTAATTTGCTATTTATTAAATAAAACCATTATATTGAGTTTGAGGGCACGAAAACAATGTGTAAACAAATCGCATTTGTCCGCATGAAAAGAAAAAGATGACATATCAATGGCATCCAATCCAAGCATGTTACCGGGAAAGGAAAAAAAAAGTACCTTATCTGCGCGTGGGAGTACCGTGTCCACTCCCCGAGACAAGGAAAAAAAAAAAAGTCCTTTCTCACACTCTCGGTCGATTCTCCGATTGCCTTTGCGTCACGTACACAACACACTTCCTTCTTTGTGCTACGCTCTCCATAGCCCATACACTGAAGAGAGTGGGTGGTGTGCAGCGACTAGCGAGAAGCAGTCAGGTCATTGATTCTTTTGTTGGTTTCTGGGAGTTGAGTAGATTGGTGTGAGGTTGAATCCAATCTTTCTGATACCCGCCCACCTCTAGAATTGTGTACTGTGTGCACGTAGCTATTACATATATGCACACTTTGAAACCGAAACCCAATAACATTTGTATAAGTAATACATAATATTTATCCGGGAAAGAGCGTCCCCAAGCTGCAAAGATTACGTGATGGTGACGACATATGCTCAAAAGCTGATACTTATTAACTAAAAGAGTGTAGAAAAATGATTACGTTTAATGATAGATTAGCTTAGCTTAAATATAAAAATACGAAAAGTGAAGATTATATATATATATATATACGGAGAGACAGAGAGAGTAGGAGTACCGTAATTCTCTACTAATCTCAGTTAGAAGGATGCGTAATTTAATCCATATCTTTTTAACTCAAATAACTTGAACGACGTGACGTCTTTTTATCCCACCTCGATATTGCCCTGAAACCCTGAGTTGAGTCCTTCCTGTTTAATACAAAGGCCTTGCTTGAATGGAATCAGAGGCGCTTTTTTTATTTGTCTGAGGACTTAGGAGGCTACCTATCCAAAGGCACTGCCTTTCTTGAGGCCAGCGTGTGTCAGGACAGGAGGCTATATGTGTATATGTAGATGTTTAGTTGTTTACTACAGAGCCAAAATATATTATGACGCATCCGATACGGCTATCGTACGATACCAGCTGAGCCTGACATCTGGTGTTTATTTCACATTCGTAGGACTCCAGTCCAGCTCAGTAACAAAATTAGGACACGTTTTTTCACCCTAAAAAAAATTAGGATACGTTTTGTTTGAAATAATATTTTAAAAATTAAATTGAATATTGAACAAATCGAAAAAAAAGTTTAAAATTTAAAGGTTTAATTAGTAATGAACCGTTATAAAATTAGTATATAATAAATAAAAATAAAATTTATAAGAATAACTTTAAGATTCTAATTAACAACTTTGACTTTTTAAGGTTCGCAGATCAAAGTTTGCTTCTTTTCAAGCCAAATAAGAAGTTCATTATTTTGAAAAAAAACTTTGTTAATCTTTGTTTTATACCAATTATTAAAATAAATCACCTAACTAATCATTCACTTCAATGCAAGTATTATTATCTAAATTATTTAATAAATATGCAATTTAAAATTAAATATGAAAATTAATTCAAATGATTAAATTGAAAATCTTTAAATTAAGTGATAATTAATCTTATTCAAAGCTTCTTTTAAAGTTTACTTTAATTACAAATTTGAGATTAAATATTTAAATTTCATCAAATTTGGATACAATTTTGAGATCAACATCGAGTTTAACAATTTTTCTGAACCGATTAATCGTATAATAAATGAATTAGATTAAATTCAGGTTGATCCAAAGTTAAAAGTTAGATTATAATTGACTGAATTTGATCTAAAAAAATTCATAAATAATTCCTTTTGAATAAAAGAATTCTATCGATTAATGTACCAACTTACAAGGCATGTACAAAATGTCAGATACACAGAGTGACTGTACTGAGAATACTACTTTTTTGCCCCTTTTGCTTCCAAGAAACCTGTGATTACAAAACTCATCGAAGGACAAGTGATCAACTGCAGAAGTAGAGCAAACAACGGATTACTCCAGAAATGACCCAAAATAGCATCAAAGATCTAAGCAATCAAAGTTGATGTGTTTATTTCCTAAACCTGGATCTGCAGAAAGTAATCTTGAGCACATATCAACACAGTCTGGATGCAACCCAGGAAGGATAAGTTTGGAGAATGGAAGATGCTGACATGATTTGATATTCCGCAACAACTGATGTGAAAGAAATTCAAAGAAAATTTGAGTACTAGGAAGGATTTCTGAATTCTCAGACAAAATTAAGAAACCAAAGTCCTACTTGAAGATTACTCCTACCATGAAAAGGTGGGTAACCATTAAGAAGCTCAAAAAGAATGGCACCAAGGCTCCACATGTCAACTTGTAAGTAAAAAGCCCCGCTTCTTTTACACATTCAAGCTTTAGACCATAAAAGCAGCAAGAACCAACTACACCTCTACCTTATGATCATACCTTTGGAACTAAAGAACCTTAAGAGCCATGTAAAATGGAGACCCACATATTGTCTCTACATAGCAACCTGGAAACACACTCCTGTTCTATCCAATAAGAAGAAATTGAAAAGCTTGACATGAAACATATGTCTGAAGTGCAGGGTATTGAAAGAAGTTACCTTGATAAACCAAAATTAGCTATTTTGAGTAGCATGTCACCCTCGTGCCTAGATAACAGAATGTTCTATAGTAACAAAAAAGAATCAAACAAGTTAATTCAGACAATGATCAACTAGAAAACATATTGGTGATCACAAACAACTGGCTTAACATGTATGACACCTGTGGTTTTAAGTCTCTATGTAGTAGATGATGCTATGCAGAACTTCCAACCTAGTCCCTGTGTAGATGAAACAATTTCAATACTCAAGTTTCAAACAAGCAATAACACAAGCAAGTGGAAGTCATCAAAGATACCTACTAAGCTGAAGCATGAATCTTTTTGGCAATCTTCTCATCAACTATTCCATAGAATTTAATGTAAGAGGCTAGATCTCCTCCGTCACAAAACTCCAGAACAAGGAACGCACAATTTCCAACCTAGGAGTCAAGAGAATTTAAGCTTCTAGGACTATTTCCAAAACTGTTGAAAGAACTTAAAAATTACAGAACATAACCGCCGACAGCAAGAATAAACAAAAAGGCATATTCCAAAAACCTCCATCATCACAAAAGATTGAACACCGAACCTAGAAGACGTGGAAAAGATGAATAAAACAAGCAAATGAACAAGATTCTGAAACCAGAACTTCACCTACCTCCAAGAAAAATCTTTTACTGAGCTCCGATCTTTGTTTCTCATAACACTCCTTGAACATACTGTTGACAGAAAAAAAGAGAGAGAAAGACTTGCTGAGAAAAATCATGTGAACTAAACTAGTATGCATAATCTTGTTGGAATATCATAAACTTACGCTTCAAGTTCTTGGATTTCTTGAGGAGTGTGTTAGTGATATTGCTTCTTTCTCGGAGGATTGTCGGCTACATCTTGATCATCACCAGAAGCTCCGTCCAGGTTGTCACCCCCAGATCTACTCTCATGTTAACTCCTCCTCCTCTCTACTGCTCCTTCCCACACTAGGCTCGAAGGTCTCAGCAACTCTAGCCACTTCGCTTGGCCATCTATGCTCGTTTGTTGCTGAAGATTGATAACTAAGACGATAGCTTAAATGGGGATTGGGAAGTAAGCGAATAGAAGTTACTTGTCAGAAGAGCTTAACTTCTTCTTCCATGGAGGCGATTAGAGACGGGGAAGACAAGATCGAAGAGAAGGCGGTGGACAGGAAGAGAAGCCTAGAAGATTTGATGAAATGAACAATAAACTGATAAAGAATATATGCAATTTTGTACAGAACTGGTTGGGTCGATTCAAAAAAACTGGTTAGTTCGCTAATAAACCTGTCGGTTTTAATATATAGAGGTTATTAGGTGAAACCGAACCGGACCATTGGCGGTTCAAATATTCTCCGGTCGAACCAGCCGGTCTGGTCTGATTTTTAAAACCTTGGTTTGAAGTAAGATTTTTTTAAAAGTGCAACTAAATCTTCGTTTTAATAAAATAGAATGTAAATAAATATTATATTTAAAAATTATTATTTAAGAGGGTAGAAATTTTTATAATATAATATAGTGAAATATTATTTATTATTTTACATTCTATTCTGAATCTCTCAAATTAGATATAACTTATTTTTACTGTTTAAGATGGAAAGCGATGTAATGTGAAACTCTCTCTTTTTATCTTATTTCATTTCATTTCATTATAAATCTTCCTTCCAAATGATAGAATAATATTACATTTTATTTCATTATATTAATAACCACCTAACTAAACATACCCTTAATGTAAATCTTGATTGGATATTAACATTATCACTTAATTATTGAAATTCTTAGACAAGTCTGGAGAAAAAGTGTCGCATCCTACTGCCATAGATTATATACCCGAATATCCAGAGGATATCCAAGTACATATCCTATGATAATGGTATGTTGGATCAAAATAAAACACAATACTTAAAAATCTCAACTCCTCATTGCATTCATTCATAAAAGTTTACATTGTAGTCATTAAAACCAATATGTACAACCGTTATACACAAGTTCTACATGATATAGAAAAAAAAACTACATAGTTATAACTAGAACTCCTTAATTGCCAGCTGACAGACCTTTGAGTCATATCTAGTCCAAAACGTTCTTCTAGAAGATCTTAGAAATCAAGGTTTCCTGTCTCGACCTGAAAAGTCATGTTGCAATTTTTGATAAGTTTTGCGAACTTAATGAGTGAACTATCATTGATGATCTCACTCTAGGCAAACACACAAATATCGTACAACCAACCAAATTCACAATATTTTCCATCACAATAAGACATAATGAATGTCATACACATCACATACATTCTTTCAGAACTTGAGCAACTCAATCAATCACGTTATCATGACATATCACTTTAACATCACAACTTCAGAAAAGATTTCACAAGCATATATTTTATAATCATAAATATAAAAATGCAAATGCATATGAGATTCCATATTTGTTATTATTTGTTGTGACCGAGTGTCTTTCAGATACAGACATAGATACTAACCCATTGAGTTCAGTCAGATACAGAAATCATGGAGCAAAGCTCTACGTGCAGAATTATACAGAACTCACGAAGCAAAGCTCTACGTGCAGAATTATGAGCTTATAGCTCTTTTCAAACTGGTTACTCTGATCACAACGCCTTTATCTGAACATGCATTTCATAAATGCATGTTCAGATAAAGGAATGCATCAAATAATAGAATATGCCATGAATGGCATCCACTTATGATGCACAGACAAAATCTTATATTCATCAAACCTCAGTCCGGTATTCAACTTTCGTTGAGTATTCAGATTTTAATAAAAGTTCAGTAGCAAATAGATATTATTCAAATTTCATATGTAAATAGAGCACTTTCAATACATTCCCGAATATCAAACGCCTCGGACCTCTAAAGTCTAGCATTCATATACAAATCACAAACAGTTTAATAATTGGAAGTTAAATAGAATCAATCAATCCTAGGAAGATCATTTAGGTTGACTCACAAATGCTCCCTTTAGCTTATTACCTTGAAATCCCGGCAATGTCTGGAAGCGGTCGCTCAACGTGGTCCTCTATATGCAATCATATACATTTATATGTCACTTATGTGCATTTTCATAAGAATAATAAGTCATAAATACATTTATAAATGTGTCATGTATCATGCATGTTCAATGACAATTTCTCGGGTATGTTTCTTTAATACTCTTTGTAAACAAATTACAACACCTTCAAAACATTCTTTTAATCCTTAAAACCTTTTTTTACTTCAATCCTTTCATTCAACGTCAATTAAATTCATTTAAGAACTCATTTAAACCTTAATACTTTATATGGAAACATCCTAGCCTTTATTAGTCCGAAAATCACTCAAAAATAACACCCTTGGCATTTCCTCTCGAGTCACGATCGTGTAAGTGCATGATCGCGACTTTCCTCCTTTTTGGTGCACGATAGCGACTTTCATCTTTCTCAGTAAGGGTCGCCATCGTGTAGGTGCACTATCATGCCCTGCTGTGTTTTTCTTCCTCCTTTCTTCTGTTTATCCGAAACTCACATACATTTTAACTCCAAGTTCACTCCAATTTTCTAGATTACTTTACCACTAACAGAACATCATTCCATACTCATTCACATGCCAATTTGTTTTCATGAAATTATCAAAATTCATGATTGTTCATAAACCCCAAAACAATACCTAATCCATATTTTTCCATATCATATGTTCTGCAATTTTTTTTCCAGATTTTCTTAAGCAGATTTTGGGTTAGATTTGTATGACCATTATGACCTAGACAACGAGGTATTTAGATAACATCTTCTCCTAATCAAATGTTCTACAATGTCTTAAGTGTCTAATGACATCAGTTTCATGCATTTTGGTTTAGTATCATGCAAGTTATAAACAAAAATCTACAGACTATTTTCATACCTCAATAGAACACAATTCTCAACTTCAAGATAAATTTTAAGAATCTTAAGGACATATTTCAAATTCAATTCCTCCATGAAAAATGTAGCCATATCTCTAGTTTACTCTAAATCAAAATCCATCGAATTTGGATATTCACAGATCAAGTTATGTCCAAAATACAGATGCATATTCAGTAAAAACACTGCCTATAACATGCTCTAGCTCACTTCATTGCTAAAAGCCTTCTCCTTGTTAATCATATCACCGAATTTGCTTTTTCCTTCACCACCCACACATGCATCCACACCATTCATGCATGCATCAATCCATAAACATGGAAACATTCACCACTCACGCATGCATCCAATTTACAAACATTAAAACCTCATCTTAATATGATCTACACTACCCAAACAACTTTAAGCACCGCTTACTTGCTTCAAAAAAAATTTAGCAGTTGATAGGGGTTAGAAGAGATTTCGGTGGATGGAGAAAAGACAAAAATATAGAGAAACAGAACAAAATATGCGCTAGAATGTTTTCTTTGCAAGGTGTAACCTCGTTAAAATGCAGAAGTTAAGTGTTTAAGTGATGGATGAGCAAGAAGGAAGATGGTGTTTTCGGTGGAGACAAAACAAAGGAGCTGCACAAACTTTCTTACCCAAAAATGTGACTAGGTGGCTCCATCCCTCAATGACACATATCCTTTGGCATGTCTTACACTTGTCATCCATTTAATCAGCCCATATGTCACTTACTAATTGCTCGACTTGTCACACATTAATTGATCCATTTGTCACTCCATAATTAGTCCATTTGTCAATAATTCTATTTGTCTCTTATTTCTATATTTTTATTAGTTTAAAAATACTCCAAATTTTGATAAATTTCCAAAATATCTAAAATGTCTCAAAAAATGCGAAATTAATTCTAATACACACCAATTCAATTTTCAAGACAATTAACCCATAATTCACACTTTAATCAAATTAAAATCACTTATGCCCAGAAAATGTCAATGAATGCATGTACAATTATTTTCATGAGTGACAACATTATTAACGTATATGTATATGCCATATAATGCACTTCTAAATTCTCAATAAACTCTCATATATAGCATCCCAGGGTTTTAACCCTAATCATGGGATATTGGTATGTTACAAAAAGTTTATCTTGCTCCGTCATGCATCAGTTTATTATTACTTCAGGGCCCTGTGTCTTATCTGAAGATTTTCGAGGCTACAAAATCACAGGCCCTCAGCTAGATGTTTTTGAATGCTAAAGCCCTAAGCCTAAACTGAAGTCCTGTTAGGTACCTAACAGGTTTCAGTATCAACGCATTGCTTAAAATAATATTTTCATAAGAAGGAAACATAAGGGATTGTCGTTCAAATTGTTATCCAAGAGTAGCCTTCAACGACAAATGAATATCTCTTACCCATTTTACGATGAATTAATTGTATTTCTAATTGTAACAACACCTTCCAAGCCTGTAAAAATGGCTCCAAAAGATATCTTTTTTGGCTATTTGGCTATAGATGTTAAATTAGAATATACAAACAACCTATATTCTGGGCCTTATGTATCAAAAGGAATTCAAGCTAAACACAAATGAAAAAAAACAAAGTAGGAGCCTGAATCAACAATGTACAGCATGACAAATTGCTTTGTGGACGTTCAAAGGATAAAAATGTATCAAATTAGGAGAGTTTCTTATACATGTACATCAAGTTGACTTTGGGTCAACAGGGATGGCAATTCTTGAAGCCTGATCGAGTTGGGGTTGGCTCGACTTTTTTATTTTTATTTATTTTTCTAAAATTTTTAATATAAATTTATTTAATTAAAATTTTAAAATGATCAATTCAATTAATTGAAGTTATGAATTTTAATTAATAAATAAAAATTAAGATTTTATGTTGAATGAATATTTCTCTCAAATTTTTCAATACTATCTCGCTTTCTAAAGGTTATGAAGGCTCCGAACTAATAAATAGGCTTTGTGGTGTAGATGGATTCACATCTATTTCACTAAAAACAAGAGTTAACTCGAATAATCTATCCTCTACCACACTAAAAGCTAACCTTAAGCTGAGGGAAAAAATGAGGCCTTATTTCATCAATCTCATTAGTAATGGGGAAACTACTTTTTTGTAGGCTGATAATTAGCTATCAGTTGGTCCATTTGAAGCAATAAATAATGTTATTACTTTAAGACCTCTTATTCAATAACATCATACTGTGGCTCAAACTCTTACAAGGAAGGATATAATTAGCATTGCTCTAATTCCAGCTCCTTTAAAGACTAGAATTTTGCAGGAGTGTGTTAACTCAGATAATGATATCATTATCTAGAAACACACCATAAATGGTGTCTTTTTAAACCTATCTTGCAGGCAAGTGTTTTTTAGCAACTTACCAATCCTGAATTGAGAAAACATAGTCTAGTCTAAGCATCTTCAAGCTAGAGCTTCCATAACCCCTTGGCTTGCTATGCTAAACAAGCTACCAATTGTCGATAAGAATTTTCAATTTAATTATCTTTCTAATTGGTGTTCATTATGCAGAATAGCTGAAGAGACTATGAATCATCTATTCTTCAAGTGTAGATATGTCAATAATAAACGGAAAACATTGATGCATAAGTGTTTGATTAGTGAATTTCCAGATGACTTAAGCCAAATTAAGAATTGGTTTGCCAATATGAGATTCCATACTAAAACTATCAGATGCAGCTTCTGTATTTCACTATCCTTCCTAGTCACAGCTATATGGGATGAGAGGAATAATAGAATTGTTCATGATCAATGTCTCACAAGCCAACTTTTCAACACTTATTTGTTGTAGCTGATTAGATCTCACGTCAGCATACATATGCATAAGGATATGGACTTTCATTTTCTCAGCACTAAATGGAGATTATAATCATATATAGTAGACTTTTGCTCTAATTTATGCTCTAAGTCGTAAAACTTTAATTTTCATATTCCTCTTGTATTTTACAAGTTGATGTACTAGAACAAGTTTCCTTGATTGCATTTTATGACTTAATTTAATTCAACTTTTCTTAAAAAAATGTATAAAACATACATATATTGATTAAATGAATAAGATGAAACCAAATGAATTAATGAAGGAGGATATAATTATAGGAAATGAAAGAAAATAATTATAATTAAAGTGATCAGTTCAATTAATTAAAGTTACAAATTTTAATTGATTAATTAAAATTAAAATTATATAATGAATGAATATATAAAAAGTACATATATTGATCAAATGAATAAGATGAAACCAAATTTATTAAAGGAGGATATAATTATAGAAAATTAAATAAAAAGATTATAAGAAAGTGATCAATTCAATTAATTAAATTTAAGAATTTTAACTGATTAATAAAAATTGAGATTTTATAACAAATGAATATATAAAACATACATACATTGAATAAATGAATAAGATGAGACCAAATTTATTAACAAAGAAGGATAAGATTATAGGAAATGAAAGAAAAAATCATAATTAAAGTGATCAATTTAATTAATTGAATTTACGAATTTTAATTGATCAATAAAAATTGAGATTTTATAATAAATGAATATATAAAACGTACATCTATTGATCAAATGAATAAGATAAAGCCAAATTTATTAATGAATGAAGATAAGATTAAAAGAATAAGATTATCGGAAATGAAATAAAAAATTATAATTAAAGTGATCGATTCAATTAATTGAAGTTACAAATTTCAATTGATTAAAAAAAATTGAGATTTTTATAATAAATGGATACATAAAAACATACATTTATTGATTAAATCTTCAAATGAATAAGATAAAACTAAACTCATTAACGAAGGAAGATAGGATTATAACAAATGAAAGAAAAAGATTATAATTTAAGTGATCTATTCAATTAATTAATTGAAGTTACAAATTCCAATGGATTAATAAAAATCAAGATTTTATAATGATGAATATATAAAATGTACATATAGTGATCAAATAAATAAGACGAAACTAAATGAATTAATGAAAGAGGATAGGATTAAAGGAAATAAAAGAAAAAGATTATAATTAAAGTGTTCAATTTAGTTAATTAAAGTTACAGTTTTCAATTGATTAATAAAAATTGAGATTTTATAATGAATGAATATATAAAACATACATATACTTCAAAGATTCATTTGTAGCTACTAATGGTTTTTAATAATTATGAATAATGTAACCTAGGTTAAATAACCCGAGCTTGTATGGTTATTGCCTTGATTAATATGTTTTCCTAACTTGTAATTAAGTTTCCAATTAAATCTAAAGAGCTCGTTCTAGGTTGTTCAATGACTAAATTTAATTAATGAGCTCTTCTTAATTAAACACGAACGAAGGAAAAACAGGGGTTAACAAAGCTTATTGTTAACCTACGATTAACAGTTTCTAGGAGAGATATGAGAGCAACAATTCAATGAAATATTTTTAATTGTGTATGAGCCAAGATTGAACCAATGATCGGGTCCTTAATGAATTCATCACTTTCATCATTTTTAGAATGATTTCTTAAATTTATTTTCATTAGTTTAGTTTCGTTTTAATTTCTTATTAAAAACCAAACCAAACCAGACCCCCTATAGCCTAAACACTGACTATTTTCATAATAAAAGCTAATCAAACACTCTCTGTAAGATCAACCTAGACTCACCACTGCTATAATTGTAAGTCTAGTTATTTTGAATAATGTTATGACATGCTATGTCGTGGAAGGAGTGCACGATTGTGAACTTTTGGACGCCCGTGCAGTTTTGCTATATCTGATGATTTCCAATTATGTACATTCATATGCACAGTCGTGCACATAACCGTGCATAACTTTCATCATTTTTAGAGTGTTTTCTTTAATTTATTTTCATTAGTTTAGTTTCATTTTAATTTCTCATTTAAAAACCAAACCAAACCCCCATAGCCTAAACACCAATTATTTTCATAACAAAAGTTAACCAAACACTCTCTGCGACATTAACCTAGACTCACCAATGCTATAGTTGTAAGTCTAGTTATTTTGAGTAGTGTTACAACATACTACTTTATAGAAGGAGTGCACGATCGTGAACTTTCACATGACCGTGCAGTTTTGCTATATCCGATGATTTCCAATTATGTACATTCATATGCACAGTCATGCACATGACTGTGCATAACCTAAAATTCTAGGTTTTTATATAAATTTGACGTTTCGGAGGCAATAGAGAAGAAGAAGTGGTTTGCATTGTTCTGAGGAGTCCAGAGGTGATTCCAGAGGTTATTTGGAGCTTAAGGAGCGGAAGACGCGAGATTTTTATTGACAGATTGCACACCTACATTGTCAGAATATGAGATAGAGAACAATCAAGGAGATTTAATAAATATGATTTTGTGTTCGCCAATGTATAGCTAAATTTTCTATTAGTATCTAGGTCAGATGAACCCTAGTTGAATACTTTGACATGTTTTGCTTCTTTTATGAATGCAATTGTGTTTGTTGATTATTAAGATCCAATTATCCGTTTTATTTATTGTCTATTAATATGATTTTTAGACTTTAATCTAATTCCATTCTTAGCGATTGAGAAATCCTAGGTTGAATAAATCTATGATGGAAAGAGTTAATTTCAATCCTAGAGATAAGACGACATAAATCTTCTAGATTAGGTCAAATCTAATAGACGGATTTAGAATACGGTAACGCAATCCTATAAGTTGTAACTTAAGTAATTTGGTTAGAGACCTTATTATTCAAATCTACTAGAGGGATTCAGAATACGGTAACGCAATCCTACAAGTTGTACCATGAGTAATTCGGTTAGAGATCTTATAATTAGTTGTTAGTAGACTTAAGGTCAGCTATTAGCATACTTTAAGAGTCTTCACGGTCTAATAAATCAACAACATGATTGCATGACAAATAATCAATTGGTTAAGGGTTTAGGGGGATTCGAAGCCTAGGTACTAATTTTTTGATATTCTTAATTAATTTAATGTTGCCAATCCTTTGTTTTAATTCATTCTACTTGTTTACTTTATTTGCTTAATTTTAGTTTCTTAAGTTGAAAACCACAATCAATTTGTTGGCTAGATAATAGAATAATAGTAATTACTAATACCTACTGTCCTCATGGGATCAAATCTTATTTGCTGGTACTAGCTACAATTACACCTTGTACTTGCGATAATTAAATATTGACTAACATGATTCAAGGTCAATCAAGGACTAAGGAATTTTTAATGGCTTATAGTATTATTGTAACCAATTTTAGATTATTCACTACATCTTTTTGTTTTTTCATGACTGTTTGATTGGATGGAATAATTAAACATATTTAGTTACTAAAAGGAAGGGGATAAAAGAAAAGAAAAAAGTACAATTATCATAAAGTAAAATTTTTTTTGAATGAATCCAATTACGAAAGGATATTTTTGGCCATATCTTACATCTCAAAATGCTTTAAAGATGAATTTTTTAGTTTTAATAACTATATTATATTACATATATTATGCCTTCCTATCAATAGACAAATAGTTTCTTCCAAGTATGACTAATTAGGAAAATAAAATTTAAAATAAAATTTTTCTAAAATATTTTATTTTAATAAAATAAATAATTGAAAACACTTTAATGTGACAAAAAAGCACAACAAGCAATGGCTTAATAGTCGGAATACAAAGATAGAAAAAGCTATAACATTGACAAGCATTGGCTTAATACTCGCAATACAAAGACAAAAAAGCTATAAATTTGTTTTAGTTTGGAGATTTTTCGAAGGTGGTCTAAAATCAAGGAATCCTTTGAAAGGTTGTCAACTAAAATGGCCTATAATTGACGAACCTATGGATGGTTATCTTTTTATTGTTTCAAATTTTGAGAGGTTTTGGAATTTTTTGTTGGAATGGACATGGTTCCTCGTATAGTCTTTGGAATTTGTAGCCTTATCAATCTTCAATGCTAGATTTCTTTGAATTGGATTATTCCACCTTAATAGCTCTAGAGTGATGCTTTGTGATTTGTGCTTGGATATTTATTTACTAATAAGGTAAAAAATATCAACCTCTTTTGTGATTTCATAAATTTTATTAAAACTTCCCATGCTTTAAATTCTTGTAGGAAACTCCTATGTGTTATGAAAATTGCAAAATAAGTCATTATATTAGGGTTAATTTGGTTTCACTTTCATTTTCTTTCCATGATTTTTTATTTTTATGTTTATTTTTACATGTTTAGTTGAGATTTGTATTTTAAAAAATAAAATAAAAATATGTTTAGCTTAAATTTGTAATAAAAATAAAAATTGTTTTGTTTCATCTTGTTTTTTTATTATTCTTATTATACTATTAGGTCTTACTATTAAATTTTAATTTAATTTATTTTTAATATATTAAATTATATATTTAATCAATTAATTTTCACAATTATTCAAATAAAGGTATAAATATTTTATATAATGAAAGAAATTTATACATCAGTTTATGTTATTAGTCCCTAATGGCATTTAAAAGGAGAGGTAATTGGGCGTTTATAAAATTTAAGAA
>JAOQMS010000003.1:17144789-17159067 GCA_027563885.1 Erythroxylum longipes
AACTAATCATACAATTGAATAATAATTTACAGAAGATAGGAAGAGAAAATGTAAACCGATTTATAGTGGTTTGACAAATAACCCTTGCCTACATCCACCCCCAAGACTCTTTTTGGAATTTAATTATAATTTATTTCAAAGCGAAGAATAATGTTTGTATAATCTTTCTCGATAAAAAGAAATCTTTTTACAATCTTCTTCGAAGGTAAAGTGGAACCTCAATCTTATATGGATCACCCCAAGTACAATAATATAATGGCCCAACCTAATTTTACAACTAAAAATAACTCACTTTATCACTTGATAATTCCAAAGAGGCTTATTCACACAAATGTGAGAAAATAATGCTTAAATGATTGAAAAACACTTATAAATGTATGTAAAAAAACACTTAAATGCTTCTTGATGATAAAACCAATAAGAAAAAACTTATTTATAGTGTTTTGGGCCCTTACTAGCTATTGAAACTAAGAACTAGCCATTATAACAACTATTTCTAGAGCACTAGTCTTTAAAGGCATTAGATTCACTAGCTGTTGGGACATTAGTTGACCAATAGGCTTAATGGTCAACCAATATGGCATATTGGTCAACTAATACATCAACCAATGTTACAACAAAATTTATGGTACATCAAATTTGTCAACTTTAACCTATATCGGTCACCTAAGCTACTAACCTATATAGGTGATTAATCACCCTGAAAACAAAATTTAAGAACTTTAAATGCTCAAAGTAAATTTATTTAATTTAATTATAAATTAAAAATTTCCCAAAATATTTCCTGAAGTTTGTTTGAAGAATTAAGATATTAAAACTAAAAGCTTCAATGCCTTATGATGAATAGAAAAATTCATGCAATGAAGTGAAATGAAATTTTTATGCTTAAGAGCTTTTTAGAATACCAAAGTGATTAAATGTGATTGTAATTAACATTACAAACTAAAGAATGACCTTGATAAGCTTTGATTTTATTTTGTTCTTAGTTTGTTCTTCATTTTGACAGTTGCAAACTTCAATTTCTCTTTATCAACTTCATAACCTATCTTCTTGAGTTTTTGATTTCGTTTTGTTCATCTATTATATCAAAATAATGAAATCATTAGTGATAATTAAATAATTAAGATACACAATGTAAGTCCAATATATAATATTAGAATTATATTAACTCATTTTAATTAAATAATTAAAGATGTTCATCATGATACAATGCTTTAAAGTATAATAATATGATTACTTATAAAAATATCAATCAATTAGAACTTTCATTAATATAATTATTAAAATTGATTTGTTATAGTGGATTTTGAATTTTATTCTCTTTTATTCTCCAAATTGAACAAATCTTGCAATTCCAAGTTGAACATGGAATCCTATGTCTAAGGTATTAAGGAAGGCATGTAATCTCTTTAATAGGATGATTAAAAATAGGGTGGCAGTTTTTGATATTCTTAATTAATAATCTTGACAAGAGAATAATTTTGAAAGCTATTATTGTACTTTTTCACAAAAAATCATACTTTCTATACAATCATTTTAATAAAAGTAATCCTATAAAATCTTCATAATCTTTCAAATCATAGTTCAATTGCACATAATAATACCAAGTTAACAACGAGCAATTAAGATTCCTAGAGTCCTAATGGCAATGGTTAATAACTAATCAAAACTTGAAAATGATTCACTCAACTTGCAAGCACATTGATCACTAAAATATGTAAACCTTTTTCAACTCTATTACTCTCTCTTAAAGTCAATACATTTCTCACTTCTTTCTTGAATACCAAATATTGCATAGGAATTAGAGCCATTAGCTCTTTGTGATGATGAAAGGAATACCTCCTAATGAACAAAAATAATAGAAAACTTTACTATCAAACATCATTGATAACAAATGAATGTATGAATCAACAATGCACTTATGAGCCAAAAAGGTAGTAGAAAGCAAGTTGAGAGAAAGAGATTCCATGAAAATTGGGAGGACTTAATATTTTATTAGTTCTTTGGACTAAAGGAAAAATGAATGAAATGATAAAAATGATGATATTATTTAGAAAACAACTTGCATATGTACCTTAGGTAAAAAAATAGATGTAAAAGAAGTAATTGATAAAAATTTAACTATTATCAAGTTATTGTACCAAGTTTCCAAATTAGAAAGAACTAATTAGACAAGTACTAATGTTTTGCTATGTTTCCCTAAACTTTCTTTATCCTTTAGCTTCAAAAGATAATGAAGTTAAAAGATTTTCTTGCTATATTCTTGTAAAATTCATTCTTACAACTTTCTTTGAAAGCAACTATGATTAAATGATAGTTGAAAAATACCAAATGAAGAAGGATTAAATATTAGTGTAGGCAAATCATGTCACCTAGCCCTTTTACTCTTTTATTTAGGTTAGTCATATGACGGTGTATTTGCAACAAATGGTTTAAGTTCCTATCTCTTTCAGGATGCAAGATTGAAGAAGGTTTATCACATTCCATATATAAGCATCAACATCTCGTTAAGATAAAACAATAAGAATCTTTTAACATAAGAATCAGTTGAGCACTATTTTTAGTCAAACAAAATCTTAATGAAGCTACAACTAGTAAACAAAGTAAAAGCTAAGGTAAAGCTAGACATTTTGAAACTAATCAACACAATAGGAGAACAATCTAAACTAAGATGATGAGAAAAGATAATTGCCAATGATTTCCACTTAGAACTTGTCTAACCAGATGATGTATTATTTCCAACACCAACAATTATTCTGTTAAACATATAGCTTAATGAAAAATGGATATCTGAAATTGTCAACAACATCTTGAGCACTTTATCAAGCTAGTATGAGGATAAAACCTTATTTTGAGAACCCCCTTTCCCTCAAATTTCATTTTAAATCTCATTTTTTAAGGAAAAAAAACTTGTGACTTTAGGCTTTAAAATATATGTTGATGCTTATAATTAAGTCAAATCGATTGGTTTTTGCTTATGCATATAAAGATATTAGCCCTATTGATAATTTTACAGAAGAAATTATCAACGTGACAAATCTCAGACAATTAAAAGAAACATCGATTCATCTTGATAAATGTCATAGATCCAAAAGAAAATGATAGGAAAGAATATTTAGAATCATAAAAGAAATGGAAACTTTGAGAAATTATTTTAGAGTAAGCATAATTATCATAACATAGAGACCAAAGGAATAAAGATATTTCTATACCAACCTATATAAGTTCAAAACAACACCAATTTCTTCATACTTGGCACAAAATCATCTCACAATAAATAAAAAACAATACCAACATAAATTTAAAACCAAAGGTCCTCAAAGCAAAATACCAATAATAATACCTAAACAGAAAAATAAGCTTAAGACACGGACTTAACTGATCTAAAGAGAAATCTAACAAATATCGATAAGTAGAAAAATCAATATGAAAAATCAATTTTATTTGATATGCACTCTTTTATAAGTTTTTTTAGAAAAATAATTCTCACTAAACAATAATTTGGGTTGGAAAACCAAATGTTTTCTCAACTTAGACATCCTCAACCACAGCTAAGATTTATTAGTAGGCCTAATTCGAGAGAACAAGTAGTTTAAGCTTGGAAAAATTCACAGAGGATTCCAAAAACCTTCTCAAAATATACACTATAATGTTGGCAAGTAATCGAATAAGATAAGTTAGGTCACAAAAATTAATAAGAATTCAACGAATGGGCTAATTCTAAACTTTTTTAAAAATTTAAGAATTTTCATAAAAGATTTAAAATGCAATAAATTTTGTTAGGGTTGATACTATCATATAAAGACTCATCTAAAAATTATTATCGCATATGATAAGAAGGAAAGAATCGGATACTTCTCTAAATAATACATATTAATTTTAAATTAGAAACTTTGTATAGTTGCCAAAAACTTTTGTTATAGATGCAACTTACATAATTGAGGCATCTTGGAAATCGATTCTTTAGCTCTAAGCCGCATATGAAACTGGTACACGTTAAAAGTTACCTCGATAAATAAAAGAGTGGTATAGGCTAGGCGAAGAAGGTTTCAAAATAAATATATCTTTTGGACCTCGGATTTTTGTTGAAATTCAGATCTAACTCATAGAACCTTAAATCTATAACGGATGACGTGACATTATTTTCAAATTTAATGAGTTTTATGAGCACTATAAGCCACTTTCAAACCCGAAATCATTCAGGCCATAGGCTACAGGTTCTAGGCATGAGGCATGGGTCCTTGTTCACGATTCGGCCGAAGCAGCCCATGCCCATCTCATTCCTGTACTATCATCAAATGCTGGTGCGGGATCAAATACGGAATCCATAACCTAAAACAATTATTCACTAAATGATATATTATGAAAGGGAAAATAGGGGTGTCTGCTTTCCCAAGCTATGTGTTTTTGGCTGGTCAATCAGGAGGGCTTTCACTTGTATCTCAAAGGAATTCTTGGAGGTCAGGAACTATAATGGATTCTTCGTCTATATATATATATATATATGTATGTATGTATCAAGCATTTAATTGAAAAAATAAAAAAGTTAAAGCATTTTGAACGTCTTTACTTTTGTAGATTCTTCATAGAAACTGTGGTGAAAGGGACGCGAGGCACACTTTTGGTCACTCGTTAGTTGCCGCCAGCCAGGCCATGGGTGTTGGGTGGCATTTTCATCATTGCATAATTAGGTCAATAGGCAAATATGATCCATTACTTTGTGGGACAAAAACATGGGAAATGAGGAGCAAATATATGTGGTTACTTGTTGTGGAAAGGGTGGCTGCTTCCTGCTTAGGCTTAAAAACTACAATCAGCCATACAGCCATGACCCATAATATTATATCAAATATGTGGTTACTTGTGGAAAGGACGGGTGCTTACTCCTTAAAAACTTAAATCAGCCATAGCCATGACCCATGATATGATTGATATTCAGAAAGCCATCTTCAACTATTGCTATTATTAATTAATAAACAAACGATACTTTTTCCCGAAAGAAAAGACCAGGCGAGCATGCGACTTGGTAATTTTACAGTTAAGGCTTGTTTTTACTTGCAACAAATAAATAAACTGTCACTCACTAACACTTGTCTGGTACAAAACCAACAACGGAATCCGCGAGATCCACAACTACGCGTATCCCCTGCTGCTGCACATTCCCAATTATCGACAAAGCGGTCGCTGTTGGAGCAAACGCAAAACAAAACGTCCCCACCGAGTCCACCGGAATCAAGTAATTCTTCGCCGGTAGCGGCAGTACATTACCATCCGCGAAATGAAACGACACCGTTGGCACCTCCACGCTGCCCTTTGACTATAAATCATAACACGTGTCAAACAGCGCCACGCCGTTAGTTGACGGCAAGTCTTTTGTACCCTTAACAAATGCGTCGCGAAGCATGTTATAAGCGTCCGTTTGGATCCGAGTCACCGCCGTCCCCGAGTCAATTATTATCCCACCATCACCCGACTCGTCAATTTTAAACACCGACTCGGGAATCTTCAACAACCCACCGCCCACACTCAGTCCCGTTAACCCAACGTAATAAAACGTGTCGAGCTCGTGGTTACGGAGTAACGGAGCAGTAATGGCGTTACGAGGAAGCCGTTCATTGAACTCCAGAGTCGACGCCAACTCAGAGTCACGATCCACGAGACAATAAGAGAACGTTGTAGCATTAAGCTGAGAAGGTAGCGAGAGTGAGCCGCCACCCAGTCCTAGTAGGCCGGCGGCGCCAACGAAAAGCCCTTCATTATTATGCCCACATCCGATGGCCACATTATCCACAGAAACCGAGTCGAGTGTGACGGTCTCGGTGACGAAATCTCCCACAGTGTAGGAGCCGTCGCCGTAGGACACTTCGTAGAGACATGAATTGTTCCGACATTCCGACACGTCGAGTGACTTGCACTGTTTGGTGTCGCAGGAAAGAGGGGAGTACGAGGATGATGAAGTCGGCTCAAATATTGGATCCGATTGTTGGTAGCAGTCGGCGCAGGGTGCGCATTGCACCCAGTTGACGTCACTGCCGGTGTCGAGCACCATGTAGACTTGACTGGGTGGGTTACCGATTCCGATTCTGGAGAAGTACTCACCGCTTCCCTGACTGGTCCCTGATACGATTGGGCTCTGGATATCTTCAGCTTTGAGGTTTGAGTTCGTACCGTCTGGTTTGAGATCTGAAACGGAAATGTCGTTAATGGTCAGATCTAGACGAGTTGTGAGGGACTTGATACGGACCGAGTCGCGCTCGAGTCGAGATAAGGTTACCGACTTGTAGTCTGCGTGTGAAGTCTTGTGAATCGAATTTCTGGGGAGTAGTTGCATTGTTAACGAGGAAGAATATGAGGAGGTTGTTGTCTCTTGTTGGGCAAAGGGAAGTGTCATTTTAGGACTAGAAGAGAAAAGGGACTTGGTCTTTTCAATGGAAGCTGAGACGTCAAGAACTGAAGTAGTTTTGGTGGTTTGGATTAAGGTTCTGGGGAGAACACATGGAGCCAGAAACAGAAACAGACTGAGAGGGGCGTAGAAGAAGAAGAGGAAGCCCATTTTGGGGAATTTGGAGGTGAACAACAAATGGCTAGCCAGTAACCAAATAATCCAGTCACAACGGAATCAGAGGATTCAGTGTGGGACTAGGAGTACAAGGACTAGTAAGAGACGTTATGTCTGTTGATATATAACTAGATTCAGGCTTTGCTTGTTGAGATATTAAAGGGCGAGAGCGAGGGAGAAGCTTTGAGTGAGCATAAAAATTGGTGGTGGAGGTCAAAAGGATGATAACATACTAGGATTTATCTGACCTAGGTCCTAGGATCATTAATTTTGCATGTTCAATAATGTAAGATATGAGTCAAGTTTAATCAAAATGATTGAGGTTTTGTAATGACTAAGCATGATTATTGTGACACACTGATGCTATCTCACTCCTCAGTCACCCTTTTCTTTCAACACTAGTGGGCTCTTTGACTCTTGTCCTCTGGCCCACATTGGCGTTAAAGGCAGAATCTTTTATACGAACATTAAATTACATCATTTGTACTTGAACGTATCAGTATATTATTGAGTAGACATCAACTATACATATTCATTGTCAGGACAGGAAGAGTCACATACTTTTGCAAGAAAATGATGCAACATAACTGCCTAAAAATTTAGTCAACTGCCAAAAATTTCCGAAGTACACAAGATATCCATTTCGGTGAAAATTAGAGAATCTAAATTATTCGAATCCAATCCTTGGGACACCACTGATTCAAGGTTTCCGGTTTCGAAATGACAAATGGCCACTTAGCATTGGCAGAATATGGTCTAAAAGGCTTAGGAAACAAGTCAAACCATCCAAATCCTTGATGGACTAATCAAACTACCCTAGCGGTCCTTTGATGGTGAATAGCAATTGCACAAATTATCTATGATTAAAATTCTTTGTTTGTGAGATTTGAACATCCAAATTGACTTGATTTTGTTGTTGTTGTTTTTTTTTTCCTTACAGAAGTTAAATTGAATTAGTATAAAAACTCTCTAAAATAATATAATGCACCCATATGTATTTGTACTAGATGATAGGAAACAGTTGGTTGGTTGGTTGGTTATTCTCTTTAGTATTTCTAATGTTGTAACTTGATTTTTCACTTTAACAATGTGTTCCTTATTTTGGTTATGTTGGCTAAATATTATAAGCCTCAAATATGGAATAAACAAATGTACAGTAAACATTCAACAAAGGATATTGTTGACAAAATTGGTAACACTTAGTGCAATAAGAGAATGTTTTCACCTTAACTAGACCTTATCAACTGGCATTAAAGCATCAATGCAAACATATTTAGATCATAATGTTAGATGAAAACAATATCAGAAAAAGGATTGTATAGTTGGAGTAATATCTTAGGGCGATTTTTGGTGATTAATAAGTTGGATGACATTAATAATTAAACATCTACAAACGGTTGGATCACTTTGATGGGAAAATTAGAATGCATGTTGAGTATGATGGAGGATGAATGGCAACTCCTTCGAACTAATAATGTTTAGAATAGTGGTGCAAATTGGATAATACTATAAAGTATCAAAACTAAAACAAATTTTTATGACAGTCGAAATGTTAAGTTGAAGAATTTTCAGTAGAATATGCAATAATATCTACTTGGTTTATGAGTGACAAAAGCGAATAAGATAATGATGATCAAAATGTACTTAATTGGAAAAACCAACTATAATAGCGAGTATGGATAAATGATGACATAACTGATGTTTGCTCTCCGTTTGATACGTGAGAGACACTTGTCTGAATTAAAGGAATAATTCTTACCTTATAACACATTTAAGTTGTAGGAGAAGCATTATCAAAGTTGTAAAATGATTGAACATTTATAATTATGTAAAAACATTCAATTTATTAATACAACAATAACAACACCCTGTATGAAATATGTTTAAAGAAGATAAACTCTTTAATTTTTTATCGGGACTCTAACCTTAAGTATATAAGGTAAGCTATAAAAGAAAGGCATCCATGATTTTCCTAGTGCCATTAAAGGTCCATAAGTTGATGAATTTGTGGCCAAACAAAAACAAAGAGAAAAGTTCCACAATCTAGTAACAATGGAAATAGCAAGCCAAATTGGGAGCAATCTATGGATACGTGGAGAAAGGAAAGAATAGCTAGCTTTCTGACCATTATACTCAACGAAATATAACTTATTTTTATTTTAATAGACCATATTATATGAGTAAATGTCTTAACAAAGTTAAAGAAAAGGCGTTATTGGTCTAGGAGGAAGATAGTAGCAAGTTGCCATTGCCAATTCTGTACTTGTGGAAAAAATATGAAAAAGTAGAAGTAGAGCTTCTGGATTATTTGATGAATATCAAGTGTGCTTGACGCAAATGAATTTTGGGATGTTGTACATGAGGCAAGATTGCAATGGTGACATTTCTTGTGATGTCAAGCTTCCTTTGTTAATAAGTGGTTATCAATGGATGAGTAATCCTAATAGTTAGTTAGTAAAGATGTGCAACAAAATTGTCATATAAAAGTCTTTGATAACTTAAAAAATGAATTGGTTCAATATTTGATTTTTGAATAATTGAAGAGGAAAAAGGAATTTAGTTAATAATGTGATTTATCAGTAACAAGAATTATCTTAATAAATGTATTTGCAGCAATGGCATGAAAGAGTACTCATGTATTATTTACTAATCAAACATGTGTTTTGATTCTATTAGGTAAAATAATTTTTTATAAATAATTTTAATTTTAAGCATAAATTGGCAAATTGAAAAATAGTGTACAAATTTGATGAATCTTCTACTAATAAACACATCAATTTTGATGGAAAAGATTTATTAGACCCTCTTTTCATAAGTTTTTTTAAGAAAATGGAACATCATTAATAAAAAATATTATGACCAAAATATAATGATCAAGGGGTTCCCTTACTCATGTTACAAATACAAAATCTTATTGGAAATGCTTACTAAAAAATAGGTGTTAAGTGATAAAAAGAGTTGAGTTAAATATTTAGTGAAGATAGTAGATTGGAACAGTAGCTTTGGTCAATATTCGTCAGCAAATGTTCCTCAGCAATACCAACTCCCTAATCCCATTGACGATTTCTATAGTAAGAGACTCCAGTGAGGAGATCTTGTTTAAAAATCTTTTGGAGTTCCTTTCTTTCCAAATGGTGTGCATACAAAGTACCAAAACTAGCTTGAATATCAGCTTGATGAGCTTTGAAAAAGTAGTCTAGGTTGAAAGCCGATATATAGTATTTGTGAGAGAATTCCCTAGAGCAGATTAGAGGCATTTCTTTATAACAATTTCCCATATTTTGTTGGTAAAAGAGCACTTGAAAAACAAGTGATTTTTTGATTCCTCGTGTACCAAACACAAAGGATATGTCCTATCAATTCATCAAATTTTGCCAGTGGTGTTGAGCCTGTTATTGATGGTAAGCCACAACAAGAAAGAAATTATGGGTGTTAATTACTTACTTCATACAATCTTGTACGAATCAACTATATGGTATCTTCTTCTTAATATATCCTTAATGAATTTGTTTGAATAATTTATGAGATAGTTGATCTTTCCAATAGAAAGTATTAGGAACAACTAGATTATAGGGTTGATAGGTTGTAGATGTCTTAATCTGTCAGGGAAATGTCAAGAATTACCACTGATCAGTGAAGTGATCCTACTGTGAAGAGGTAGGATTAGTGACTTCCCTGATGTATTTTGGGAATGAAAAACTGGTCTTGATTAGACCAATTATCAAACCAAGGAAATTGGGTTCCCATTGCCAATTCTGTATGAAACATTAGCTTGGATTGTATCCCTCAGCTTCAGTAATTGATTCAGGAAGGAATTAAGAATTTAAGGTGTTTTTGTTTATTTCCCATATACATATGCCTTTAAGGAAGTATGAATGTAACCATCTAAGCATAATGTATTCTTTTCTGCGAGTATCCACCAGAATCTTTCGAGGATTAGTGCATAATTGGTAGTTTTAGTTGAAGAGATACCAAGTCCTTCTTTGAGGAAACATAAGTTAGACCATTTGACTTTAGCAGCCCCTTTGGCACCATCTAAATGACCTTATAGGAAATCTTTGAACAACCTTTCAATTGTTTTGATGAAATTTTTGGATACGAAAATATGAGAGCTCTAGTATATGTGAAGTGAGTTGAGAATAGATTTAATAAGTTAAAACTTACTTGTATAGTATAGAAAATTGTTCACCTAAGAATTGATTTTTTTTCAATATGAGTTATGTAATTAATAAAAATGAGTCTTCTCGTGGAAACAGGTAGGCCTAAATATAGTAGTGAGAGAAAGTTTCTGTTAGTTTTTACAAACAATTCATCACATATACTAAAAGAACACGAAAAAAGCTTGAAACTTTAGAACAAAACCAAAACAAAAAAGCAACCTTGCCTGATGATCATTCACTTCAAATTAAGAGACAATAGGACACAAAAATAAAATATATCATAGCAAAATAAAAGAGAAAGCTTATGTCAATTTATGCCTACAATCCATCACATATACTAGAAAAACACAAAGAAAGCTTGAAACTTTAGACCAAAACCAAATTAAAAAAAACCTGACTTGATGAACGTTCACTTCAAAACAAGAGGCAGACAGGAGACAACAACAAAAAGTAGCATAGCAAATGAAAGAGAAAGCTTGTCATCTTTTGCATACAATTCATCAGATATGCTAGAAAAACACAGATAAAGCTTAAAGCTTCAGACAAAAAGCAACCTTGTTTTATGATCATTCACTTGAAAGCAAGAGGCAGATAGGGCACAAGATAAAAACAATTATAGTAAAACGAAAGAGAAAGCTCTTGTCAGTTTCTGTATACAATTCATCACATATACTAGAAAAAACATAAATAAAGCTTGAAACTTTAGACTAAGAATCAAAATCAAAAAAGCAATCTTGCTTGATGATCATTCACTTTAAAGCAATAAGCAAACAAGATGCAAGATGGAGGAACGGAAGAAAAAGAATGGAAAATCACAAAACCTAAGAAAAGACACAAGATGGAAGAAATTGGAGTCTTTTTAGGCGTAAGAAAACCCCAATCGGAAGCCCCTAAATCGAAGATGACAATACAGGTTGAAGATCTAAATAAAAAAACTTGACCAAAAAATCTAAGATATGGATTTAAGACCAAGCAACCGAGAGATCCTATCAAAGTGAGAGAGAACAAAAATAAAAAGGAAAATAAAAGATTGGAGAAGCACAAGCAACATAGTGAAATTTCTAGTTGTAGATCCATTTTGGGTTCAACTCGTCACCAGAATCCATTGAAATTGGGAGTTACACAAAGAAGGGATGAGAAGGAGCAAGTGGTTCTGAAGGAGGAGAGGGGGAAGGAGGGAAGAGGAGGATGGGGGCTGTGAGAGCAGAGATTACACTTCTGAAGACAAAGGATCAGAAGATGATAGTCTTTTACCAAAACTTCCCAAATTGTCCTTACTAAGCTTAACTTACTTATTACTTATGCATTGATCGTGTGTGTGTGTGTGTTTGCTTAATCCCATGTAGGTGATGGAAAGGTCAGTATAACAACGAAAAGTCAAAGTTAGTCTAAAATACGGCTGTGAGAGCAGAGATTACACTTCTGAAGACAAAGGATCAGAAGATGATAGTCTTTTACCAAAACTTCCCAAATTGTCCTTACCAAGCTTAACTTACTTATTACTTATGCATTGATCGTGTGTGTGTGTGTGTGTTTACACCCAAAGAACTAAGGATAAAATCCAGAAATAGTAGGAAATTAGAATCAATTTGTAAAAAAAGAAAAAAATTTCAAGATGAAACTATCAAAAACACCCATATTTAAGAAATCAAAATTAGATCTAAAAGACACAACAAAAATCTGGAAAAAAAAGAAACTAACACAAATCTAGGAGCGGGAAAACAAGATATAAATAAAAAGAAAAGAAACTTCAAGTGTAAGCCCATATTTGAATCTTCTAAAGTTGATTCCATAAAGTAGTATGTTTAATCCCTGCAAAACTTATAGAAGCTAATAAAAACTTTTTAGATCTACTTAAGAAATTGATCCAAGAACAAAAAAGAAGAAGAGGCCTTACCATCACCTTTATCCGCTAACAAAACCACTTGCTTATATCTTGCTTTATTGTATGGATATACCAAACACCATAGATATTATTTTTTGCTTCACTACAACTTCATTACACACACACACACACACACACACACACACACACACATATCATCAATTCAACATTCATAATCACCAAAACCTAAGGTTTTGCATACAATTGACAAATATATGAGAAACAAAATTTATGATTTTTCTAAATTTTCAAATTAGAATTTATAAGGTTCTCTAAATCATGAGAACAACCATAAATTTCTTATAACGATGGTTGATACCACATGTAAGTAAATTTTTGGAAATATGATAGGATTTAAAAATTTATAGAACTCACATATGTATAATCATATTCAAAATTTCAATTTAATATAAAGATAAAGTTTTTGAATACTAACCTTTCTTTATTATATAGCAATGGGGAAATGATTAACAAACATAAATTTCTTAACCAATCTATCTCTTTTCCAAACTTTCTATCTCACTTAAATACCTGGTGTATATTGTGAAAAGACAAAACTTAAACAATTTATAAAAACTTAAAAAGTTCTAAAGCTTCTGTCATATTGACCTAAAAACTCAAAGGTATTTAATAAATTATTAAATTTACTAACTATCTTTTTAACACATAAGTCATTTAAAAGGACTTATTTTGCAGCAAAGTGGGCTTCCAAATTTGTTGGCTAAAATTTTAAATCCCAAAAATAGAATAAGATGGTGGGATCACATGATGCGGCCTAACGCATTATAAGATATCTTGTTTGACCATGTGAAAAAGTAAAAGTAGCATCGTCATTGTCGTCATTTAGGGACTGTACGTGCATGAAAGCTTGCCCAAATGCTCTCGTCTCCAAATAGTCTAGTCTCTAGGCCCAATTACAATTTGCAGTTGACCTTCCGCCTTGATTTTCATATTGAACCCGCATTTCAAGATAAGACTTGGACCTAAACTAAACCATTTAGAATCGGAAGAATTTACATATTCAACGGCTTTTCTTATAGGCCTGGTTTGGTTGCCTTGGAAAAATAATCTTTTTTTAATTTATATTATTATATTTGGTTCATTTTTTTAGTAGTTAAGAAGTAAAAATTTTCCCAATCTAAGAAAAGGAACTACACTTTACTCTTTACTTGGATTCTAAATTCCATCACCTCCTTGGTATTTAGATTACTTTCCTAAAAATTTTAATCTTAAAAATACGCTAGTTAATTCAACATTTCCTTTTCTTTTAACTCTCTGACAACTCTTTTATAATAATAAGGAATTTAATAATAACGATAATAATAAAAGTAATTAATACAATTAATAAAATTATTATTAATAATAAGTAGAAAATTAATAATAATAATAAATTAATAATAATAATAATAATATTATTATTATTAATTAAAATAAAATAAATATAATTGATAAAATTAATAAATTAATAATAACGAAATTAATAATTAGTAGAAAATTAACAATTATTATTATTATTAATACTAATAATAAAATTAATAAGAATAATAAAATAAAAATAAAAATAAAAATAAATAATAATTAGATTACTATTATTATTATTAAAAATTTAATAATAATTGTGTATTATTATTATTATTATTAAATTCTTTATTATAAGAAGAAGAAAATTAATAA
>JAOQMS010000003.1:17159167-17180641 GCA_027563885.1 Erythroxylum longipes
ATAAATTTAGTAATAACAAAATAAATAATAAGTAGAAAATTAATAATAATAATTAATAATATTAAGAATAATAAAATTAATAAGAATAATAAATTTAATGATAATGTACTATTCGTATTTTTATTTTCAATATTAGAAAAAATTTTGATTTTTGATTTTAATTTTAAGATTTATCTTTGTACTCGGTTGAAGTTTTTTATTATTTTTCAATACTATATTTATGATAACAATATTATATGATTAGAATATCAGGAATGAAAAAATTAATATTTAATAATATAACTTGCGTTACAAATTAATATTATTTAATAATTTCAATTTTTATTCGATTTGTAGGGGTATAATTGAAAACACGAGTCAAAATTAAATTACATTACATGAAATACTATTACATAATAAATATTATAATAAGAATTCACTCAATTTTTTTATTAGAATTCTTATATATATTTAAATATATAAATATCTTTATTTTTCACAAATTTATTTTATTTATTTTATGACGAATGAAATTCTAAATTTATTTTACTCTACCGGCATCCAAATATATGCTTAAAGTCAATCGGAATCTCAATTTGGTCTAAAGACGCAGGCTTCCAAGTTTTACTCGATATGCGTTACTATTTGGTGATGTTTACACTCCATGCCAATCAATTTTAAGAATATATTCTTGTACATTTATAATCAAAAGAATCAAACGAAAAGGACATTTCCCTCCTCTCCAAGTCCAACCCCCACTCATCTTCTTGTTTGAACTTTTTTTATATTGTTCTTGTTATTAAAACTCTGGATTCTTATCACAATACAATTTGATAATGGATATTGGAAGTAAAGTTGATATTCCTCATTAATAGAAAAATGAAATGATTATATTGTTCATTAAACAGGCCCCAAACAACTAAAACCTGACGATTTGAAACTAACAAGCTTATTGGACCTGCCCAAACTAGATTCCATCACAATTATGCTTGTGGGATTTGAACAACATCCCCTCTTTCTTTAAACTCTATACTGAAAACGACAATTTGAGGACTAAGGTTAAAGAGGACGATGATTGGAATAAAAAGTCAAGGAGAAGCTTTAGCCGCAGAAGTTAGAAAGATTACTTTTGTCGAGTTAAATTAGTGGTCCTCCTATAAACAAAATCTGGAGTCCCTTTTCTTTTCTTTTTTTAAAGGCCAAGGATTAATAAGCCATATCTGGGATGCGATAGGCGATGGTATAGTATTATTACTACGTCATCGTTTTACAAAAAAATAATTTTTATTTTCTGTTATGATGTTAAAATAGTCTAACTAAATACATATTCTTTGATTATTTTCATCTTTATTATTTACATAATAGTATTTGGTATTGATGGTAATCTGCAGTCATAAGTTTTTATAGATAAAAGGGATTTAAAGTTAAAATAATGTACAAAGAGAGAGGTCAGCTTCACGGCTCTTAAAATTCAGATAAGTTTATGGTCCTATTTTTCTGTAAAAAACATGTTTAATAAGATTGCAAAGAAATTATACAAACACCGCTTTAGATAGATCAGTCCAATCTAATTTTCTTTATTCAAATGTAATTAGTATATATATATAGATACATATATATATATTTTTTTTGTGTACATGGCATATTTAGTTCTTTCGCCTGGTAAGGACCCCGCCCACCCTCACTCACTAGCTGACCTAGCCTCACGCCATTGCACGGACAAGCACAAAACGACAGAGCCGGCAAATTCTCCGAAGCTCCCCCACCAAATTCCACCGTGCAGTCCTTATTCGCGTACAGTTCACGCGCATCTTCATTAAGATTTAAGAACCCAACAAACGCTAACTTGTACTCCCTCTTTTAGCCGAGAGAGACTGCGTGTGTGCTCGTCAAATCTCTGACAATCGTCTCTCTGCTTTTGTCTTTGACCCACACCCAAACATGAGCTCACTTGCGCAGGTAAATTTTTATTCACCACACAGCTTTAGCCTGTTTAATCTGATATTTGGATGTTCTGTAATGACGAGTCCTTGTTTGGTGGATTTTAAGGGTTTCTCCAAGTCTCTTGCAATGACTATCTTGTCCGAGATCGGCGATAAGACATTTGTTGCCGCCGCGGTTAGTATTTCCAGCTTGGATCTTCTGTTTTTGTTTTGTTTTGTTTTTTTTTTCTGGGTGTAGAATTGAATCGACTTCGAAGGATGGATTTGATACAAGTGTCTTTGGTTCTCTCTCAATAAGTTTCTGGACCTGTTATATTTGCGTGTGTGGTTTAGTTTAGTATTCTTTTCCTTTTATTTAATTCAAAAGAGAGTCGTTTTTTAAGAAAATAGCTCATCACAACTTACCGAAAAGCAAAAGGAATACAAGAAAATAACAAGTGTTTATGGCGAATGCCTGTGCTCCTTTGGGCTAGTAGTCTTGAGAAATATTTTTTAAAAAATTTGTTACATATTTCGATGAAGCCTTTTTCAATTGCTACGTAGCTGCCTCCTGCTAGACTGAGAAGGTTGGTTCTCTCAATTTCTAATCCCCTCGATGACCAATTAGAGCAACGACTTGTTTACCTAAGATCTAACCTGCTGTGTATTCATTGCCTTGTTTCCTTTTCTCTCAGTAAATGAATCCTTCCCACAATCCATTCTTCTTTATTTCTTGGTAAATGTTTGCACTTAGCCTGTTCAAACTCAGGGTTTACTTGTGATAATGAGAAGAAAATAACAAAATAGGGAAAAGAATAAGGATAGTCTATGTCTTGACAATTACATTATTGTGAGCTTAAAGATATTATTTGTTCAGAGTTAGCTCTTGCAACTGTTTATTTTGGGATTGAAAAGGGAGAATCTTTCTACAACTGGAATACCCTTTTGACATTACACACACAGAAAGAGTATTATTGTTCAATATAGTATGGTGGGACTATGTTTAAAAATAGGAAAATTAAGTAGAACACATGAAAGGATGAGGATCAAGAGTTTGTGTTCTCTAAATTAAACCGTCCATGAGAAGAGAGCCATTTCCATGGTTGAACACTGCAAAGAGTTAAATCTCTCATCCATTCTTTCAATACAGTTAATTTTGGGACAAATAAGTACATTTAAGTCTTGAACTTGTCAAATCATTGATTGTTGTGTCACAGAGATTGTATTATCATTCTTTATTATTGTTATCATGATTTTTACCGTTATGAAGTTTATTTTTGTGGATTTTGTTGCCTTTTCAAAGATCTTGGCAATGCGTCACCCAAGGAGGCTTGTTTTGTCAGGTTGCCTTGGCGCTTTGATCGTAAGTGTGATTTTGCTGCTTGTACTTAGTTTTTCTGTTGACCAAATCCCCCTTTATCTGAGCTTACTTATGAATGGCGATGCTTCTTTATGTCTAGGTGATGACTATCCTCTCTGCTGTTGTTGGATGGGCTGCTCCAAATCTGGTAAACACTCAGATTAATTCCTGGAAACTGTGTCAAAAAGATATAATACATTGCTTTGTATATAGGCAAACTTAGCTTCATCAATATCAAAACAAAACGGCCCCTGATTTTTCCGTGCCCCTTCCTGCACCTAAAGTCTCCTTTCCTTGTTTGGTTTTTTTGGTGTATTTGAGGAAATTGCAGTTTTACTCGGATTTCTTTATAAGACAAGTGTCAGCATAATGGTGCAAAAAGAGCAATTTGCTCAATATTCAAGGACTTCCATTAAAACTTTGAAACGAAATGTGTTGCATCCTTATAGCATCTTATAGATAGATGGTTACAGGTCATGATATTAAACGGTTTAGGTTCTTTGACTCCGCAACATGTCACAGACTTTACTGAGAGGCTAACACGATACTTAAATCAGATGTTGCCATTAATTTCTTTGGTTAAACAGTACTACTTCCTGTTGCAGTATGTTTGGTGATTGATTTGATGGGGCATATAGTTTGTGCGAAAGGGATAAACCACTTGTAGGATCATGTTATCTCTTTTTCTTTTTAACATTTTCAACTGAATTTTCTGTTATTAATTTATGCAGCTGTCACGGACATGGACTCATCACATAACGACGGCATTGTTTTTTGCGTTTGGGCTTTGGTCTTTGTGGGATGGGTTCAATGACAAAGGGTAACATTTTTCTTCTAATGCAATTGGTATTCTTCTGCAGCTGCATCTGCATCTGCCTATATTAGCTTTGTTATTATTGAAGCAATCTATTTTTATTTAACAGGGAGGCTGAAGAACTGGCTGAAGTTGAAGCAAAACTGGTTTGTGTACACTTGCACTGTACTCACAACTTAACATGGAATCCAATCTCACATTGGCTTTCTCTTTGTTTATTATTAGAATGCTGATTTTAAGGGCAACATTGGAACAACCAAAGAGGGTACCAAGGTGAGCTAGCAATGCTATGTAATCAACTTCACCTTGCTTTCAGCTCAGCCTGATTACTTCCTCTTTAGTAATTCTTGGTTCCTATAGTTGCTAATTCACCTGGATTGACCTAAGCCCCCCAAAATGACCTGGAGTGGTACAAAATGACCTGGAGTGGTACAAACAAAAATTGAAGTCAAATTTGGTTGAAGCGAATGATTTGCATTACATGTGTGAAAATTAGAGTTGTATTGATGTTACTTTGGGCCAGAAGTTGGAAATTCAGAAATTCTAAAAACTTAATGACTCCTTTTGAACAATACAGAGGCTGAACCAAATGCTATGTTTTGCCATGTGCTCATATCAATGGTAATCTGTTTCTAGTTGTTGAGTGTCATAATATCACACAGATTGGAGCAAGCAAATAGTAAGCCTTGCGCAGGCCTCCTTCCTTAAAGTGCCTTTTAGGGTGAACTAAGGTCCCATTGTATATGGCATCAGATTCAACTGTAGGCCACCTGCACATGTCCATTCCTTTAAGCTTCAAGTTTCAAAGTCAACCTCTAGGCCACCATCATATGTCCATTCTTGATAACTTCACCCTCACAGTCACCCTGTATGCTACTCGCATATGTCTGATATCTGTTCTTGGGCGTGAAGGTGTGTGTTAAGTTTGATAAATATCCCACATTAATTAGGAACAAGAGCATGACAAGTTTTAAGGTTCCTTTTAGGATGGGCTCAGGCCTAGTTTTATCAACAGTGATCAGTAGTGGAGTCTTTAAGATTTTGTAGTCTGGTGGATGCATAAAAAATTTAAATTCATTCATATTGATGTGAAAATTTTTTAAATTCTAACTGCTTTAGTATCTTCCAGATGGATGATGATATGAAAAAGGAAAAGCGGCCACTGCTGACTCATTTTTTCTCACCAATATTCTTGAAGGTAAATATTACATGCGACGTAATACTTTCCAGGATTACCGTGGGCTAATCACTTTTGTCATTCCTGTTCTGCAGGCATTTTCCATTACATTCTTTGGTGAATGGGGTGACAAGAGTCAGGTAAATATTGGGAAAGGACACCGAATATATACCAAAATCAAAATCATATGTTGCTTATTTGCTACTCACATTCATAATTCTATTTCAGATTGCTACTATTGGTTTGGCTGCTGATGAGAATCCATTTGGTGTCGTCCTTGGCGGAGTTGTGTAAGTTATAGTGCTGATTATTTCATGCATGCATTTGACTCTTCACATGCTTCATTATCAAACTACAATGTAGGTCCTTGTTGATTGTGTCTCCTTTTTTCCAGAGGACAGGCATTGTGTACTACTGCTGCTGTGCTTGGAGGGAAGAGTTTGGCATCTCAAATATCAGAGAGGATGGTAAATTTAGTGCTTAGACATGTCATGTACCAGTATGATGCTGAAATCATCTATTTCATGTTGCAGGTTGCAGTCTCAGGTGGAGTCCTTTTTATTGTTTTTGGTATCCAGTCTTTCCTTTCATCGGTTGAATCATAAGGTTTCATGATTCAGCTACAGGTTAGATGCTTCGACAAAATATATACTTTCTCGATCACGAGTTATTTGTTTCTTTTATTTTTATTTTTCATTGTATTAAATCATGACCAATCAACTTGCTTCAAGATATTAAATTCAATTAGATGCATAAGTATGTTTGTTCACACATGAGTTTCACATGCCACAAAGTCTTTTGGAAGAATTGTGCCACAGTAGTAAAGTATTGCAGCTTACAAGAGGATGCCTAGAATATTTTGCAGAAGTGAGAGTTCTTGAACTTGAAAGAAGATCTGCTAGCCTTCATACGCATAACTCGCAGCTATGCACAGCCATGCTTGTACAGTTTGGCATTAGAATTCTTTGGCATCAAGTCTCCGACAGTAACTATTTGCAGTTATTTGGGTGCAGGAACTGAAAGTTTGTAAAACTTGCAAAATGTGAGGATTATCATTTATGAAGCCTGTACGATAATTTTCCAAAAGGAACTGCATAACTAGGAAGGGAGCCAAACGACAACATGGCAATGATTTGAAGCTATGCTGTGGTTTCCCATTTGATGGAACGGTTCACCTTAATTGTTGTCTACCTGATGGCATGCTAATTAGATCAGCACGTTTTTGTTTTTATAATTATGATGGAGGTAGTGAGGTGTACTTGGTGCTCATAATGCACGCTTGCCATTGCCAAATATTCAACTATTGTCGATCCCAATTGAATATTAATAATTTAGGAGATGCTTGTTTTTATTTTTATTTTTGTTTTTTGTTTTTAATTTTTTTCAAAAATTATCAAAACTATAAAAAGTGGTTTTTGTTTTATTTATTATCATTTAAATATATATTATTTAATTATTTAATTATTAATAAAAATATGAATAATTTAATTCAAGATTATATATTTAATAAATTAAAATTAATTATCAATAAAAATATGATAATTAATTTTGTTTAATTTTTATAATTAAATTATATGTAATTAAAATTTAATAATTATTAATAAATATTAAATTTAAAATATATAAATATTCAAATAAAATTTGATTTAATAATTAAAACATATTTCAAATAAATATTAATTTATAAATAAAATTTTAATTTTAAAATTATTTATTTTATTAAAATAACATAATTTTATTAATAATTTGTTAATAAATATTATATAAAAGATTAAATAAATATATTCATTTAAAAATAATTTATTTTTAAGTTTTATTTTATATGTAATTATTATCAGTGATAAAAATATAACCACATTAACAATCAAATAGGTTTTTGTTAACAAAAAATTGAAAACGAAATATGAAAATTATAACAAAAAAATATAAGAAGGACCAAACGATCCATTATCTGATGATTGCCTTATTTTTACTCCACAAAGTTAAAATTTTGGAAAATTACTTGTGTGGTTCTTTGTTTGAGACATGTTTGTTTGTTTGTTTCTTTTAGTTTTTAATTTTTAGTTTTTTTTTAAATTATTAAAAAATCTATTTGTTTGAGTTTTATATTTTTGTTTTCAGTTTTAGTTTCTTCTAGTTTTCAAAAATTGTGAAACTCATAAAAGCAGTTTTCATTTTCTTTTTATTTTTATAATTTTAATTATTATCAACTAAATATATATTATTTAATTATTTAGTATATTAATTTTTAATAAAATTATGAATAATTTAATTTAAGATTATATTTAGTTAACTAAAATTAATTATTAATAAGAATTAAGAATAATTTATTTTACTTAATAATTTTATTGAATTTTTGTAATTAAATTAAATAATTATTAATAAATGTAATTAAACTTAAAATATCTTTAAAATACATAAATTTTATGTAAAATTCGATTTAATAATCAAAATATATTTAAATTAATTCATAAAATAAAGAGGTTGTTTTTAAATTATTTATTTTAATAAAATAAAATAATTTTATTTATAATTTGGCAAAAAATATTATATAAGAGATTAAAATGAATTTAGTTAATTAAAATAATTTATCTTTTAGTTTTATTTGATATGTAATTGTTATCAGTGATAAAAATATAACTAAAAAAGTTTTTGTTTTTATTTAAAAGAAAAACAAAAAATGAAATTGAAATTGAAATTACAACGGAAAAATATAGCTAGAATTAAACGATTTCTTAGTTTATAGGGATTGTTTTTCGTGCTCAACTTGTTGGAATGGTTAAAAAGGATGGGGTCTGACTTACCTACTATCTAAGACATAATTGTTTGGATAAGTTTCTACATGGACTGCTAACTTTTCTCGTTAGAAGCTAACATTGTTGTCATTTTGTAGGGGAAAGAGTATTAAAAAAAGAAAAAATTAAAATAATTGGAGAAACTTCATTTTTTAAAATTTGGTAAATTCTCTTGAGACATTTTTCTTAATTTCCTATTAAATTATATACTTTATGAAAGGAGAAAACATGTTAGCATCACGTGATATTATCATACAAATGTGATCAGTAACAATGTAATCAAAATCAAATGACATACTTTGATTAAGCAAAAACAAAATAAAAATTAACAACTTAGAAGACAAAGATCATGCTTGCAAGAATAGTTCATGTTTAGGCTTGGTGAATATGAAGAATGATAGAGAGAGAAGAGTATGTGAAAATGAGTGCAAGGAGGGAACATTAATTTGTATCGAATCTGCTGCATTTTAAACAACGGTTCCCAGGTGACTTCCTCAGGTGTACGACCCACCCATTAGATCAAGACCTATGTTAAAGGCTTATTATGATGTTTTACAACTAGTCGATCCGTGACTACTTTTGGATACTTGTCCTTGCAGGGAATGGCGACTGGTAGTTCCATTAAGATCCTGGTTCTGTCCGCCATGCACTTATTTAACTGTTACATATGAAACGTGGGATGGATGGTGGTTCCTTCTAGTAGTGCCAACTTGTAGGCAACACTTCCTATCTTCTCAAGGATTAGTAAGGACCGTAGTAAAGGGGGATAATTTTTGTAAGCTCCGTCTTTGCAATGATTATTGGCAGTACGATTAAACCTTGAGAAATACTAGGTCGCTCACGTCAAACTCTCGTTAAGACCTCTTACGATTGACATTTTGCTTCATTAGATTATGAGCACAATAGAGGTGGAATTTTGTAGTGGCCAATGCCAAATCCTAATCCTTCATAATCTGATCGATCACTAAATTCTAAGAATTGCCCACTAAATAAGGAATATATATCGGTGGTAGGATGGAGTTAATAGTTGTGTGGAATGCAGTGTTAGAACACCACTCTGCCAATGATATCCACTCCACCTACGTGTTAGGAGCTTTTATGCAGGAATACCTCAAATACATCTCTTTGTATGATTTACCACTTCTATTTGTCTATTTGACTGCGGGTGTTAAGTGGTAGAGAACTTGAGGCTAACTCCCTGGAGTTTAAAGAATTCCCGCCAAAACTTACTCAAGAAAAGGGAGTCTTTATCATTGATGATGCTCTTTGACATTTTGGGTTATTTGAAGACATGGTTGAGCTATATATGTCGCTGTTAGTAGGCGTTTGGTTGGTACAAAATGGTCATACTTACTAAAAGCGATCAACTACGACTACCACTCTCATTAATCCCTTCAATGCGGGCAAGTGTTTGACAAAGTCCATGTTGATTTTTACCCAACACCCTTCGAGAATGGGTAGTGGATAAAGTTTTCTTAGGTATTACACATTCTTGTGCTTGTTTCTCTTGCAAGTCACTCACATTTTAATATGAACTTTCATGTCCTTACCCATTCATTTACAGTTGACTATGTTACGTTGTCTTTTAATAGTAGCAGTTACCCTAAAGTGACCATCGTTTGGAACATCGTGACTTAAGGAAATAAACTTCTTTTGTAGTTCTTTATCATACCCAATCACCATACTTTACCTCCAACACTGTATTCCATCTCTCCATTCGTAAGTTCTATAGTGCAATGTTCCATTTTTCAAGCACTTGATAATGTCTTGGATTATGGCATCTTCCTTCCACTTGTTGTAAATTTGATCTAACAATTTAGTGTGGACATAGGAGATAGATAGTGTATAAGCTTCATGCTTGTTATCCTAGACAAGGATTCTATCGCCTGATTTTCCTTCCCATTTTAATATATTATTTGGAAGTCATACCTAAAGTTCTTCGGAAGCTATGTTTACTAGAAGGGGGTGGAAATTTGTTGTTCCAGTAAGTACTTCAAACAACAAAGATCTGTATGAACTTGAAATAGTCATCCACTCAAGTTGTGATGTCACTGGTGGACTTCCTTCACTATAGACATAAATTACTTTTCATATATCGATAACCTAAGGTGCTTTTTTGCTAGTGCTTGGCTTAGATAAGCTATTGGGCATTTGTCTTGCTACAATATTGCTGTGATTCTAGTAACACAAATGTTAACCTCTTATACGAAAGGCTGAGAGAAATCTAGTATGGTGAGGATAGGGATCGAATTGAGAGTCTACTTTAGCTCTTCGAAGGCTTGTTGCTGCTTATACCCCAATGCTTACTGACTTATTGTTGGGCCTTTTAACAATCCATTCAAGGTTTGGGCCAACTTAACATAGTTGTAGATGAACCTTCGATAGTAACCTGTTAGGCACAAGAAGCCTCAGAGCTCCTTTAGGGACCTGAGAATCGACCAGGTTTGAATTGTAGCTACCTTCTACTGATCCATGGAGACGCCCTTCTCGTAAATAGAGTGTTCAAGGTAATTGAGCGGGAAAGCTTAAAAAACACATTTGTTCCCATTCAAGAATAATTGTTGATCCATAAAGGCTTGAATAGCTTCCCTCATATGGCATATATGTTACTCTAAGCTCTTCCCCTAGACCAAACTGTCGGAGGAAGGTTTATAACGCATTGTTCATCAAACTTTGAAGGTAAAGGGTATGTTTGTTAACCCAAAAAGCATTAAGAGCAACTTGTAATGTCCTTCGTGGGTTTGAATGATTGTCTTAGCCATATCTTCATCGTGCATTTGGATCTGATGATACCTCGACTTAAAACTAACTTTATATGTCATCCAAATCTATGTAACTCATTAAGTAACTCTTCAATCAAAAGTATCAGAAATTTGTCTTTTATTGTGTGTCTATTAAGCTCTCAATTGTCTAGGCACATCCTTTATGAATTATTATTCTTCCTTACTACGACCACCGGTGACCCCTATAGAGTTACACTATACCTCATGAATCCTTATTGTAATAACTCTATAACAGTTCTTTCAATAACATCCTTCTAGTCCCCTGAATACCGATAGGGACAGATGTTAATCATGTCTACTCCCTCTTTAAGCTTAACTCAATGATCTTGCATTCTCTTTATAGGTAATGTGTTAGTTCCTAAAATAACTACCCATACTCTACTAACAGAATTGATGACTCGTTTGCAAAAGCTGATTGATCCTCCAACATTAGTTGTTGTAGTTGACCCTTTAAAGGACAAGTTAGCTGCATCATTTACAACCCTCCTACGCATTCCCTTTTAATTAGACAATTCAATTCTTTGCTTGTTATTAATTTCGTGCAGGGTTCCTCTCACCTTGATAGTGTCACCCATTGTCCCATCCACATATAAACTCCATTGTACGCTCCTTTAAGGAACATAATACGTCATTAATATTAATCAACCACTATATCCCTCGGACAACATTGCAATTCCCCATAGGAAACACCAATGCCTCTAACATGAACAATACTCCCTGTATGGTCCATTTAAACCCCTTATATTTGTAATGACAGTCTAATTATAGGCCTCACCTATGATAAAATATATGTCTAAGATTTCTTCCAATTGATCTGCACTCCTTTTGGCTAGGGCTTCACCTATGAAATTATGAGTACTGCCATTGTCTATCAAAACTTGTATAGGTTTCCCTTGATGTACCTTTATTAATCTCATCTGCTTATACCTTTCTTGTTAGCCCCTTTGATCATTGCTTGAAAGGATACATTAAGCTCCTGTGTTCCTTAATGAATTCCTTATTAAGATCATTAGTGCCTTCCTTGACTTCCACATTTTCTTCCACCATGTATAATTGTAGTTGTTTCTTCTGACAACAGTGGCCTGAAACATACTTCTCATCATATTAGAAACATAGCTCTTTCGTGTGGCGGTCATCAAACTCCCGAATATTGATCGCTTTTGTTGAGACATGTCCTTTACTCGGATCATCCTTCATGACTATCCCTTAAGAACCTAAAGCGGGTAAGATCCCTCTATTCCTTTGGATCTTCGAGTCAGTTGACACCAAAATCCCTTCTCTGTGAATAAAAAGTATCAGTTCTTTTTTTCTTAACAATATGTAGAATTTTTATCTCTTTCCTTTATTTTTGTAGCAGTACTTTCCTTTAAAACAAACATTTGGTATCAGAGCAACTTTGGGAGTTTCTTTATGTAAGACTACAATAAAATGGACATTTAATGGAAGCTAAAGTTGTCACTAAAAGCATGAATTTTGGTCATTATTAATTTCTTTGACGACTTTTTCAAGTCATCATTTGCCGTCACAAATACATCTTTCACTAATGAAATATTGACTATATTTAAAAAGTTGTCACAATTACTCATGATTTTTGTGACCATTGCTTTTGCCATTGAAATCGTTTGTATAAGTGACAAAATTGTATGATCACAATAATATTACTTATTTGTGACGATAGTGTCGACAAAAAATATTAATATTGATACATTGAAAATGTCACAACCACTATTATATTGTGACAACATTTTTAACACTAAAATTATATAAAATTGTGACAAGAAATATTGTCACTTAATTAAGTCTTATCTGTGAAAGATATTTTGTCACTAATATGATCATTTAATTGTGACAAATTATGTTGTCACATTTATTATTATTATTAGTGAGAAAAATAGTCACCAATACTTTTGTTAATGATGTCAATAAATTTTCATCACAAATTTAAAATTTATATAATTTTTTCACTACTATGTTCACTATTGTCAAAAATAAAAATTTAAATATAACAATTATTTTGAAACTCATAGCAAATCCCACATAAGAAACAAAATTAAATACTAAAATTAAGATTGCTTTGTCCGCCAAACTTAAAACTCAAATCAACTAATAAAACTTAAAGCCTTAGAGATTGTCCTTCAAAGCCCATTACATTAACGACATGAATGAAGACAACTATGGATTAGTATCCTATAAAACACAAAAAAATTAATTAGAATATAAAATATTAATAGGGTTAATCACCAAACAAGCCCAAACTTTCGTCAATTTTTAATTGTAACCCAATTTTTAAAAAGTAGTAATAAAATGCCCAAATTTTTAATTTTTTTTCAAATCTAAACCCGAACTTTAAAAAATAGCAATAAAATACTCAAATTTTCAAAAATTTTGAATTCCAGCACAATGTTAGTGTTTCCGTTAAGTTTGCTGATGTGACTTGTCACGTGTTTCAAAAACCTTAACTATTAATATATGTCAGCCAAAATTAAAACAACAAATGAAGATTAATGAAATGACGCCTCTGTTTAAAAATGACCTAAATCAAATTACACAGCCCCGACGACCTTACACTTTGATTTCAGTTTTTCCTTCGTTTTTAGTTTGTTCTCTTGGCGCCCTCACCCTTTAATTTTCAGATTACGCAGCCCAACGCCCTCATACTAAGGGCATCAGGAGAACAAATTAAAAACGAAGAGCTTTTACGTGCAGTATGTTGTAATGCGATAATAGTTTGGGGTATTAAAAGATCAAACAGAAAAAAAAGAACTGGTGGTATCAGGAAAATAATAGATCATGTCTGGCTAAAATTGAAGAAAATTGAAAATTTGAGCATTTTATTACCACTTTTTGAAGTTTGGGTTAGAATTGAAAAAATTGAAAGTTTAAGCATTTTGTTGTTACTTTTAAAAGTTCGGGCTATGATTGAAAATTGACGAAAGTTTGAATTTTTTTGGTAATTAACCCAATATTTTAGTATAATAAATTTGATCCCACATGAATTTTTATTATATTTCAATAATTAGTTAGGATAAAATATCAAATTATTTTTTCTAATTTTCCCACATGTATTAGAAATTAGAATATAATTTGATAGTTTTATCATAAAGTTTAGTTTAAATCTGTTTGAATTAAAAATTTAGACCATAGGCAACTTTTATGTCATTTGATTTATGTTTTTTAAGATATTTTTACATTGGTAACACATATATATAGTTTGTTAGCCTCAATTTATTGATAAGTACCATGTATGTTTAAATTATACAAATATTTAAACAATTAGTTTCTCTAATACAAGTTATGAAATTCCTAAATTAAGGGGTGAAAACTGTAAAATTTGGAAGGAGAGAATTCTTCTTCATTGGGCGGTGAATAGACATTAATTATGCTATTTGGAAGGACGAACAACTTGAGGTAATTTAGGTCAGCACTATAGCTAAAATTGCTCTTTATGAATGTTAGGAGCTATTTAATCACTTAAGTATGTACAGATATCAATGGGCCAGGTCGGGCCAAGCCTGGGTTGCTCCTAGCCTGGCCTGTGGCCCGATGGGCCATGGAAACGACATCGTTTTTGAAGTAAAGGTAGGGCCGCAAGCTAGGCTGAGCCCTCTTGACATTCCTATAAATGTGATGTTGATAAAAACAAAATTTCTGCTAGCATTCATGGTTCTGCAGAACAGTACGACCATGTCTGTGCTCTACTGAAAGCTATTGATGAGCGATTTGAAACTTCAGACAAAATACTTGCAAGCACCCTAATTATGAAGTTTTCATCTAGAAGGCTCATTAGTGTCCGAGGTGTGTGTGAGGGCCATTGTGGCTCAGTTAAAGAAACTCGAAGTTGAGATGTTTGATTTTTTCCTTGTACATTACATATTGAACACCCTTCCACCCCCATACGGACACTTTAAAATCTCTTATAATACATATAAGGATAAGTGGTCAATAAATGAATTAATGACCATGCGTGTTCAAGAGGGAGATTGTCGTTGGAACAGGGAGAGAGTTTGTAGAGTGCACATTTGGTTGTTCAAGGAAAGAAGAAAAATCAAGCCAACTCAAAGGGAAAAAGTCAAATACCTACCCAAGTTAATATTAAGAAAGAATCCAAGTGTTTCTTTTGAAAGAAAAATGGACACAAGAAGAAGGATTGTGTTGTCAAACATAAGGAATGACTTGAAAAGAAAGGTAATCTAATCTCTCTAGTTTGCTTTGATTCTAATATGGATGATGTTTGTCATGACACATGATGGATTAATTCTGATTGTACAATCTATATTATCAATGAATTGGAGAATTTGCAAAACCCAATAAAGCCAGTAGAAAGTGAGCAGTATATCTTATTTGGAAACAAGATATGTTCACGTGTGGAGACTGGTGGGGATTGCAATTTAATTTTATGTACTGATTTTATTTTAAATTAGAAAAGATATTTTATATTATCAATTTCTCTAGGAAATTGATTTTAGTTTTATGACTTGTACGATTTGGATATTACTTTTATTTTTTAGATGAATCTTTGAAGTTAAATTTTAAATATGAATTTGTTGAGAATGATACATTATTCGATGGTCTTTTTTGTTTTAATTTACAAGATAATACCTGTTAAAATGCAACACATGTTCATTTTGGAACAAAATGTTGTGTCATGAATAAAAATTCCTCTATATTGTAGCACTGGATATTAGGACATATCTCCATATAAAGGATTAAAAGATTGGTAAATGACAGAGTACTGAGTACTTTGGATTTTACTAAATTTGAAACTTGTATAGATTGCATAAAGGGAAAGCGGACTAATAAATCAAAGAAAGGTTCCAAGAGAAGTTCATACATATTAGAGATCATGCATACGAATACTTGTAGTGCGGATATGGAATCATATGATTAGAAACACTTCATTCTATTTATAGATGATTACTTATGCTATATGTATCTAAACTTGATTCATACAAGAATGAAGCACTAGATGCTTTCAAAATATTCGAAGCTGAAGTAAATAAACAATTTGATAAGCAATTTAAGATTGTAATACTTAATAGAGGTGGGGACTATTATAGTAGATATATTGAGGGAGTACAAACACCTGGTTCATTTACGAGGTATCTTTAAGAAAATGGGACGGTAGCCTAATATACTATGCCTGGATCTCTAAACCAAAATAGTGTGGTAGAAAGAAGAAACTAAACATTATTGGACATGGTACGAAGCATGTTGAGTAGCTCCAAACTTTCGAAGTCCTTGTAGACTGAAGCTCTTAAGAAGATAGTGTATGTATTAAATCGGGTTATAAATAAGGCTATTCCAAAGAAACCATTTGAGTTATTTAAAGGTTGAAAATCGAGTTTGTGACATATACACAGGTGTGGATGTCTGTTTGAAATAAGAATTTATAATTCACAAGAGAAGAAATTGGACCTAAGGAACATAAGTGGGCATTTCATTGGATATATTGAGAGGTCCAAAGGATATAGGTTCTATTGTCCATCATATCACAGATATAGGTTTTATTGACCATCACATCACACTAAAATTATGGAATCAAGAAATACAAAATTTCTTGAGAATGACTTGATTAGTGGAAGGGATCAATTTCAAGATATAGTTTATGATAATGATTATATAAATACTTAACCTTCCATATCAAACAATAAGGTAATTATCATTCACAACGCTCCACAGGTTCAAATAGATGTTATACAACCAATTGTTAGAATTCAATAGCCTACGGTCAATATAAATGATAATCAAGAAATTCCATAAGTTGATAATAATTCAATAGATCTAGTTATTTAGGAATTACCTGAAAGCATTCAACAACCAATCGAATAACAAACTCCATAGGAGGATGTTGATGCAATATTAAGATGATCTACTAGAACAAGGAAATCGATTATTACTAATGATTAATGTTGTATATTTACAAGAATCTGACTATAATATAGGAGCTGAGAATGATTCTGAAACCTTTTCACAAGCTATAGTTACAAAGAATCAAATTTGTAGCTAGTACAATGCCATGAAGGAAGAAATGAATTTTATAAAGAATAACAATGCTTAGGATCTTGTTGAGTTGCCTAAAGGAGCAAAAGCCATAGGTTGTAAATGGGTATTTAAGGCAAAAAAAAAAGTTATTAGGCAACATTTATGGATATAAGGCAAGAATCATAGCTAAAGGATTCACTCAAAAAGAAGGAATCGATTACACAGATACATTTTCTACTGTGTCTAGAAAAGATTTTCTTCGTATAATTTTAGCATGAAATTGCATTAAATGGAAGTGAAAATGACTTTATTAAATGTGACATAGAGTAAGAGGTTTACATGAAACAAACATAAGGATTCTGTTATAATAATGGTGAGCATTTGGTTTGCAAGATTAAAAGATCCATTTATGGATTGAAACAAACATCTTGCCAGTGGTATTTGAAATTCTATGATATTATCTCATCATTTGGTTTTGAAGAAAATATCATGAGTAAAATTCATTTTCTTGTATTATATATTGATGACATGTTACTTGCAACTAATGTTAGGAGTTTGTTACATGACATGAAACAATTTCTCTCTAGAATATTGAAATGAATGATATGGGTGATGCATCTTATGTCATTAACACTAAAAACCATTGAGACATATTTCGTTGTATTTTAAGTTTATCTTAAGAAACCTATATTGATAAAGTTTTAGAGATATTTCAGATTAAAAATTGTTCACTAAGTGTAACTCCCATTGTGAAAGGCGATAGGTTAAAATTGAACTAATGCCCAAAAATGATTTTGAAAGGGAACAAATGAAAAAAAATTCCATACACTTTTGCAATCGGAAGCCTGATGTATTCTTAGATTTATACAAGACCTGACTTTGCATTTGTTGTTGGAATATTAGGCAGATATCAGAGTGACCTAGGATTAAATCACTAGAGAGTTGCAAAGAAAGTATTAAGATATATATAATGGTAATAGGGTCATCAGATTCAGATTTGGCTGGGTGTGTTGATTTATAGAAATCAACTTTAGATTATATCTTCAATTTTACCCATGGAGCCATATCTTGAAGGATTGCTAAGCGATCTTTAATTGCTACTTCCACTATAGAGGCTGAGTTTGTTTTTTGTTTTGATGCTACATCACATGGTATATGGCTAAAGAGTTTCATATATAGACTTAGATTCGTGGATTTCATTTCTAGGCCATTGAGAATATGTTGTGATAATTCAATTGCTATTTTTCTAACTAAAAACAGTAAGAGTGGTAGTCAAAATAAACATATAAACATTAAGTTTTTATCTATAAAGGAAGGTGATAAGAACAAGAAAGTATTCATTGAACATGTTAGCAGTGAATTGATAATAACTAATCCTTTAGCAAAAGACATGCCACCAATGAAGTTCAAGGATTATGTTGTTAGAATATGATTGAGTTCCATTATATGGTTTTTCGTTGTATGGACAATGTTGTTTTCGTGAAACTCTTATAATAATTTCTCATATTATGGTGCTCATTATTGAATTTTGAGAAAAATGATTATTTTGGACCTATAATAAGTATAAGGTTTATTTATTAAGTAATGTTACCACATTCGGTTGATACAAAATATAGCATATTGTAATACATGGAAGATAATACTCAACTACTAGAGGACCTATCGTCATTATTCATATATTATATTTGGATTGGATTAGAATTTAATACTAAGTTAACCGTATGGACTAAGTGGGAGAATGTGAGAATTGGCTTAATAATCATAAATGATGGTGCAACGTTATGAATGTAGTGAATATTAATGTCTTGTTTTTATGGTAATAGTTAATGTGTTTGATGGGAGCATATTGGTATAACTTTTTTGGCAAATATTTGATGTGCTTTAGCTTCTTTTTTCTAGACACCATCAAAGTAAGAATATAGAGCTTAGAATTATTCAAAAAATGCAGACTTTTCAAGCAAAAACATCAACAGTTGGAAGTATTTCGTTTTCTTCCACATTTAATTTATGTTATTGTAATGTATATTAATGTTAACCTCGATCAATGAACTTACAAAATATATATGATTAAATCTAAGTATTGTAGACATTCTTGCATTTTCATCCCTATTATTTTGAATTTCTTATTTATTGACACATTCTTCGTCCAATTATATATGGATACATATAACATAATGGAATTTTTTAATATTCTAATATGAAATGTATGAAATAAGTATAAACGGTGGAATAAAGATAATTTTATACTCAAATTTGGATTTGTAACAAACATAATAGAAAAGGAATTTAGAATTGGCATGCAGTTCCCCCACAGGATCCTTGAAGACTTCGTCATCAAACCTTAACTTTTCCACCTCTACTTGTTCTCTCCATTCTACGAGTTGCGTTGTGGTCGCTTCCTTGTGATTAATTGGTATCATCCTTGCGTCTGTCCCTCCATGTGCAAGGCGGCAATTCTGACCTTCTTTTCGTTCGCTGTGTTGTCAAGTGTGAAAAACTAATCAATCTTATACACCCAACCTTTCACTCCACTCTGATTAAAGACTGGAAAGTCGGATCTCACTGGATCTCGTGGGTGTGATGTAAGTTTCCTTTTCCTTCAATGTCCCTCCCGGTGAAACTACCCATTCCTTCCTCGTGGATCCTTGTTCTGATGTCCTCACTATCGACTGCAAGAGTTGGTGAAAAATCGTCTTTAATTCCTCAAGTTGCTTCTCCTGCCTCTCTGCCCTACCTTGATTTTCCATCAATAGTTTTTCTTTTCTAGTTTGGTTTTCTAGTACTGTCTTCAAGTTTTCCTCAATCCTCCTGAGTTGTACCGCTCATGTTCCTTCTGTCAAGGCCCGTCCACGATTGACTACTCTAATACCATTTTGTTACGTGTCGGTGAATGCGAAGAATGATAGACAAAGGAGTATGTGAAAACGAGTGTAAGGAGGGAACATTAATTTGTTCTCGAAACTGCCAAAAGGACTGTCAGTCTGCAACATATATAGATGCTTAAGCCCTGTTGTTGAAGGACACATGTTTGATTGTCACTACATAGTACGATAGAAGGATGTTAGAGAAGAAGATTCGAGAGGAAGAGGGAAAATACATCTGGCCAATCACTCCTTGCACCTGCCCACTCACGTGCCTCTGTCAAAGTAGGAGAAGGAGAGTGCCTCTGTCAAAATACAGCAGCCAGCTGGACCTCAGTACAATTTGTTATAACTGATTACATCTCAACCCTTCATTTATTTTGTACTATCAAACAAATGTATGGATCAGATCAACTCAACATATATATAAGTATAATTCCAAGCAATAAAGCGAAATGAGCTGAAAAACCATTTTGTAAAAATTACTTCTCTTATATGGTATCAGAGCTCCATTAACAAACTTCAAAAATGGAAGAAATTTCTGGGACATCTGCCACCACCCAAAATGTTACATCATACTCTCTTGACTTTTCAGCTATAGCCAAAACCTTTAATTTCAATTTGCCCATCAAACTTGATAGGCAAAACTTTGTCAACTGGAGATCCCAAATCCTTGCAGCTATAAGAGCCCTTGAGCTCGAACACTTCATCACATCAACACCTCCACCTCAGTTCATAACAACAGAAACAAATCAGGAAACAGAAAGTGCAGAATACAAACTATGGAGAAGGACAGATCAATTGCTACTATGCTGGCTATTTTCAACCATTGGAGAAGAGGTAATAGGTCAGGTAAATCACTCAAGTTCATCCCATCAAGTTTTGCAGATTCTAGAAAATCTTTATGCTCAAACATCTATGGTTAGAGTTCTTCAACTAAAGCATCAGCTCTCAACTCTTAAAAAGGGCTCACATACTATATCAGAATACAAGCAGAAAGTCAAAACTATTGGAGATTTACTTCAAGTAGCAGGACATGCAATTAGTGAGTATGGATTAATATTAAGTGCCTTAAACGGTCTTGGTCATGAATATGACCCTGTTGTGGTGTATTTAACACACTCCATGAAATCCTCAACATTGTAAGAAGTGCAGTACTCACTCATGATGCATGAAACAAGAATAGAACAGCTAAATACGGTCAATCAATTGGAAATCTCATCACCCACTGCCAACTATGAAACTACCAACCATCGAGGAAGAAGTGGATTTAGAGGAAGAGGAAATCGAGGCAGAGGAGGCAGATGGAATGGAAACGGAGTTTTCTGCCAACTATGTCACAAACCAGGACATGAAGCACTTAAATGTCATAAAAGGTTCGATGTTTCATAGCAAGGTAACACCACTCAAACATGGAAACAGAATACAGTCACACATAACAATGCTCAAAACTATCCCCAGACCTACCTGGCCCATAATCAGCTCGGAAATCCCTCACCTCAAGCAGCTAACAACAATACATGGTTCATAGATAATGGGGCTACAAATCATGTCACAGCAGATCTCAACAATTTATCAATAAGTTCAGAATATGATGGAAAGGATCAACTTATTGTAGGCAATGGTAACTCTCTTCCTATTGTTAACATTGGCTCATCCCATATACACTTTCTAGATAATAAACACACACCTTTGCACTTAGACAAATTCTGCATGTTCCTAGGATAACCAAAAACTTACTCAGCATTTCTAAACTCACTAAAGACAATAACATTTCTGTTGAGTTTACTAATGAAAATTG
>JAOQMS010000003.1:17182007-17195028 GCA_027563885.1 Erythroxylum longipes
GAGCAGAAAGATCAAAGCTCTACACACTGACATGGGAGGTGAATATAAAGCTCTCTTACCCTACCTCACAAAACATGGAATACAACCACAATTTCGTTGTCCCTATACTCATCAACAGAATAGGGTTTCAAAAAGGAAACACAGACATATAACAGAAATGGGACTCACTCTTTTATCTCATGCTCATATGCCTCTCACCTATTAGTTAGAAGCCTTTCACACAGCTACATACCTTATTAACAATTTGCCATCTCCTAGACTGAACAATGTCTCACCCTTTGAAAAATTACACAACAAACCACCGAACTATCTCAACCTGATAACATTGGGCTGTAGTTGCTTCCCTTATCTCAGATATTACTCTCAACACAAACTAGGATTTCACACCACTAAATGTGTTTTTCTTGGACATAGTTCAATGCATCAAGGCTACAAGTGCTTGACTAATAAAGGTAAAATCATCATTTCTCATCATGTTGAATTCAATGAAACAGAATTTCCTTTTCCTCAACTTTTTCCTTCCTATTCAAACCATCCTATAACCTCATCAAGTTCACCTACCCTTACCCTAATCTCAACTCCAAGCAACACCTCTTCATCAGGGACTATCTCGGATCACTCTCCTTCAGCAGAATGCTCTCCCTCAGCTGAATCCCTCGACAGACAGGTAAGCTCTCCAAATCCTCACTCTTTATCACCTCTCTCATCTTCACAAAATACCCTACCTACAATCCCTCCATCAACCGCACCACATACTGAACCAAACTCCTCACTTCCTCATATGCAAAATGCTCATCCTATGCAAACCCGATCCAAAAGTGAAAATTTCAAACCAAAACTCTATTCCTTTGCCCTAACCTTAAGCCCCCTGATTGAATCTCAAACAGTTACCGAAGCTCTAAATAGCCCTACATGGTTCCAAGCTATGCAAGATGAATTTCATGCTCTCCAACAGAACCAAACTTGGACACTTGTTCCTTACGAACCTACCATGAACATTCTTGGCACAAAATGGATTTTTTGGACCAAATACAATGCTGATGGGATTGTCTCTAAACACAAAACTCGATTTATTGCCAAAGGGTTTAATCAAACCCCTGGCATTGACTTTTCTGAAACTTTCAGCCCTGTTGTGAAAGCCTCAACCATAAGAGTAATGTTATCACTTGCTGTCTCCCATCACTGGGAGATTCAACAAGTTGATATCAACAATGCCTTTCTACATGGAGAGCTACATGAAACAGTTTACATCAACCAGCCACAAGGATTTGAAAGCAAATCTCAACCCAATCATGTCTACAAGCTAAAAAAGGCTCTCTACGGACTGAAACAAGCTCCTAGGGCTTGGTTTCACAAACAAAAGTGCGCACTATCTCAGTGGGGGTTTCACAATTCAAGGTCAGACACTTCCCTATTTTACTCTACCAACAATGGAACTATTACCATGCTACTGGTCTATGTAGATGACATTTTGATCACAGGAAACTCAACACAAGCAATTCATACAATTATCAGTCAATTGCAATCTCAATTTGCACTGAAAAGACTCGGAAGTATAAATCACTTCCTTGGATTTGAAGCATACAGAAACAAAAATGGTCTTTATATTTCACAAAAACAATACATTGAAGATCTACTCACCCGAACAAACATGTCCTTGTGTAAGCCTTCATCAACACCCATCACTACAGTAACCAAATTGTCTCTACAGAATGGCACACTATTTGAACTCCCAAAACTCTACCGAAGCACAATAGGAGCTCTTCAATATCTGTGCAACACCAGACCAGACATTAGCTATGCAGTCAATAAATTGAGCCAATTTTTACAAAATCCCTTAACCACACATTGGATAGCTTGTAAAAGAGTTTTGCGTTATCTGAAGGGAACCTCAAACCTGGCACTACTCTTCAAACCTTCATCACTGCCTCTTGCTCTCCATGCGTACTGTGATTCGGACTGGGCCAGCTCCCTCGATGATCGCAAATCCACAACCGGAGGATGTGTGTTTTTAGGGAAAAACCTAATCTTCTGGATCTCTAAGAAATAGACAACGGTAGCTCGATCCAGCACAGAGGCTGAATATCGCGCCCTCTCTCAGGTGTCGACAGAAGTCTTCTACCTCACCTCTCTACTGTCTGAACTCGGCTTCACTCTTCCTCACAAGCCCATTCTCTGGAGCGACAGTAATGGAGCCAAATCTCTCGCTCAAAATCCCCTCTTTCACTCAAGAATGAAACACATCGAGGTCGACGTCCACTTCATCAGAGACAAAGTAGAGAAAGAAGAAATAGAAATCACATATGTGAGCACTGACGACCAACTCGCAGACATTCACACAAAACTCCTCAGTTCTACACGATTTCAACTATTGACAAGCAAACTGAATCTAGTTCCAAGCCCTAGGTTCAGTTCGAGTGGGGGTGTTAAAGAAGAAGATTCGAGAGGAAGAGGAAAAATACATCTGCCTAATCACTCCTTGCACCTGCCCACTCACGTGCCTCTGTCAAAGTAGGAGAAGGAGAGTGCCTCTGTCAAAATACAACAGCCAGCTGGACCTCAGTACAATTTGTTATAACTGATTACATCTCTACCCTTCATTTATTTTGTACTATCAAACAAATGTATGGCTCAGATCAACTCAACATGTATATAAATATAATTCCAAGCAATAAAACGAAATGAGCTGAAAAACCATTCTGCAAAAATTACTTCTCTTACAAAGAAAACTGCACTTTTTTTTGGGACAGATTATAGATTAGTCAAAATGTCTACGTTTCGAAGGTTCCTTGGCTCGAGGGGTTCTTCCCCTTGCCCGGCTCTTCCTTCGTAAGAGCTCAATACTGCTATGATTAGTCAACAGCTCAACTTAAGATGCTGAAAATAAAAAATAAAAAAGGCAGCACGTACAGGATGGATTGTTAGGATTCACATTTGTTTGTCTTTTGATGTTGTCTTAAAGAAATTAAAACTGAATCCCTAAAACATTCATCGCTCTCAAAGCTGAACATGAAACCTACTTCCATATTTTATCAAAGGACTTCTATAGCAGCGTCAGTATTCCAATCTCATTCAATGATACGATATGTGTCATAAAATGCCACCTTGTGATTTTTCGAAAAGTCAAAGTCATCTCCCTCAAAGCATATTTTGGAAGTTTAAAAGAAATAATTTTGCCTGAAAATGTCTGTGAAGGGCAAATGGAGACGACGTCGTTTTGGGCAACAAAGAAGGGAACGGTGAGTTTGTGGGGGATTCAAATGAAGTATCTTCTTCTTCCAGTTGATGTTGGGGCCTTATTCAACTTGGTGACTGTTGAGGATAGGAAGGGTCCGTCTAGGCTAACTTTGTTTCGTAACAATCTAATTTGAAAGATACGGCTAATATTTTCAGAGAAATGATTAGAATAAAGTGAGTCTGAGTCCCTGTATTATGTGAAAATTTAATGAAATTTCAGTTCAAGTGGCAATAAAGTCAGCATCATCAGATGTTTGTGCACTCTGGAATTCTTCCTTAATTAGTAAATCATTAGAGAAAAGATATCTCCAGTAATTATGCTTACTTCACATGAGTAAGTGCTAAAGCCATACAGAAAGTGGTAGGGAAGGGAATCCATTGAGACAAGTTGCTTTAATTAGCACAAACCAAAGCAGCTAATTGTATCATACAGGCATTATTATTATTATTAGTCTTGAAGAAGAAGATTTGAGTCTTAAGAGTCTTTTTCTAGATATATACGATTCTTCACGAATAGAATGTGTAGGTGGAGGAATCAGCCACGATATTCCTAAACCCACCAATAGTGGATGCCATCATAATGAACACTCCAACACAGATAGAAGCCTGAATATGAGAAAAAGCACTACCGTTAATGTAATAACCTTTTAGGTTTAATGGCTTATTAGAGTTTTAAATGATGTTTTAGTTTAGAGTTTAGTACCCAGTTAATGAACCAACTGATGCTGAATCTCTGTGGTTTCTTGATTACCAGCCACATTATGCTAGGTAGCTGCAAGAATTCAAAATATGAGTAAACCCTTCACTGATGGATGGACTAGGTGTCTTATCAGATGAGACTTACAAAATATGAGGTGGGAGCAAAGCCAAACCCACCAAAGAACCCAAGAAGATCTCCAAAAAATGGGAAGCTGACTCCAATGAACAGTGTAAATGCTGCAAAAATGTCATGGGACTAGCTTAGGATCAGACAAACAAGAGCTCTTTTCAAGTAATTAGAAGACAAGACCTCTCTTACCAACGTAAGTAGATCGGGTTACAATTCTCAGTGCAAGCCCCGGAGGAAAGTTGAACCTTTGCATCATCATCCTCTCTAGCAAAGCAAAAACAGGCATAGCGAACACCTGCACTTCAATATATTAGCTAACGACTGATTAACACTTTCCACTTAAAAAAGTAGAAAGGATATATTGTTGTAAGCCATAATAAGTTAATGGAATGGAAGATGGATTAAGCATACCTGGTAACTACCAATCACATGAACTACAACCATTAGATTAGCAGAGGCAATAAGCCATGCAGGTCTTTTAAGTGCCATGAGAACATTATCATCAACGTCTCGTCCAAAAGCCCAATAGCCTATAAGTGCCACGGGGAAATAGCAAATTGCATTCACAAAATATGCACCAATTGCACCTTTCCACATGGGTAACTTGGAAGGTTTCTCTGGAGTTGATGGAATTGTGGCCTGGATTTCCAGAACCACCGCATGTCCAGCAAATGCAAATGATATTTGGCCCAGGGCATTAAACACACGAAACATGGAATCGGCAGGACTCGTGTACTTGTATCCATAGCTCACATTTTCCACTCGACCATGACTCAGACTTCCAACCCAAGCTATGGTCGAATAACTGCAATTAATCATCATTCATCACCCATCAATCAAGAAGTTTATAATTGAGATCACTTCAACCTATGATTGTAGTTTTTTATGGCACTAAAGTTTCAGACGAACCCATAAGGAATCCGTTGACATTAACTACCTTTTTTTTTAACGATTCTGATTTATTCTTCTCCCCATTGCGCGTATTCAGAAAGAAAAAAATTATTTATGTATTCGGTCTAAAGGAGTGGCCCAAGTTACACTACCGAAAGAAATGGCTTTTTGGTGAGTGCTGCATAAGGAAATCTACTCTGTGCTCATCAGTACAGGCATAAGCAGAGATGTGGACTTAAAGAATGAGTCCGTATGTTACCCTTTTCAGTTTGCTTCTGTCAAAAACTAAGTTTACTAAAACCTATGCCAAAAGTGTCAGGTTGGATGAAACGCAAGCTATTCAACCAAGATAAACTTCACTTTGCCAAAGACGTGCATGACCTTCCTATTGAGTAACGAGGAGTTCTTCACCAAGAATCATGCGCTTACTTCGTTAACTTTCATCCCAGTTATCCCTGTCCTAATCCCATTTTATAAAAATAACTGCTGTTTTAGTTGAGGGATTTCAGATATTCTCCAAAACATACAGAGTTCAGGTCTAGTTATGATTGATTAAATTTCAATTTCCTAAAACCCTATACTACCGAAAACCTTAAAACAAACGCAGCAACTTCCTGGTCTAGTATACCTTGTCATCCAATACTCGGAAGGATTTAAAGTGTAAAACGAATGGCTACCTTAGAGACATGATTGCTGCTGCCAAGGAAACGCCAGCGACAGAATTGAAATTGGGAAGCTGGGACAAGAAGAAATGAATGCCACCGAACATCAAAATCCAGTAAGACTGCCTGATTGGAGTGCAATTTATGCAAACCATCTCCACGAACTTCTTTAGACACTTGCCACCGGTGACCATGTAAACGATGTCACATCCAACCTGCACAATCAGTTGCTGAGGTAGCACAATCCATGGTCCAAGTTTTGGACCGAAAGCGTGTTGGCCCAGCTCCAGGTAACGATCAAACCGAGTCCCAGGAACACATTCATGGAGTTGTATCATCTGCCACATTGTGTTTAAGGTCATGCACCAGGACAACAGCATGACCATTATTCCTGGACCCCTGTAACATGTAAGAGACCAAAAATCTACCTGTTTATTTTATTTTTGGTGTCAAAAAGAATTGTGAATTAGTTAAGAGTTTGTTGATATATGCTCCAGGCCTGCAGCTTAAACATACCAGCCTAAATGAGACATGGCATTGGGAAGACTGAGAACACCAGCACCAATCATGGCTGTCACGATATGGAAAGTGGAATACCACCATTTGGCTGGCCGGGAAGGCTCTGTTTCTTTCCATTTCTCCATAGTTTGATCTTCCTGTCATGTTCGGAATTATACTAGAATCACAGTTAAGATGAGAACCTTGTAGACTAGTAGTACAATCCTTACCTTTGAAGGAGAATTCGTAACCATTTCTTTTCCAACCGAAGCCCACGGACAGAGCCCTTCAATGTCGGAGTTTGGTCTAAATAGAAATAATCATAGGGTATATAACTACAGATTTGGAGGCTCAAGTGATATGATGGAATCAAGTATATAGCCTTAATTTCGGCTTTGGTGCTTTCCCTGGACTCTTCCTTTTTCACATAGGAAGGCAGTCACTGTGAAAGTACAGGAAGATGAATATTGGGGAAATGGGGAATATGTGTATATTTTAGGTGATGATAGAGCCCACCACTTCACGAGTATTCAAATGAATAATGAATCATCATGGGTTTAATAAGCTTCACACATAGTCATTTAAGATGGCAGCAGCCATAGTTTCTGGTTTTCATTTTTATTGTGCGTGAGTGATATTGAAGATATGGACATCGAATTATAATTGACGTCTACAACAAATGAGAGTAAAACCTTTAATAAAGCTGTCCAAGCAAAGGGATCAAGAGTAATAACGATGGATACAAGTACAGAGAAGTTGAGTTGTGGTAATTGTTAAGACTCCAAAAGAGTGATGCTAAGTTAAAGTGGATGGTGAATGGGATCTATCCTGGTTACACTAATAGCAGCTGCTTTAAGAGGGCCATGGTTTCAAGCATAATGATTAAAAGAGAAGGCTGCTTGTCATATAATATGGTACTTTGGTGCGCGTCATATTCTCCTCAAGTGAAGTGTCCCCATCAACTATGGATTGGCAGGGACGGCACTGGACACCACAACGCTATGAGACGATAATATCACTTTTTTCACTAACCTGGCAAAATAACATAATCGTCACACATGCATCATTGTGATACTGCCATAAAAAAATATACGTTAAGGTATCAGTCGTCCTACGCCGAATGACAATTCAGGGCTCCTTTCATCGTAAACCTGTATCCTATTCCTTTTTCATGATGGGATAATTGTTGATTTATGGCTAACAATTAACGGTTGATTGTATATTTATAACTTAATTAATTAAAATTTTATCTGTTATATATTTTTATTTAATTAATGTATAAAATAAAGTCAGCAGAAGAAATATAAATAAAATTATAATTATAAAATTCATATTATGTTTATATTTTGTTACTAAATTATTTTTAATTATTTTTCAATTAAAATTAGACATTAATAAAAAATAAAGACTAACACACATTATATTTATTTTCTATAAAAGAAACAGTTGATCTTGTAGGTTAAAATGTGAATATACTTAAGCAAATGTGTTACTATTTATTAAAAATTAAGTTCACTCAAGTGATTTTGACCTGATAATTTCATATGAAATATTACTTGTACGTTTATTAAATGTTTATTGTGACTATGGTGATTATATAAGTGACTCTTTAATTTGAAATCTTTAAAATATCTCATATATAGATTATTACTATCTATGATCTATATCTTAATCAAGAAGTATGTAGATACAAATAGTCATTGAATTTGATATGAACTATGTGGAGTTAATTGAAAAATTAATATATGATTCATTAACATAAAATAATTAGATACAATATTCTACTATTTTTTATTAGTATTAATTTGAGAAATCTTTGGTTAAGGTAGAAATACAATTTGAAAATAAATTTTAACTTTCATTGAAAAAATCATTTGCTAATAATAGAGAACTGACATGATTAGACTCAAATAGAGTAAATAGTAATTATATACTATACTTTCGATTGAAGTATTATATGGTGAAAAAATTGAATTGTATAAAAAGTCATGTACAAAATATGAGTCAAAATTACTTTGATATTCTTAATATTTCGATGGTCATTATGTATTATTAAAGGACAATCTTGATTTATAGATATAAATATTTAGTTAGAAAATTAAAGATAAATTAAAAGAGTTTAATTTATTTAATCTTAAGTACAATTTAGTATTATAATTTATATTCATTTCTAATATATCTAGGAAACTAATATATCATACATAAAGAACAAATGGAGAAAAAAAGTAATTTAATTAATTTAGACTTTACTATAAAATATGAAAAACTTTAAAATCATATATAAGATAATTGATAAAATAATGAAAAATATTTTATATTAAATTTTATTGAGACTTAATTGATATTTAAATAAAGTATAATTAATGAGTAGCCTTGAATGTCACTGAAGGTGTCATTTAACTAAGTTACATTCAGTCGATTGATCTTGTACATTTTTTAGTTAAAATGCGACCAAATAACTAATGGTCAGTCAATCGAGTTTCATAGGTATCAGATGTACTGGTTAGTTTTCTTAGCACTTAATATTTAATTTTTTTAAACATGTAATGTACTTTCAATATATTACTTTTCTAGTTATTAAGAAAGTGGCTAATATACTTTGATTTAAAATAAAAGAAAAAATGTGTAGATATACTTTTTTATTTTCTATAAATAAAAATATTATAATAAATCAAACAAAGAAAAATATAATAATTAGTTAAATGGATATTGGTTTAGTAGATACTAATTTGATATAATATATTAACATAATAGAAAAGTTTAAGGATAATTGACCTTGAAAACTAAATATTTATTTTCATATTTTAATTGCTTTTTTTTCTTCTAGATTTTATGCCTTCAAAATTACATTTACAGATATTTCTCTCACATTAAGAACATAATTAGTGTTGCTTCTTGTTATTAAAAGCATTAACTTGTCATTATTACTAAACTTTGACTCAATAAAGGAACTCTTAACTTATTCAAAAAATATGAAAATTTTGTGAGCATTGGATGGTCAATATTTTTAACTCCTTAAATTGATGTTTCAAACTATTATTTTAGTGTTTTGTTGTATGTGTGTTTCTTTATAATTATTCAATTACTTTAATTTGCTCTACAATAATTTTAGGTTGTTTTGATCTTTATCAACCTTGAGATTAAGCATTTATTAGTAGTTAGTTTTATTTTACCTTACAGAAGTTGTTAATTATCGAACTCATACTTTATCGATGTCCAACCTCTCTAAATCTTTTACAATCAACCGATCTCTCTTTTGATCACTAAATAATCTCTTGTAAGTCCTTCTACTTTTTTTAAATAAAATTTAAACATAAAATACTCTTCCTATACGTATCAATCCTATGTTATGTGTATTCCTAAAGAATATCACATTAAAGTTAAAAAAACTAAAAAAATTATAAACATGCAATTGGAACAACTTTTTATTTTTTTCAATAAACCTTCCCTTAAATTGAAAGCTTCTTAGTTTTAGTTTACTTGTGCTATAGCTCCTAAACAGGATCCTCCAAGTTATAGACTTTTATTAAAATCTTCAAATTTTGAAGGGTGAAAGTTTAAAAGATTTCGTAAATATATCAGCTAATTTTTCTTCGCTTTTACGATACTTCATATCAAGTACTCCATCATTCCTCAGAATTTGCCAGAAAGGATACTTTACATCTATATGCTCACTTCTTCCATATAACTAGGAAATTTGGAGAGCTTAATTATTAAACCATTGTTACAAAATATTGTAGTAGCTCCTTCTTGCTTGAAGAGCAACTCGTTAAGTATTTTTTCAAGCAAATTGCTTAACATGCACATGAAATTGTTGTAACAAATTCAGGTTTAGTTGATGATAAAATGACAATTAGTTGCTTTTTACTTGACAATGAGACAGTTCCTAACCCCAACATAAAAAATACAGAAGTACTTTTTATATCAATTAGATCCCTTATATAATCATTTTTAGCAAATCCAATTAGGTCTGATTTTGAGCCTTTTTCATAGAATGACCCAAAGTCTTTCGTTCCTTGTAAGTAGCAAAAAAAATTTTACAACTAAAAGATGCTTCTCCTTTAGACCTTTTATAAAATATGTTGATGAGACATACAATATACATTATTTTAGGTATGGTTGCTGACAAGTACATCATGATTCTTACAATTTCCTTGTAAGGGATGCTATCCACCATTCTACCTTCAAGATCTTTTGCAAGCTTTAAGCCATACTTAGATGGACTGCTTACATAGTTACAATTATTCATCCAAGAATTTTCTAGAGTTTTTTCCACATACTTCTTTTGAAAAATAAAAATTCTAGTTGTTGATTGTAGACATATCAAATTGAAAATAGGATCATATAGCGTTCAAAGGCGATAGGTTCAATTTGTGACATATCAAATATATCAAATTTAGCGTTCATGGACTTCTTAAAATTTTCAAATAAGGAAGTATTATTTACAGTGAAAATAAGATCATTAACATGTAGACATATAATGAGCATCTTCTCTTTATCTTTAAATTTAATAAAAAGCGTGTGCTTATATCAACATTTATAAATTTTTTAAAAAAATAAAAGTTTATAAAATTTTCTTTTAAAAATAAGCTTTAATAAGACTATACCAAGCACATGGGACTTATTTTAATCCATAAAGAACTTTGTTTAATTTATACACTTTGTGCTTATCCTTAATCTTAATATAGCTAGGAGGTTGATCAATAAATACATGTGCTTCTAAGTCTATCTGTAAGAAAGCGAATTTCAGTTTTAACTAGAAAATAGACTATGAATTTTAAGCTACCAAAGCAATTACTAATATGATCGTATCATGTCAAGCAACAGAAGCAAACAGTTCCTTATAATTCATACTAAACTCTTTCTTATAGCCTTTAGCTACCAAATATGCTTTGTACTTGTTGACTTTGCCATTCTGCTTTAATTTTGTTTTATAAATCCACTTTAAAGACATGTAAAGTGTGTTTGCCTTTGAAAGTCTCTGTGAACATGTAAAGTCATAATTTTAGGTGTTTTAGAGGTACACGAATACCTACAAAATTGTGTAAGTAGCATGTATGTCCTAAAAATTTTCATTATAAAAGGACATAAGCGGAGGCAAATAAAAGAGAGCTAAATGATTGAGCAATTTTGAGACGTAAGACACCTAGAGATGCAACGATTTTGATTAAGGGGCAAAGAAAACACAAACAATACATAAAGAGATCTAATAGATAGCTACATCAAGTACATGCAAGAAGATTTAATAAAAGAGAAAGGGAGATTTAAAATTATGATTTCTTTGTTCTCTATTAGTTTTCTACATTTTTATTTTTTATTTCAATTTCTATGATTAGTAACTAAAAATTTTTAACGTCTAGGTGTGATAAACCCTATTTTGTGATAATAATATATTTTAATCTTTTATTTAATGCAAATATATTGATTTCTTTATTGCGATTTAGTTATGCATTTTATTCTTATTCTAATATATTCGAAATATTAAAGCATGATTTGATTTCACATGATTGAAATTGAGACACCCTCTTGTATGAATAGATTTACCATAATTGGAAGTAGTTGTATGTAAACTTAGATATATGTTGACATAAATCCTCTGGTTTAGGGTCAAATCTAATAGTGAAATTCATAAATCAATAATGCAACCCTATGGATTTTAACTAGAAAGATTTATGTTGATCAACTGATGGATTCGTTATTAATAGTCTTTAGAGAGTTATGTTATAGGAATTTTCATGATACAATAATCAATAATATAATTGCATAATAAAAGGTTAATAATTTAAAGATTATTAGGGGGATTCATCACCTAGACACTACTATTTAATATTGATTTTTCTTCATATTTTACTTGTCTTGATTTCAAAATTATTTAATCTTAATTTAGTTTACTTGTTTAGCTTTAATTTTAATTAAGATCCAAAAATTTGATTCTTAAGCTAGATAATAAAAAGGTAATTCCTAGTATATATTGTCTTCATGAGATCGACCAGTATTTGCCTATGTTAGTTATTGCTATGTCGTGCACTTGCAATAAAATTAATATTAACCTTAACACTTCCATATATGTTGATCGTGTATAACCCAGAAACTCTTTTTTTTAACTACAAAAGGACGTTAGCAGAGGCAAAACAAGAGAGCCAAATTTTTAAGTAATTTTGAGTCATAAGACACATAAAGAGTTAACAGTTTTGATTAAGGGATGAAGAAAATGTGAAGATAATATCAAGAGATCTGATAGAAAGCTTCATCCAATTCAAACTTGCAAGAAGAGTAGTAAGAAGACAAATGAAGATTTAGCATTATGATTTCTTTGTTTTCTTGTTATTCTTTTGCATATTTGTCATTGATTTCATTTTCTATGGATAGAAACTAAACTTGTTTAATGTTTAGGTCTAATGAACCCTGAGTTAGTGGACTGTTCATAATAGATCCATTCACTATAACTTGAAGAAAATAAGCCTTCCAAAAGGGTCAGAATACTAAAGGCATAATAACATTGGCAATAATATAATAGGCAAAGGCTATTGGTTCGTTTTGTGATCTTTGACATTTCAAAAGGAACTAAAATCCAGTGCTTACCAAAGTTATAAATACCGTACCGGACTTGGTACCGGATTAGATTCTGGTATGATACTATACTGGTACCGATTAATACCGGGTATCATTTCGAGTAATTTTTTAAATTTATAAAATAGTTCCTAAATTTTTAAAAATTACAAAATAGTTCATTATCATATTGTATAGTTATAGTTTATTTAATTTAGCATTTTTTATATCTTATCCATTTTAGTTTATATATATCTTTATTATATTCTAATTATTTATATATATAATAATTATCTATATATAATATATATCTATATATAATAATTATCTAAATATAATAATTTATTGTAAAATA
>JAOQMS010000003.1:17195128-17208331 GCA_027563885.1 Erythroxylum longipes
AATTTAAATAAAAATAATTTATTAGTAATAAAAATAAAAATATTTTATTTTTAAGTTTTATTTAATTTATAATTATTTTAGTAACAAAATATTTATTATTATTTTAAAAACTTTGAAAAAAAGGGGGGAAGGAGAGGTAGGAGAGAGGGAGGTAGATTTTGTAAAAAAGTCCCCCAAATTTTTAAAATTTTCGGTACTGGCCAGTATTTGACCGGTATTTTGCATACCGCTCGGTACCGGCCGGTACAACCGAAATCGGCCGATACTAACCAGTATTTAAAACCGGTACTAAACTTTAAAATTTCGTATTAGTTTTGAACCGGTACGATACGTACCAGCCGGTACCAGCCATTACGGAACGGAATTTATATTAACGGTGCTTACAGATTAGTACGAGGAAAATATGCTCTTGGATAGCCAGCTCTCAGCTAAAAAAACACATGATTATATCTTGTTGGGAACCGTCATACTGCAGCAGGAGATACTTGACACTGCTGATTGGAAAATGGTTTCTATACATGTCAATAGGTGCAAGGTTAAAACCATAAAAAGGCTACAAATCTCAGCAACTACATCAATTATAACATTACCCCTTTTCCAATTGAAAAAAATGGTTATTGGGGTATCATAACTAATTTAACCCTGCCACCAATCAGTTTTGCAGGCGATGGCAAATGACAAAATGTATGTTCACTAATAAAGTTGTTACAATCTTTGATAAAAATTTTATTGTTAGATGCATGCCAAATACGAGTCAAACAATAGTCAAGAGAAAACCTGATGGAACTGAAGTTGGGAGTTGGCCCTGTCACCGAAGGTGTTGAAGCCACATCCATTTTGACATGACTCTAATTTGGAGGCAAATTTGCAACTCCAAAATGACTTAAAGCGGAACGTGCCTCCACAAAGTTTTCAGAGATTAAAAACCAGAAATTGAGGATTTTTGACACTGTCAACAAGTGGATATACTGCTTGGGAGATGCATTTTCCCTTCGTAAATACAGTGATTTAGTCAGTCGCATGCCAAGTTACAAATAAGCATAGAAAATATGGTGATTTGCATAAGTCTACAAACAATGAGAAATGACTATAGTAATAGTATGAAATGTTTGGACAGTGTCGGTGTTCTTACTTGTATGTTTGTTTCCTTCTTTAAAATCTATTTATATATCTACACCCTTTTAACTGATTAATGAGTTTGCTAGTGTCACTATACTCAAAAGCATCAATGTCAAAGAGTGCCATGAACATATTATTGGAAGCCTAGCAAAATAACAGCAATAGACAAACAAATAGCAAAAAGTTGAAATCAAGAGACAAAATAATACTCACAGCATTGTAGATAGCTCTAAGTTTAGGAAGCTACTTTGGACATATGATAGACAGAGAAACAAAGCACTGCAATGCAAATTATAAACCAGAGAGTTGGCAACTTCCCCGTATGCATTATACGGGAAAGTACTTATGGGCTGTTTGGTTCAAGGAATAGAATAGTTATTCTGAGGAATATAAAAGACGAGGAATAGAATAGAATGAGTATTACTTTGTTTGGTTTATTGTTAAAGAATCTCTATGTTAATGTTTAGTTTGAAAATATAAACTTAGAATGACAAAAGAATAACTAACAAAAAGACGAAATTATTATTATTATTATTGTTCCCTGTTGTATGGAATAGTTAAAGACAAGGTGTGGTAATCTTTAGCTATTCCTCATGGTTTGAGAATAACAAAACCTCATAATAGCTTTTTTCCTTCTCTTTTTCTAACCAAACATAAGAATACATAAATGTTAGGAATAGACAGGGAATAGAATTTCTATTTCATTGAACCAAACATACCATTAATTAAAGAAAATGAAGAAGGGTACAGGAGTAAAGGATTTGGCAACTGTCTCAGCATTAACATTTTCACTCTGCTCCAATTTTGCATTCGAGGTCTATAGACTGGAGTAGGCAAAGGGCGAGAATTACTTGCAGCAATTAGGATGCAATGTCTTTGGCCGTCTATACTTTGTTGGCCAAGAGGGAACATCTGAATCATAGAAAAGAGAACGTGAGGAGCATTCTATGCAACCAATATAAAACCCATATTGAACATAAAACCTCATTTAATCTTGTGTAGCTTTTACAAAGATGCATAGGTGCACGACTACCAATGGCTAAATATATGTGTAATGCAACCAAATTATGTTATGTTTTAATGTACAGAAAGTTACTATTACATTAAGTATGCCGTCGACTTCCACGTGCAAGACAATGAACAAAAGAGAAGATCAAAAAGGGGTCAGGTGTTGTTATCGATAACACCATTCATTTCTATTTCCACTGTAATTGAGAAACTAAAATCCACATCAGATTCACTAAATTTATAATAAGTGGTAAAAACTTGTCCACTCTAAAAAGAAATTCCATGGTTTAGGTGTATGATTTGCTTGATCATCTTGTCTGTATACCTATCGAGTTCATTCATGAATTAATTGACACTGATTCTGAAATGATACATAAACATATTTCATCCCTGAATTTATCACAAAATCAAGTTGTGGAAGCTTTTGCAAATTAGCTGTAGTAAAACAAAAAATTCTGAAAATTGAAGTATTTTTACTGTCAATGCCATCACGAAGATAATCATCCAACCTCAGAAGCAAGCAGCTTGCGGCAATTGCCTCGCTAGAGAACACTGCAGAGACTTATCACATACCTAATGCATTATTATGCTGGTTTCAGAGCTGATTGAAGCAGCCCAAATTTGCTACTTATAATTCAACGTTCTCACAGCCTGGATCTCCTTTTTTTGGATATTTATATGAAAAAATACAAATAATTGTTTGAACTAAATTTCAAGTTAAAGCAAGGATCAAATATGAATTTATCAAGACATTCACTCCACAGTTTAATAGATAATTTATTAATTGATGAAAATAAAGATAAAAAGTCCCATTGTACAAGCAATATTGACAACAAGGAAATTTACAGTAAGAAGAACCTCTATAGGTCAAACTACTTTCAACTACTTTGAAGAGAAACCTGCCGCCCTTTTATAAAAGAAAAGAAAAAAAGATAATTTTCTTATCCTACTTTCCCACCGACCAGCCAATTCCTCAATTGATCCTGAAGAGACTTTTGAAAAGAATTTTTTGAAGATATCAATTGTACTAAAGCAATTTCTTTGGCTGCCGACCATCAGAGGATATACGCAATTAGAGTTTGTGTTGTTGCAGTTCCTGTTGCTCGCTTTGGAAGCAGGATACCTCCTATCCTTTTTTTTATAAAAAATTTATTAAAGACGTCTCCTATCTCTTCTTTCTTTACTCTTTTCCTAGATTCTCACCCAGCAAACAATTGACTGAACAAAGTTGGTTGTTAGGAGTTTCTCTTTTAGCCAATTCATCTGTTAGTTGTCAGACAACAAGCGAGGGCAGTTAGTTTTAAGTGATTCAATCTATCATTTCTATCAGGCATTTAGTTGAGGACGAGCTTTCATTCATTCCCTTTCCTTTTGGGGATCTAATCAAAAGTTGCTTTAACAACCTTAAATTCCTAACCTGAAGAAGATAACTAGTAAGGGTCGACCTTGACTTGAGGGGTAAAAGTTCGGCAGTAGAAAGTTTAGTGTTAAATTGAATTTGTGGGAACTATGAACTTCCAAGTACCTACAAGTAGAAAATTGTGATTCTTATCATTTCAACCACGAAAAATTTTCCAGTGTTTGTTATTGTTGGTTTAAACCTTATAACCAATCGCTTTGGTTGTAGTTTAGTGACAAATTATTTAAATACATTCTTAATTATCTTGTACATGTTTAGATGTATATAATAAAGTCCATAGGATAATTGTACATTGCAAATGAAATTATAATAAGATTATAATTATGAGATTTATATTTTATTTATATATTATTTCTAAATGTTCTTAGTCATTATTTTATTAAGATTGGACATTAATAGAATGTAAAAAGACTAGCACACATTTTGTTTTTCATTAAGAAGGAAATAGTCGATCTTATAGGCTAAAGTATAGAAATATTTAAACAAATGTGTGGGTGATTGTTAGAGAATGAGTTCACTGAATAGATCCGATATGAAAAATCCATTTGAAACATTACTTGTATGTCTATGGAATTCTTATTGTGATGATTGTATAAGTGATCTTTTGACTTGAGGTCATCAAAGTTATCTTGTATGGGGATTGCTATATTTTGATACTACTTATGATTTATTTAATTATAGTTCGTTTAATCGGTAGTCATTGGATGTAGCATGACCTATATGGAGGTAGTTGAGTGATCAAGATAGGATTCATCACCCTAAAGTAATTAGGGAGAATGCTCCGTTATTTTCGATTAATATTGATTCGGGAAATCCTTGGCCAAGGTGGAATGATATTTTGTAAATAGTTTATAAATATCATTGATTGAATCGATAGTTAATAGTGAAGAACTAATATGATTAGACTCAAAATAAAGTAGACATTAATTCCATGCTCTATATCTAATCAGAAAATTATATGATGAAAGGATTGAATTATACAGAAAAATCATGCACAGAAAGATTAGTTAAAATCACTTTGATATTCCTAAATATTTGGGTGGCCATGATGTGTTGCTAGACGCCAATCTTGATCTATGATTATAAATTGTTTTATTGGAGAATTACAGATAAATTAAAAGGAGTTTTAATTCATCTAATTCTAATTATGAATTAGAATTAGAATTTATAACTATTGCCAACATATTTGGGAATCTAATGGGTCTCACATATACAATGAGTTGAAGAGAGCAAAGTCAATTTAATCAAGTTGGACTTGACTGTAAAGTTTAAGAAAATTTATGACTAAATATGAGATATTTAATAAATAAAGATCAATATGAGATTTATATGGGCATAATTGACATTTAATTAGAATTAAACTACTAAAACGTCCAATGTTTATTATAAAAAGGCTTAAGCTCTATGGAGCTAGCACTTCTTACTTAACCGTTTCTGTAAGAGTTACAGAGTTCTCTCAACCTGTTCTATGGATACCGCTAGAGGCCGGACATTTGTGCTGCTACGGTGGTTGAGACAAATCGGTTTTGGAAATAGTTCGAGGGATATGACAAGATTATTATCAAGCTTCGGAATAAGATACGAATTAAGTTTCCGTTTTATTATGAGTTGTGTTAATCATTTTATAGAATTAAAGAACATGATTTTTAGGAAATCAAAGATTATGAAAAAATTTTGTAATTATTTCGCTACAGTCGGGATTGGATTTCGACCCAGTTTCCCAACAATTATTACATAAGTACATGCACTAACGTAGTAGATGAACTTAAAGTGAATATCTGAAAAGTGAAAGGATCATAAGATGACATAACTGTTCGTTTATGCCCTATAACCAATCGGTTTGGATATAGTTTAGTGACAATTATTTATAGGCATTATTTATCTTGTACATATTTAAATGTATATGATAAAATCCATCAGATAATTATATATTGCATATGAAATTATAATGAGATTCATATTGTATTTATGTATTATCCCTAAATTATTCCTAGTCATTGTTCTATTAAAACTGGACATTAATAAAACGTAAAAAGACTAGCACATGTTATGTTTTTCTTTATGAAGAAAGTAGTTGATCTTATAGGCTAAAGTATGGAGACACTTAAATAAACGTGTGGGTGCTTGTTAGAGAACAAGTTTATTGAAATGACCTAATATGAGAAATCCATTTGGAACATTACTTGTATATTTATGGAATTCTCATTGTGATGATTGTATAAGTGATCCTTTGACTTGAGGTCACCAAAGTTATCTTGTATATGGATTGATATGTTTTGATACTATTTGTGACCTATTTAATCATGGGTCATTTAATCGGTAGTCATTGGATGTAACAGGAACTATATGGAGGTAGTTGTGTGATCAAGATAAGATTCATCACCCTAAAGTAATTAGCGAGAATGTTCTCTTGTTCTCGATTAATATTGATTTTGAAAATCTTTGGCCAAAATAAAATGATGCTTTATAAATAGTTTACAAATGTCATTATTTGAATCAATAGCTAATAGCAGAGGACTAATATGATTGGACTAAAAATAAAGTAGACATCAATTCTATACTCTATGTCTAATCGGAACATTGTATGATGAAATTATTGACTTATACAGAAAAATTATGCACGGAAAGGTCAGTCAAAACTATTTTGACATTCTTAAATATTTGGGTAGTCATGAAACATTGCTAAATGCCAATCTTAATCTATGATTATAAATTATTTAATTGGAGAATTAAAGATAAATTAAAAGGAGTTTTAATTTGTTTTATTCTAATTATGAATTCTAATTCTAATTTATAATCGTTTCTAACATATTGAGGAACCTAATAGATCTTACGTATAGAATGGGTTAAAGAGAGCAAAGATATTTTATCAAGTTGAACTTGATTGTAAAGTTTGAGAAACTTAATGATTAAATATGAGATATTTAATAAAAAGGATCAATATGAGATATTGAATCTAATTTGGGCATAACTGGTATTTAATTAGAATTATTTGTAATTCTCATTAAAGTTTAATTGAAATAGAATTTAATTTCAATTAAATTACTAAAATGTCCAAAGCGTATTGTTATAAATAGGTTTAAGCTCAATGAAGCTAGCCTTTCTTGCTTAACCCTTTTTGTAAGACTTACAAAGTTATCTCAACTCATTATGTGGATATTGTTAGGGACTGGACATTTGTGTGGCTACTATGGTTGAGACGAATCGGTTTCAAAAACAGTTCGAGGGATACGACAAGATTAAGATAAGCTTTAGAATAAGGTACGAATTAAGTTTCCACTTTATTATGATTTGTGTCAATCATTTTATAGAATTAAATTGATTTTAGTTTTTGAGAAATAAAAAATGCAAAAAAGTTTTGTTGTGGTTAGGATCGGATCCTGACTCAGCTTTCCAACAGTGGTATCATAGCAGACTTTATTTCTATAATTTGATTAAAACACGTGACTGTTATTGATAAAAAATTTGGAATTAAAAAAATCAGATCTGATTTAATTCTTTGTGAATGATAGAATTGTTCTGAAATTCTGGAAATTTGTTCATGTCCTTTATTCTGGTTATTGTGTTTTTGGAAATTCGCTTTGAGCCATGATTTTGCATTTACTGTTCGCTTTTGTTCTGGAAATAAGAAACTTACAAACCCAGAATCGTTCTAGTAGAAATTTGGCAAATAGTTGTGATATGCTTTTGTTTTGTGTTTGTGTGTTGGCTTGCGATTGCGATAAGCGTTGATGGAAATTACGAATCCTTGATTTGTAGAACTTTAACCCATAACCACCGTCACAACGTGGGTTTTGGAAACCTATAAGAATTGAACATTTTGGTTTTGTGGCTGCCGAATGGATCAAGCCCCTAAAATACCCAAAATACTATGCGATTGTGATTTATGGTCTTGTGGATTGTGTGTTGAATGGAGATGCAAATAAGGTTAGAAGACAGTTGTTATTTGTGTTTGATATTTTGCTCTGGGCTTGTGAATTCTGGAATGAAGGTTTTGCAAAATTTCTGGTTGTCTACGTTTATTGGATGTGTTTTACTGGTTTTGTGATTTCGGTATTTCTCTGTGTATGTTTGTTGGTTAGATTTGGGAAAAATTACTAGCAGCAACCGTTACTATTGATGGTTAGTTTACTATTGACGAAATGTCATTGACGATGGATGTTTATAACGCCTATACACAAAAGTAGCGGAAGCATGTGGACCACAGATGCAAGGAGGCAGAATTCTCTGCCTTGGCAACTAGTCCTCTCTTTAATGTTTGGTGATGAGGACAATAGCAATGATTGCAACCAATTGAAGAAGGCTGGTGGTCGTTGGTGGCAGTCTTAAAGAAAGATGGTGGTCAGCGGTGGCATGGGTTGTATGTGGCAGTTAGGGTTTGGCCTTTTTGATTTTAGGGTTTTCTTAAAATGAAGTGCTTTTGGAAACAAGGTTATAATTTAGGGTGTTTGGCTTTAAGTAAGAGAATAAGCTTGTTTGGACGCATGTTTAGAATGAGTTTGTTAGGCTATAAGTTTAAGTTTGACTTAAACTTGAAAAGGAATAATTTAAATAAGGAATAACGTATTCTTTATTTAATCAAATTCTAAACATGATTTTAAAATTGTTTTAAATTCTAAATCAATCCCAAAAATTAAAGTAATTATGTTTTTAAATTTGATTAAGATTAATAATTACATTGGTTCCTAATTAATTTTAGAAAAATAATTTCTAAAATTAGAATTAATTAGTTTTAATTAGATTCCTTAAAATTAAGAAAAATGTTTTCTTCAGCAATTAAAAAAGGTATTTCTTAATTAAATTTATTTATTTCAATATGATTGAGATATATTAAATTTATGGATTTATTTGTTTAGAGAATTATTATTCAAATTATTTAGAAATTGTTTCTTTATTTATGAATAATAAGTTTCTTGATTTATTAGAAAAGATATTTTTCTTGATTAAGGTTTGAAAATTGTTTTCTTCTATTAATTAAGAAAAATGTTTTTCTTTATATTTTTAAAATAGTTTGCTCATTTATTAAAGAAAGATTTTTAAATTAATTAAGAAATCAATCTTTAAGTAAATAATATAAATGACTTTCTTAATTAAATATAAAAGTGTTTTATTTAATTTTTGAAAGTAGTTTCTGTTAAATATTAGAAAATAGTTTTCTAATTTGTAAAAAGTAAATCAAATTAAATTTTTACTTGGAATAGGAATTTAATTCATTTAGGAATCAATGAGTTTAATCTAAATTGATTTTTCCAAGGAGTTGGAAATATTATTTTTTATAATGAAGATCAATAACTAGAATCAATGAAGCTTGATGTTTTATGCTTATAATTTGATTATGAGTGTATAAGCATAAGTTGGATACTTTATTTATATGGTTAATATATATATATATATATATATATATTGCATCTATGTTAAATTGTATGTTTTTTATATATATATGATATTTTGCATGCAATTTTGTGCTTGATAAGACGTATGAAGTTAAAATCCCTCGTTAAAATATTAAGTACACGTTGATAACATGATGGTTACCTTCTATTGTTATAAGAATAAACCAGAGTTCTGTTTATTGTAGGCTTGTGGAGCAAACTCAAGGCCTCTTTAACCCGAACATGTTTGGTTTTATGATAGTGGGTGCTACTTGACTAAATTTGTGTGATTTGGATGATCACATGAATTTAGAGGTAGGGAATAACATATTAGATATTTTTTGGCAAGAGTTGTCACCTAACGAATCTAGAAGTCACATGAGATGTGATTGATAAAGTTATTATCTACCCAATTGAAGTTTAGTTGGTTTGTTGAGCAAACTCAAGATTAACTATACTTGAATGGGATCCTAGCCCACTAGAAAGATTAAAGTAATCTTTCCAAATAGTAGTGAAGGCTATTATTTTGAATAAAATAATAAGAGTAATCCTAATCTCAATTGTTAGTCATGACATAACTACTTGCATTCTTAAATTTATTTTTATTCTGAGTGGAATTTACCTTGTTTAGTATAGTTGATGCTAAGTTAGTGACTTGAATTTCTTAAACATAGGATATGTTTGAGAAAAGTTCTCAAAGGTTAGATAAAAATTGTATGTCCATTATGTTATTTTGATATAATCCCTATTAAGGATTCAGTGATAAAGTTTTAGAGATATGTCAAAGTCATATAGTTGATAAAATTTATTGACATTTTGAGTTAACTAATTTCTCATAAACTTTGAAGACAACATGCAAGATGTATGTTAACACCATGATAATGAGATTTAAGAGGTTGCATAGAGTAGAGCTAAAAGATATAGTACTTTGTTATAATTGTTCCACTTAATTTAGCTTACTAAGAGCATAAATGTGGACATTAATTAAAGGCTTTGTTATAGTATGAAAATAGTTGTCATAAGAAGAAAAATGATTGCAAGACTTTTCTTGCCCATATTAGATATGATAGAGACCATATGTATTTCCAGTTCATGCTTATAAGTATTTGATACTGAATTTAGATTCAACATTATTATAATGTCCAAAGCATGATAAGAAATAGATTGTTAAGTAAAAGTAGTTAATATAATTTTATACAAATAGTTTGTATGTATTAGATTAAAGGATACATATGCTTAACATAAATAACAAGAATAAAAAGTTGGATAACCGAGACTATCCTTTTATGCCATGTTGGTTAAATCAACATAACATGAATCATAAAGTTACATAGGATATGTGTATCATTTTGATTATGAATCATTTGAATTGGTGAAACTTGTCAAGTTAAAGAATAATCAAATCAACCTTTGGTGAAAGGATAATGATGGTATTGAATTGTTAAATCTTATACATATGATGTATTGGATGGAATAATAATTCATAAATAGATAATACTTATATGTCATGATATTACTAATGACTTTATTTGATATAGTCATATGTAATATATGAAATAATGATTTAAAATTTTGAAAAGATCAAATTGTTTAAATCTAAGTAGAAATTAAGCATTGAGAATGCTTAATCACTTTGATAAGATCGTTGTGATAAGTAATAAACATTTGGTTATCTAGAGGGAATGGGATTCTCTGGTGAATAAGTTTAAAACTAAATTCATAAGAGTATGGATTTATGTACAGAAGAAAATACAATATGAGATATTGTAAGATGCAATATTATTTCTTCTATAGCGATACCCAGTATAATGACTCACCTTCTATAGTTCCAATTGAATAAATTAGCAAGATTTTATATGAGATATGAAACACTAAGTCTTTGAAAAAGTCAAAGTTAATGATTTAGGGATGTGATGCTTAGTTGAAGCATATATTATCCATTAAGTTTATAACTGAAATGGATAATAAAAGGTTATGAGATATTTAAAGGGTTGGATATAATCTTACAGACTTATTGAACAAATCATTTGTTTCAATGTTTACTTATAGGAGAATGGTTCTTAAGATAAGTAGTGGGAGTAAAAAGGAATTTGAAAAGTTCAAACCTCATAATGGTACGAAACTAATGTCTTTAATGATAAATTTGATGTATAGATAAAAGACTACAAGACGTTGAAAGATTCACTTTCATGATGAATTCAAAGAGTTTTTTTTGGAGATGATTGTGAATTTATTATGTCTACAAAAGTTTAGTGGGAGTATGGTTGTCCTCTTTAGTGGGAGTATATGAAGACATATTGCTCATAGAGAACAAATATTCTAATTTTTCAATTGCAGAAAACATAATCGTCCAAAAATAACTCTTATTGGATAAGAAAATGTAACAATTTAATTCTAGTAATTAGATCTATAGAGATAGACCGGAAGTTGTTAACATATTATAAGTCCAAGTATATAGATAATGTACTAAAGATGTTGAGTATTTGAGATATCAGATACTTGTGAAGTATTAAAGATATTCATTATTTTATTTATAAGTTGATATTTAAGTTTAGGAAATAAGGATGTTTACTTTAGAAGTAAATATTGATTAAAGTTTATTTTACTTAGAATAATATCATTTTAAGAATGGAAAGGTTGCAATGTAGCAATGGTTGCAAATTAAGTCATAATACATTTTTCATTTATGGAAATGACTAATTGGATTAATAAGTTCTTTAGTGAACTTGATATAGTTCTTTGAATTGTTTAAGACAGTAATGTACTGTAGAATATTTGAGCCATTAGGCATGCAAAAGGAGCTAAGGTCTCATCAAAGATCCAGGTATGTATTTAGGCAATTTTACTTAATTATGATGATAATTAAGATGCAAATTGTAAGATTTAAGTGAGTGCTCACTATAGAGAATCTTGTAGAATTCTCTTATTAAGCCACTGTCCCAGCAGTGGAATAATCATCATATGGTGATATGGTACGAGATACGTAGAAGATTGGTTTAATGCAAGTGGGATATTGTTAGTTTATACCCTATAGCCAATCAGTTCAGATATAGTTAGTGACAATTATTTCTAAGCATTATTTATCTTGTACATATTTAAATGTATATGATAAAGTCCATCGGATAATTATACATTACATATGAAATTATTATGAGATTATAATTATGAGATTCATATTACATTTATGTATTATCCTAAGTTGTTCCTAGTTATTGTTCTATTAAGACTAGACATTAATAGAACGTAAAAAGATTAGCACACGTTATGTTTTGCCTTGAAGGAAGTAGTTGATTTTATAGGCTAAAGTATTGAGATACTTAAACAAACATGTGGGTGCTTGTTAGAGAACAAGTTCACTAAATTGACTCGATATGAGAAATCCATTTGAAACATTACTTGTATGTCTATGGAATTCTCATTGTGATGATTGTATAAGTGATCCTTTGACTTGAGGTCACCAAAGTTATCTTGTGTAGGGATTGCTATGTTTTGATATTACTTATGACCTATTTAATCATGGTTCCTTTAATTGATGGTCATTGAATGTAAAATAAACTATATGGAGATAATTGTGTGATCAAGATAGGATTTATCACCCTAAAGTAATTAGGGAGAATGTTCTGTTGTTCTCGATTAAGATTGATTCGAGAAATCCTTGGCTAAGGTGGAATGACACTTTGTAAATAGTTTACAAATGTCATTATTTGAATCAATAGCTAATAGCAAAGAACTACTATGATTGGACTAAAAGTAGAGTAGATATTCATTCCATACTCCATGCTAATCGGAACATTGTATGATGAAAGGATTGAATTATACAGAAAAATCATGCACGGAAAGATTAATCAAAACTATTTTGACATTCCTAAATATTTGAGGGGTCATGACGTGTTGCTAGATGTCAATCTTGATCTATGATTATAAATTGTTTAATTGGAGAATTAAACATAAATTTAAAGGATTTTTAATTTATCTAATTCTAATTCTGATTCTGATTCTAATTATGAATTAGAATTAGAATTTATTATCATTTCCAACATATTTCAGAACTTAATGAGTTTCACATATAGAATGGGTTGAAGAGAGCAAAGATATTTTATCAAGTTGGACTTGATTGTAAAGTTTGAGAAACTTAATGATTAAATATGAGATATTTAATAAATAAGGATCAATATGAGGTATTAAATCTAGTTTGGGCATAATTGGTATCTAATTAGAATTATTTGTAATTCTAATTAAAGTTTAATTGAAATTAGAATTTAATTTCAATTAAATTACTAAAAC
>JAOQMS010000003.1:17208431-17241751 GCA_027563885.1 Erythroxylum longipes
ACATAAAAATAATCAATTCTTACCCTAAATTAACATCAAACATAAAAGAACAACAATGAAAATCAAACTAAATGAAATCATACAAAATGAATCCTAAACTACAATAATAATCAACAATTATGCAAGAAACACATGCCAATTACTTAGAAAGACATAGACTAATGCACAACTATCAATATCCCCACACTTAAATCTTTGCTTGTATTCAAGAAAAATAAATACAACCAATTAATTCTATCACTTCATTTTCACAAAGATCAAAACATAAAATTCCTAAAAGTTAAGCCAACTAAAATATTAAGTTACTACACATATCATGACTACTTTTTCATTGGTGTACATTAACAAACTCAACAATTGGCACCATCACTCAAAGATAAGTATAGAGGCAAAATGAATCTTCCTCACAGTTTCACTCATTTCTCTCAAGTGTTTGATGGTTAGTGTTTCGCTCAAACTTCCTATAAGAAACTACACTACCATAAGCTTGCTAATACACCAATTCTCCTCTACAATGATTGCATGCATAAATAGATCAAAAGGACTTGTTTAGGGTTATAATGTGGTAAGACTTAAGGTAGGTAAAGAGGGAAAAAGGTTAACATAAGCATTCGTAAAGTAAAAAAAGGATAAAAAGGGATGAAAAAACATAACTCTGAGATATACAAATGTAACTAATATTCTGCACTTATTGATGCTACTCACTTGTTCTTCCTTTTTCTTTTCTTTTCTTTTTCTTTTCAACATTTTTTTGCTATACATGGAAGGAATTATGAATCAAAATAGCACTATATACAATGTAATTCATAGGCAGAGTGTTCTCAACTCATCTCGGTAAAATTTTCACAACGATCTCAACTAATATATTACTCAATACTCAACTAAGCTTTTAAATGGGTAAGTTAGTGAGGTTTAAGTTTTTAAAATTTTGGGTGTTTTCAAGAAACGAAAGGTTAAGGTTCAATGGGGGTAGTAAGGGAAAATCAACGGGTAAGTCATTTAAGCCAAGGGTTAAAACAAAAAGGTCCTTAATCATCTCTATCAAGCATGCATCCAGTAGACTCAAACCGATTCAAAGCAAGTTTGGAAGGTAATAACCTACGGAAGTTGATCTCAACAAAGAAATAAAATGACTATGGATGGAGTCATATAGGTTCAATCCTCACATTAGCTTAAATGAAAAATCATTATGCATCTCTACACTACTTCATTGCTCAAATGTCAATATGTGAATAAGCTTATGTAACCAACTACTTTTCATCACTATATATGGTTCACTTTCTACTCAAGTAGGCTAATTCGAGCTCAAGCATGCATTCAATCTAATTCTAACTAGCATGATAGAATCTCATGGCAATATTAATCAGAATGATTCAAGTGCTATTCCATTACTGACACAAAGCAAATGATACGCTTAAACAAGCATCCTATTTAACAAAATGTGAACAATGCAATTGAGAAAGGCAATGTTAACTCCCGACACTTAAAGATCACATTGTCCTTAATGTGACAAGTCAACCACCAAATAAGGAAAATGACATCAAAACAAATAAAAAATTGAAACAAACAAATAACATCAAACTAAACAAAAATGATATGAAACAAAAAAAACATGAAATGAAATGAAACCAAACAAAAGAAATAACAAAATTTAAAATTAAAGGGTATGAAAAGCTTATGGAGATGATGGTGGTGATGGTGTTGGCGAAGGAGCTTCAAAATTATTCCTCCGACAGAATTTAAGGAACCTTTTCTTCAAGCTACGCTGCTCCTTGCGGACATTCCGCATTTAGGTGCCGAGCTCATTGATTTGGAACATCATTTGTTGTTGGTTGGAGGCCATCTAGTATAGGATTTGTTTAAATCAGTCGACCTCTGTTGGTGCATTCAGTTCCTCCTTTGCTGCTTCTTCTTCTGGCTTCGAGACTGCTCGGGATGTGGAGGGTCGGGAACAGGTTGTACGTGTCTAAAGATTTTAGAATTCCATAGAATGGAACTCCAAAATCTCATAGGGCCTCAAATAAGATATGTCAAACATATCATATTGAGTTGTGCGCACATCTTCCACATCAAGGTTATAAAATAGAGCTAAAGCAGTAACAACATGAGACATGCTAAAATATGAAATCTTTTTATTTACAACACTCAATATTGATCGAAAAATTCTAGAAGGCGTATTAATTTTAATTTTTCGATCCATGCACCACAAAAAGAAAAGTTCTTTGGCCGAGCATTTGTTACTTTCAGTTTTATTAACACAGTTAAACACATAAATTTGTGCAAAAGCAAATTCTTGGCACTACAGATTAAAGAGTTCGGTGCATTCCTAGAGTCAAAGTTTTTTCCCCCATCAGAGTTTTTGAGTAATCATCCAAATAAAAATCATTGTGATCATCTAAAACATTAGTATTTGGCAAATTGAAAAGACCACGCATGACAGTATAATCCAATTTATAAACATTGTCGAATAACCTAAACAAGAAAATGTCCATTATAGGGTTATATCGGACTGTAGTGAAAAACTCTATGGTCATCATAGGGTAAATAGCTACGTCACACCGAACAAACCTATTCCAACCTATGTTTGCAGCTAGTTGCTCAATTTTTCACCTCACTCTTATGTTTTCTACCACTTCAAAATCAAAATACCGAGGAGTGACTAATTCTCTATCCCTAAGGTTTCGAAAAGTTGTACCTTCTTCTTCCGAATAGATTGGGAATAACGCACGATAAGTTGTCGCTAAATCGGGCTTATCTTCACCAGAGACTTGAAGACGCAGTTCATCAGTCGGTTTTTGAGCCATCATCTTCCTTGGTGGCATTATATGAAGAAAACCAGTAAAAATGAGAGAAAGAGAGGTGAATTCATATTTTAGAGAGAGGAATAAAAATCTTACCCAAATCCTTGTGTTTTGAAAGATTAATGCATGAAAAGAGTAAAGGATTGTAAGATTAATGAAAAGAGATGAAGAAAATACTAAGAATCTAGAGGAAAATGAAGACTTTTAAAGGGTGGGAGGAGAATTTTTGTGGGTTAGAGAGAGAAGGAGTGAAATTTTGAAGAATCAGGGAAAGAAGAAAAGGGATGGATTGTGGGAATTCCCATTATTCCAACGATTGTGGGAATCACCTTCATTCCCACGATCGTGGGTTTTCTCTCCAAAAAGTTTTTAGAGAGATTTCCCACGATTGTGGGAATCGGATAGGGTGATTCTTCCACTTCTAAACCTTCTTCCATGCTTAGTATGTATTCTCCATGATTCCACAACCTACAAACACATCAAATTAATATTATTAACAAGAATTTCGAAAAGAAACCAAGTTCAAATTCAAACAAAAACCAAATTAACATCAATCAAACTCAAATCAAACATGATTATAACTAAAGAACCACACCAATAAATAAACAAAAACAATTAAAAGGAAGTAGAATTCCATGGGTTGCCTCCTATGCAACGCTTCTTTTAACGTCTATAACTTGATGCTCTTTCTTGAAAACTCAGCCAGGATCAATTATAAACAGCTTGCTTCCATCTTTTCTATTTAACATTGGTATTGTAGCCTGTAAGTAACCTACAAATTGTAAAATGATCAAAAGGGCAATATGTAGAACATTATGAAAATCAATTAAGCTCAATAATGTCTTTTTTACAAGTGAACTGTCAACATAACAGGGAATAAAAAAACTCCTTGAATCTTCCATTGAATCCAACAGTTTGTTCTGTACAAAGGTGAGGTGTTCTCTTTCTTCCTTAATCACCTTCGTCTCCTCTTCTTCTTCCGCTTCACGAACAGAGACTTTCATAACTTCTGCAAACTTGATGTCTGTTGTCATTTGTTCTTCATCCTTTTGTTCTTCAGAAGATTCAAACACATCAATTATCCTGAATAAGCTACTATCCTTCAGATTCTTAAGTACATCATTCATGTTGAATGTCACTTGATCATCATCAATCCAAAAGATAGAGTTCTTTTCATGAACATCTACCCAAGATTTTTCGATGTTCAAATATATTATATCAAGAACTAGTGAATAATAAGGAGGGTTTTCATCCTTTTCTTTGTCTTCTTTCTTGATTTCTTGGTCTTCTATAAAGTAAGGTTCAACATGGTCTTCCACTGGTTCTTCTTGTTTTTCCCCATTTCTAAGTGTGAAAGTCTCATATTGCTCTCGTTTATATAATTCCATATTACTCAGAGAGTCTTCCGTACTTCTCTTACAAAATTCATGGGAAAGCTGTCTTACTTGAATCTCCAGGTTGTGAATAGAAGCGACATGATTTTTAAAAACTTGATCTAATTTCTTTTCCATTCTCTTCTGACTTTCCTCTTGGATGGAAAACATCTTCTTTTGGTTCTCTTCCATATCTGTTAGCTTTTCCATGATTTTGTTGAATTTGGAATCCTATGAACTTGATTCATCTTGCTGAAATTCAAATATGTCTTGATGTCCCATGTGAGTACTTGCATTGTTTGACTAATAGAAATCTAGGTGGTTCTACCACTCCAGAGTGTACGTGTTCCAATAAGGATCAGTACTTCCCTAACCATACTTCGCCTCATTGTAGTTTGCAAAAGTTCCTTGCTCCCTATAATAACTATCTTCCATCATTGTTCTTTCTATTTCTTTTTGGCCTCTAGCTCTTTAGATGTGTCATTCCTCATTCTAAGATATCTTGATGTGTCTTATGATATCGGATAGTTCGTTGTTACTAAATTCTGTCGATCTTCACGTAGTCCTTGTGTTCATGCACTTGCAAATACACAAAGAAAAATATCAAAAACTCTTAGATCAAAGCAATGTAGATTAAACAAGATGCTAAATAATCAATCCCCAAGAACGGTGTTAAAAACTTGTTGATTTGCAAAACAATCTACTTGTTTTACGCTAAAAAATTGCAAGTGTATGGATCGTGACTTGTAGTTAGAAAGCAAATATCGATCTCATAGGGATTGATTCCCAGACACCACTTAATTTAGATCAAACTTTATTTAAGAAACGAAATTGTGTAATAGAAATAATTTGAAAAATTAAACTAAAATTGAAAGACTAATAATGAACAATAAATAATACCAAAGTGCAAAAAATTGGAATCAAGAATCTAAAGATTAGAGATTACTTTCTCCCTATTCTGTCTCCCTCCTATTTTATTAATCGAATTATATCTCACTTAAGATTTCTGAATGTATTAGCTACCCTCTCTCAAGGTGTAATTAATTGTCCCTAATCAAATTAAATGGAATCAATTGAACTCAACCTACCCAATCACTCAATCAATTTAACTGGTTATTAACTATCCTATGGGTCATCAATCGAATTAGCTTAGATCTCTCTTCTAACTAATCAATTAACGTGATGATTGCAAGTTTATAGGTTGCTAGCTCTCGTTGTACAATCCTACATAAATAATCTTGCTTACTCTCTCGATTTATTGCAAGATAGAAATAAAATCAACAATCATTAAAAACACTTTCATTCAATTCAATAAAATAAGAGTTTAACAAAAATAGTTCAAAAGCAATCCCTAAAACTAAATCAGCTAATCATGGTCTCCATAACATCATCAATACACAAATAATCCATCTTACAAAGATTAGAAGAAAGAAAAACACAGAAAATTGAATAAAGGAAACTTCTTCCCTTCTTTGTCAAAATCTAGAATTTTTGATGTTGATGTGCTATTTTCCCCAATCTTGATGATAATTCTTGAATCTTCACCTTACTCAAGGCTCAAAACTTATATTCTTCATTCAAGGAAGCTCTTTATATAGAAGGGTTTCATCCTCCCTTTTCAAGGAGGCTTCATTCTCTTCTTATAGTCCAAAACTCTAAGTTTTACAAAGCCCCATATCATGTCTCGAATTATAATTCCCATGATCGTGGGAATTGCTATAATTCCCACAATTATAATTCCCATGATTGTGGGAATTTGCAACAGAGAATTCCCTCTTCTCTTCTTCTTTTTGATCTCTAGTCAATCTCCAAGTTGCTCCATCTTCATTCCTATATAAAAATAATCAATTCTTACCCTAAATTAACATCAAACATAAAAGAACAACCATGAAAATCATACAAAATGAATCCTAAACTATAACAATAATCAACAATTATGCAAGAAAAACATGTCAATTACTTAGAAAAACATAGAATAATGCACAACTATCACCCAACAGTGGTATCAGAGCAAGTTTATGCATGTAATAGATGATGTATTGAACATGTGCAAAGTATTTGCTAGGTTATGACTGACATGCATGTTGATTTAGAATAATTCGTGTCAATTGTAGAATTTTTTTCTGGTTTTATTTCTCATAAATGTGTATAAGATGTTATATTATGTTTCTGTTAAAGGAAATTGCTATTGAATTTCATTTTCTATTTTATTTTGAATTAATATCCAGATTGTTCATATGTTGGTTTCTGGGAATTTCTGGAAAACTGAATGCATGTGCTGATTTTGAAAATTTTGTAATAATTATAGAAAAATTCTTTTTTTTGATTTTATTTCACATAAATGTTTATAAGGTGTTATTTTATGTTTATATAAAAAAAATGCAATTTAATGTCATTTTTTACTTTTTTATGAATTTAGTTTCAGCCTGATGCATGTATGAAGTTCTAGGAAGTTATGGAAATGGGATGAACATGCATGCTTGTAAATTTCATATTAATCTTTATAAAACATGTTTTTATAAATTTTATGCATGAATATGCAAGACAAGATGTTTCCACATGTATGAGATGCATGACACTTGTTGTTAAAGTGATTATCTTATGCATGCATGATGTAATGTTTAACTAGTGTTAGAAGTAATATGACAAATGTCACACACATGTGATGTTCTGGCTAATTCGTATTTATTAATAAATAATTCCTAAGAATTAGGCTTTGGAAATTTTTATTAGACACATTTAGAATGTGTATAAGACTTTGGAAATTTTCCAGAATTAATTCAATTTGATTCAATTATTAAATCAAGTCAAAGTCAACATTAGTCAACTTTTTGAAAGCTGATGGAGTTGACATACTTAATGACTTATAGTATATTTTTTCGGATATAAGACCTTAATAAAGTTATTATCTAATAATAAATGCATTATTTTGATGGTAGTACCATGCTTAATGCATGTGCTTGAAATTAGGGTTTCGAAAATTTTTTGAACATCGAATCGGTCCCTTTAGTGTCTAGTAGGTTAATTTATTATCTTAACAATTTTGGCCGTTAAGATAATTTTGGCTTGTGCTGAAATTATTTAGATAAATTTGAGATGACCTAAGGATATTATAGATGACTAATTGATGTACAGGAATTTTGGAAACCTTAGGGATTAATTTAGATTTAATCCAAGTAGAGCGTAACATTTCTAGTGTGACTAGAAAAAGGGCATACATACAAGGATTAAAGTGTTTAACTTGGACATCAAAATAATTAATTTTAGGGTTCCTAACCAAATCACATTCATAATTCAGATTAGCTAAGACTAACACTAGTACCCGATTAGGTTCAAGAGTTGAATCAAACACGAACTTTAGATGCATAGTCAAGTCAAAACCTAAATTAAACCTCCTTTGTATGATACATGCATTAGATGCAATTTTAAGGGTAGTTATAGACATAGGCTCAATTCAGTTGAGTTTTCCATAATTTGAATGTATATATGTGATATACATATTCAAGATCATCCAAGTATTGATGAGACCAAAGAATAAATCCCTCAACCAAAATATTAGGACTTACGCCTTCCATTGATATGGCAAGAACCATAGTTCTTTTGCAGTTGGGTTGTTGGGCAAACCCAAGCCCAGTCTACATGAATATGATCAAACCATGGAAATTAGATTTTCGGATTAATGGTTTGTTCATAACTGGAATCGTTGATTTGTTGGGCAAACCAAAGTCAATGTGGATAGAGTCGAAGTTGGGTTATATACATGGGAGTCGCTGAAGCAAAAGAAGGCATTAGATGCCCCACCGTCCACTTCAGATATGATATTTGTCATTGAGTTAATACTATTTCTGATCATGACATTTGGGTATTAGATATCAGATATGGCTCACACATATGTGTTGATATGTAGGGTTTTAGGAATAGTAGACCGCTCAAGAAGGGAGAGATGGACCTATGTATGGGAAATGAAGCAAGAGTTGCTGCATTAGCTGTAAAGACATATGTTTTGTATCTTCCTATTGGGATAGATTTAGTTTTGGAAAATTGCTAATATGTACCCATTGTGACTAAAAACATTGTATTTGTTTCACGTCATATTGAACCTTTTCAAACAATGGTTATTCAATTAAGTTGAATGAAATATTGTATGGCACTCTTACATTGTGCAATGGAATTTACGTATTAGATATGTCCAATACAATGTTAAATATCAATGACAATAAAAGACAAAAATAAGATAACTTAAAATCATCTTACTTATGGCATTGTCGACTTGGCCATATAAGTGAGAAACGCATGATTATGCTACACAAGAAAGGTAGCCTAGGGGTCATTTGATATGAATCATATGAGACATGTGAATCTTGCTTATTAGGCAAGATGACTAAATTACCTTTTAAAGGAAAAGGTGAACGAATGAATGGGTTATTAAACCCAATACATTCTGAAGTATGTGGTCCAATGTTCATTCATACTAGAGGTGGTTTTGTGTACTTCATTACTTTTATTGATGATTATTCACGATATAGGTATGTGTATCTAATGAGATACAATTATGAAGCATTTGAAATATTCAAACAATTTAGACATGAAGTAAAGAAACAACTCGGTAAAATTATTAAGACACTTTGATCAGATCACGGTGGTGAATACTTAAACGAGGAATTTCTAACTTATCTCATAGATAATGGGATAGTATCCCAGTGGACTTCACCTTACACACCACAACATAATGGTTTGGCTGAAAGGAGGAACTGAACCTCGTTAGATATGGTAAGGTCGATGATGGGCTTAGTAGATCTACCGAAATCCTTTTGGGGTTATGCATTTGAGACTGTTGTTTATGTGATAAACAAAGTCCCTTCAAAGGCAGTTGAAGTCACTCCATATGAGAAATGGACTAATAAAAGGCCCTATCTTTTCGATATGAAAGTTTGGGGTTGTCTGGATTATGTGAAGCGGATTCAATCAGACAAGCTTAAAGTGAAATCTAATAAATGTCTATTTATAGGATATCCTAAGGAAAAAATATCAGTTCTATAATGCTTTAGAGTAAAAGGTGTTTGTCTCAAAGCATGTTTTTTTTAGAGAAAGATTTTCTTCTAGGAGAAGACAGTGGGAGCAAAGTTGAACTTGATGAAGTTTATGATGCTCAAACAGACGCAGATCAATTGCCTGAACCTGAAATTGTTGTTCACAGAGATGAGACAACAGTTGAACCTTCTGACACACAAAATGTTTATAGGTTAAGTAGGATACACAATGTTCCAGAGAGATGTGGATTTCTCGTAAGCGAACAAAATGATGTATTGCTCATAGAGGACGATGAGCTTACAATTTATGAAGAGGCTCTGAAGAGTTCAGATCTGAAAATGGCTTTAAGCTATAAGGTCTGAAATGGATTCCATGTATGAAAACCAAGTATGGACTTTGGTTGACCCACCCGAAGGGTTAAAACCTATAGGGTGCAAGTGGATTTTGAAGAAGAAATCGATATGGAAGGTAATGTGATTACCTATAAAGCGAGGCTAGTCACTAAAGGTTATGGTCAAAGACCAGGAGGTGACTATGATGAGACATTTAGCCCCATAGCTATGCTTAAATCTATTAGAATACTCCTAGCCATTACTACTCATTATGATTATGACATATGACAGATGGATGTGAAGACAACTTTCCTAAATTGAAACCTAATTGAGGATGTATATATGATACAACCTGAGGGCTTCATATCCAGAGATGGCAGAAAGGTATGCAAGCTTCAAAAATCTATTTATAGATTGAAGCAAGCATCTAAGAGTTGGAACATCTGATTTGATGAGAGAATCAAAGAGTTTGGTTTCTCACAAAATCCTGGTGAACCTTATGTGTATAAGAAGGTTAGTGGGAGTGTTATCATATTCCTTGTGTTATATGTGGATGACATATTACTAATGGGAAATGATTCTCAAGTTTCCAATCAGTCAAAATTTGGTTGTCCCAGAATTTTTCCATGAAAGACATTGGAGAAGCAACTTATGTATTGGGAATAAAGATCTATAGAGATAGATCAAGGAAGTTGCTAGGTCTTTCACAGTCAACATACATAGATAAAGTGCTAAATAGGTTTAGCCTAGAGCATTCCAAGAGAGGGTTTCTTCCCATGACTCATGGGATAAAACTTTCGAAATCTATGTGTCCTAAGACGCAAGATAAGAGTACTCGCATGAGTATGATCTCGTATACTTCAACAATAAGATCAATCATGTATACTATGTTATGTACAAGACTCGATATATAGTATGCTCTAAGTTTTACGAGCAGATATTAATCGAATCCTGGTGAGGTCACTGGGTGGCTGTCAAGAATATCCTAAAGTACTTGAGAAGGACTAAGGATGTATTCTTGATATATGGAAATGGAGCTCTCATAGTGAGTGGGCATACAGATGCCAGTTTTCAATCTGAACAGGATGATTCCAAATCCTAGTCAGGCTATGTTTTCACACTGAATGGTGGAGCGATCAGTTGGAAGAGCTCCAAACAAAAGATGACTATATATTTGACGAATGAGTTAAAGTACATTGCACATGTGGAAGTGGCAAAAGAAGCTATTTGGATTAGGAAGTTCGTCATGGAACTTAGAGTGGTTCCTAGCATAGTAGACTCAATATTGTTATACTGTGACAACAATGGGACTATTGCTCAAGCCAAGGAACCAAGGTCTCATCAGAAGTCCAAACACATACTCAGGAGATATCATTTGATTAGGGAGATAATTAATAAAGGTGATGTGAAGATAGAGAGAGTGCCCACAAATCAGAACATTACTGATCCTTTGACTAAACTACTTCCATAAATAAAATTTGATTCTTGTGTACTTACCTATGGTATTAGATACAAAGGCAATTGGCTTTAGTACAAGTGGGAGATTGCTAGAGTAGTGCTCTAAGGCAATCACTTTTAGCACTTTTGTACTGACTTTGTTTTGATTAATAAAGCGAAAGGCAATTTTCATTAATTTGATATTCGTTTATATATGAATTGATATTGATCTTAAATTGAATTAATGAAGTCCATGATACAAAACATAGTATGAAGGGAATCATGATGAGATTATGATAATGAGATTCCTATCATGTGCATTTATATTAGTATCTAAATAATCCCTAGTCATAGGATTAATAAGACAGGACATTATTAATCTAGACGGACATTATTAATCCAGATAGACTAACACATATTATACTCCTTGATTTGATCAAGTAGTGGATCTCACAAAATGTAAGCATGAGATATTTAGAGTTAACATGTAGATGCTTACTAAGGGTAGTAAGTACATCAGATGACCCGCTATGAGATTATCACATGGATGATCTATCAAATGTCAATAATTAATCTTATCATAGCATTGGTGCAAATATCCTTAGACTTGAGGTACTCAAGGATATCTTGGATACTAATCACGTGTTTTGACATCATTCCTTATTAACTCAAGACGAGGTCGCTCTTAGGGTGGTGATTGGGTATAAATATTGGTATTCAAAGGTAATTGGGTAGCCAATAAAGAATTCACCACTCCTGATAGAAGGAGATGATGCCCACGACCTCTTGTTAGGTCATTACTCAGGAGTTTCTGGCCAGAGTAGTTACGTGTCATGAAGAGAGTCTTCAATAACACACAGAGTAACAAGATCCCAAGACAAAAACTAACATTACTTGGACTAGATGTGACGGAGTTAGTCTAGTGGGAGTTAGCATATAGCCCAACTCCGAACCAAGTGGGATATAGTATGTGAGAAGACAAATTGCATGATAATTATCTATTGAAAGATCCATAAGTTGGATAATTAACTATCAAAGAGTTTGTGTGTTAATCCACTTATATTTCGACAAATTGGCATCATGAAACCCTTCACGATTTTCTTAAATTAAGAGTTAATTCAAGTGCCTAAAATAACCGGGAACCTAAGGTCACGCGTGTAAAAGATCGAATGAAAAGTAAAGTGTGTATGGCTAATTTTAAGTAAGCCACGATCGTGGCCGAAGGCGAGCCTATTTTTTAAGTGGGCCATGATTGTGGCTCATTGGCCACGATTATGACAGACAGCACGAATGAGTACATAAGTGAGTTATTCACTTATGTATACAAGGTCTTACCACTTCTTACACACTCAAGTGAGAGCATAAGGGTACATAAGTGAGTTATTCACTTATGTACACAAGGTTTTACCACTTCTTACACACTCAAGTGAGAGCATAAGGGCTCTAAAAGAGTTCTAGAGTAAGAGAGAGGTGTCTTGAGTCTTGTTCTTGCAATTTATGCAATTGTTGCATTAATCAAAGTGCATGCAACAAGATTCTTAATCTATCTTCTATCATTTTGAGCATCTACTAGAACTCATCTAGTTTGGTGCTCAAATCACCCTTATACATTGTTTCTTCTTGATCTTTGCATGTTCTTGGGTGATCAAGGAAGGGTTTGGTATTTGCAACAACCCAAACAAGGAGAAGAAACAAGAAAGAAGGAGAAACAAAAGGTAAAAATGTTATATATTTCATGTTCTTTACATATTCATGCATGCATGTATGATTATATGTTTTTCCAGGTTGTCATAGTGTCAGAATCTAGATTCTGATACTTCCGCTGCATTCTCATGTATGTGATGCATGCATCCATGGCAAACCCAACAAGAGAAACTATAAAACAAATATCATAATTAGATCCATCAGTATTAAATGTGACAATGACAACTTCAACATTAGAAGATGTTGGTTTTTCTATTTCAAAAAAGGAAAATCTACCAACTAAATTTTATTATAAAGTTGATAATACAACCGACAATAAAAGTTCAATGCAATATGCACCCATGCAAACAATGACAAAAAATAGTAGTATTTTAAAAGATCATTCCTGGTTAACATAATTTCACATATGCAGGCCCCTAACAACTGTACTATTGCAACTGTGTCAAGTATAGGAACTGGCAGCATAAATTACGTAATGCAAGAATTATTATTTAAGCTAAGTCCCGCTAAACTACTGTGCTAGATAACATGTTGAGAAACCTAACTTGCATTGTAGGAGTACGTGGAATAGGGCTTCATTTTTTCTCTCCCGATACACGATAAGATTGTCTGCTATCGTACGCTGAGTATGGCAAGGAAGAAGACGACCTCTATGAAGATTGTTACAAAGGTGGCTTCCTCGACGGCGACTGTCTCTTCGAATGATTCACAAGCTTATTTGGTGGGAACAGGGACTATGAACATGATTGGGAGCTTGAATAATGCTGAAGACAAACTGATGTTGACACAGGTTAATATGTCTCTTCTTGCTGTAATGGATGCTTCTGAGACATCCAATACTACGAATCTTACTGTGAATGAAGTATTTGGTGATATTGCTAGGATGCAAGAACAAGTTAATCAATGGATGCAACTAATTCAATCTAATGTGCACAATGTTACTGATCGAAGGGTTTCCTAGGTGGACTAGAGTGCTCTAGAGCTGGAGCCTTCAAAAACAACTAAAACAGGTAACGACTGATTAGTTTAGGATTCTTTTGATATTTCAAAGTTGCGGAATGTTATATTTAAACTCAATTTTGTCCAACCTGCTGTTTGCGATGGTACTAATCTAGGTGTCATTGAATATGATGACATTAAGTCTGAGATTGATTACTCGAATCAGGCTGTAATTTGTTATGTAATGGGTGCTAGGCTTCCTCTAGCTGTTATGAATGGGTTTATCCAGCGTATTTGGGGTGGTTTTGGTATTAACAAAATTGTAACTATGAAAAATGGTATCACATTGGTGAGATTTGATTCTCTGTACAACAGGGATGAGGCACTCCAAACTGGAATTTATCATTTTGATAAAAAAAACCTTTTGTTGTCAGCTATGGACTAAAGATTTTGATATGCTTAACGAATCTTTATCCACAGTTCTGCTATGGATTAGGTTGCCTATGTTTGATGTTAAATATTGGAGTCCTGCTGGATTGAGTAATATAGGCAATCTTATTGGGATTCCTTTAATGGCTGATAAAAATACACAACTAAAGGAAGGGGCAAACTTTGCTCATTTCTTGGGTGAAGTTGAAGTTGGCAAAACGATGTCTGACACTGTTTATTATAGGAATACTAAGGGGATTGTTATATAACAGGCAGTTCAGTATGAATGGAAGCCTACTGTATGTGATCATTGTAAAAGGTATGGACATGATATGACTAATTGTAGGAAGAAGCTTGGCAGGAAGGAATGGAATCCAAATTGATTCAGTTTGAACAAGAGCCTAAACAGGTTAATATAGCACTAAACAACGATGAGCCAGTTATATCGAATGATGCTCTAGTTCCCGATCTCCATATTTCTAGTTTAAGCTATGTAAGGAAGTGACCTCTTGAGGATAAAAGGACTCCTACTCATAGTAATAGTGAGATTGGGAGGGCAACATCTTCTATTCACAATTCTTTTAATATTCTCAGCTCTGTTGATCTTGTGGTAGATCCTTTACTGATTGCTAATGCTGGAGTACTTGAGAAACCCTATTTGGGGCACGGATAGAATCATGTTTTGGAATGTTCATGGACTTAATCGCCTGAATAAGTAGAAAGAGGTTTCTCTTTACTGCACACTCAATAAAGTCAATCTTATTGGTTTATTTGAAACAAAAATCTTCGTGGACTTAATCGCCTGGATAAGCAGAAAGAGGTTTCTTTTTACTGCACACTCAATACAGTCAATCTTATTGGTTTATTTGAAACAAAAATCAAGCATGGTAATTTTGAAATAGCTCTTACTCATATTTGATGAGGTTAGAAGCATTTTATGAATCTCCAAGATCATCGTAATGGTAGAATATTGATTTCTTGGAATCCTATCTGTTTTTATATAGATATTGTTAGTTCTTCTACTCAAATGGTGTCCTGCAAAGTGAACCACAAAAGGGATAACAAGCAATTCCTTGCCTCTTTTGTATATGGCTTTAATAATAAAGAGGAGAGAATTCCACTGTGGCATGATATGGAAACTTTAACTAATTCTTATTCCTTACCTTAGTTAATTGGTGGAGATTTTAATAATGTCCTACAATTACATGAACGGCTGGGAGGTAACCATATTACCTAGAATGAAATCAAAGAATTCAAAGAATGTTTGGACTTTTGTTATTTAATTGAGTTAAAATGGTCTGGATGTTCTTTCACTTGGAATAAGAAATATGATGATGGGGATAGAGTCTATTCTAAGATTGATTAAATCTTTGGGAGGTGACTACCTTTGATAATTATTGCTTACAATTTCTACCAGAAGATATCTCAGATCATTGTGCTACTTTAGTCATTATTGACACTAATTTCAAGCTTAGAAAATATTTTGAAATATGGGGCAAGCATGTTGCTTTTTCAGAGATTGTATTCAAAGCTTGGCATATTTATGTTCCTGGTTCCAAGCTCTATCAGATTTCCTATAAACTAAAAAAATGTCAGACTTGCTTTAAAGAAGCTAAACAGGGAGGAGTACGGGGACATTCTTGAAAGGGTTCAACATGCTAGATCTGTCATGATTCTACTCAAGAAACTTCTAACAACAATCCTGATAATGTTTCTCTTCAACTTGCAGGAGGTCTGCTAGGCGTCGGTTCCTTCAGCTTAGCCAGGATGCAGAATCTTTCTATCATCAAAAGAGTAAAATGAAATGGGTTCATCTTGGTGATCAAGACACTTCTTTTTTCCACACACTCATGAAGCATAGGAGGCAACTTAATCATATTTATAACATTAAAACTTCTTTTGGTTTTGAACTCTATGAAACAGATGAGATTGTTTCTGAACTCTTAAATTTTTATAAGAGTATGTTGGGTATTGCTGAAACTTGTCGGAAGTCAATTGATGCTTTTGTATTCAAAGCTGAGCATGTGCTTTCTCCTAAACAACAACTAAAATTGATTACCCCTATTTCTCCTATTGAAATAAAGCAAACTATTTTCTATATTAATAGAAGTAAAAGCTCAGGTCTTTCACTAGTGGTTGCTTCATTGATGCTTGGCAGATTATTGGCTATGATATTATTAAGGTTGTTCAAAAGTTTTTTAACTCGGGTAATATGTCTAAGTATTCTGTAGCACTTATCTTACTTTAATTCCTAAAGTAGAGAATCCTAGTTTTGCCTCAGATTTTCATCTCATTGCTTATTGTACTACTTTTTATAAATGCATCTCTAAGGTCCTTTGTGACAGATTGAGGTATGTCTTGCCTAATCTTGTTTCTAGAACTAGGGTGCTTTTGTGGAGAATAGAAGTATTGTACATAATATCTTGATTTGTTAGGATTTGCTGTATAACCAAAAATTAGCTTCTTCTCGATGCCTTATGAAGATTGATTTTAGGAAGGCTTATGACAAAGTGCATTGGGACTTCATTAAAGAGATGTTTGTTGGGTATTTTTTTCCTGAAAAGTTTATCAGATGGATCATGTCATGTATTAAGTTTACCAATTATATTATTTCTGTGAATGGTATTTTGCAGGGATATTTTGAGGGGAAAAGGGGTACTAGATAGGGTGATCCTGTCTCCCTTCTACTTTTTATCTTGGTGATGGAATTTTTATCTCAAATCTTGAAGATTGTTAGTCAGTTGGAAAATTGCAGGTTTCACCCTATATGTAAAAGCCTTTCTCTCACCCATATTTGTTTTGTTGATGATCTGAAGCTTTTCTATAAAGTTAATACTATTTCAGTCACTAAAATCAAGCAGGGCTTTGATTATTTCTCTAATGTTACTGGCTTGCGTGCTAATAAGGCTAAATCCAACGTTTATGTGGTTGGTATTTCTGCTGAGAACAAACAGAAGCTCCTTGTGCTTTCTGGATTCCAAGAGGGTTCTTTTCCTCTTAAATATCTGGGTGTGCACCTATCTCCTAAAAAATGTAGTAAAGTTGATTGTTGTCTATTGGTTGAAAAGATTACAAAGAGGATTCAAAGCTGGGCTTCTAGGAATCTCTCTTATGCAGGAAGGGCACAATTGATTAATTCAGCACTATTGTCCCTTCACACTTATTGGGTTGATATATTCATTCTCCCTTTAAGTGTGATAAAGAAAACTGAAGCAAAATGTTGGCATTTTCTTTGGGGAGCCTCTGACAAAAGAAAACCTGGTTTTATTGCTTGGGATGACATATATAGACCTAAAACTTAAGGTGCACTTAACTTCAAGGATTGTAAGACTAAATTTGGTTTTGTTTGGTAGACATATATGGTCTGTGTCTACAAAACAGGATATTCTTTGGGTGAAGTGGGTGAATGGAATTTATCTTAAAGGAACTGACTTCTAGTCTGATAAGCCTAAGATGGATTGTAGCTGGTACTGGGCTAAGCTTAATAAAGTTAAAGAGAAATTCCCATGTGCTTACAACTGTGGCAGAACATGGACAGGTAGTAGTTCTATTTATAATGCAGCTCATAGTTATGATCTTCTAAAAGGAAAAATTCAGGAATGCAGATATGTAAACATTATCTAGGGTAGATTATATAGGCTTAAACATTGTTTTATAGCCTAGCTTGTAGCTACTAATAAACTGCTAACTAAAGATAGATTGCATCATTTTAGTTTCCTACAAGGCACTGTGAAATGTCATCCTATGTTCATTTCAAGAAAAGATCAAGATGTACTAACAACATTATTAAAGAGATTAAATTGTTTATTAGATACAGAATGTTAGATTATCATGGTCCAAAAAGTAATTATGATAATATTGTCTTTCAGCTTTTATGTAACTAGATTCACTGGAGTTAAGGGAATGAGGAACCCTACCTAGTAGGTGGCTTCATTCTTTCACTATTTTTAGTGTGTAAACCTTTGATTGTTTTGGCAATAAAGTTATCGTTGTTACAAAAAAAAACTATTATGCTAGCAATTTCAAAGGAATAAAGTTACTAGGTAACTATTCTATTTAAAAACTTTATACTTCATCATTTTCAATAATAATTCTTTGTTTCTATTCTAGTATTCTCATCTTGATAAAACCCCTAGCAAAGTAAGGCTATGATTAAATTTGACTTTATTACCCCAACTCATGCAATGAGTTTGTTGCTTTAGTCCTCATGGCCTTTGAGTTTAGACGTACAAAACCAACCCGGTATGATTTACACCTTGACCACTTTGGAACTATAGTCAAAACAAGATTATGGAATTAAGGTAGATACATAGGGTAAACATGTAAGGATCACCTCCCATGATTATAGGGGTATTTGATTTGTGATCCATATCAACCACCTAAAGTAAATAGTTTAGATAATGAGATCAAATAAGCCGCATGATAGAGCTATAAGCTTTCAAAACCGAAAACATGTTTTATGCTGAAGTGCTTTTTCTTTTCTTTTTTTTTGAAAGATATGTTTTATTCTGAAGTCATTATGGATGCAGAAGGGACAATCTGTGCTGAAGTTGTTGAAGACGTAGAACTGAAAAGTCGAGTAGCAGAAGTTAAAAGTAGTGTTAGTTAAAGTAGTTTAGTTGACAGTTATTTTTATGTGACGAATATGACAATTATGTAATTTAATCCAATATGAGGATTATATAATAAGCATAAAAGAAATGATTGAAAAACTGGACCAAACTAGCTGATTTAACCAAAATAAAAGTTTGAGTTCCGATTTAGTTTGTGTTTATAACTTTATGAGAAAAACCATCCAGTTAAGTAGAAAATCCACTGGTTTCTTAAAAAATCAATTAGTTTTCTTTAAAAAACCAATCATGAGTCAGCTCATTTAAGTATGCGGGGCCCAACACATTGTCCTTGTTAACAAAATTTGAGAATTTGTTAGCACATTTAAGTATGTGAGGCCCAATGCGTTGTCCTTGTCATTCTCTATTTTTGACAATTTGAAATTTTTAACGAAATTTTTTTCCAATTCTATCACACAATCTAATTAATAAAATAATTTTCAATTTTTATTTATATCTTTATATTTTAATTAAAATTTTGTTTTAAATTATCATTATTAAAAATGAATTAGTATTTTATCCTTAAAAAAATACTAAATTCATTTAATATTACTAATAAAGTATATTTGTCAAAATTTAGGTTCTTTATTTATCTTTTTATAATTTAAAATTTTAAATTATTATTGTTGAAAACTAATTATTATTTTTGTCTTGAATTGTTTAATAAATTGAATTATTAATTACTATATATAAGTGATTTTGCTAAGATAATTTAAGAATGTGTTAAAAATAATTTTTAAACTGTACAGAATATTAAAAAAGAAGTTAGAATAAAGTTAAAGTTCTTTCTATTCATTTTATTTAAATATACTTCAACTTTTGCGAATCTTTAAATAAATGATAATAAAGAAATTATTTTTATTTTTATTTTTATTTTTATTTTAAATTTTATATTAAATTCAATCCTAGTTTAAATTATTAGATTTATTATATATTAATAGGCATTATTAATGCATTTTTTTATTTCAATAAAGTATTTTTATTTTATACTATTTTTTACTTATCATTATAATTTTTACTTGTTTATTACATATCAGTTTTATAACAGCTTAATATCGATTAAATCTTAAAAACTTTAACCTTTTATTTGACCGATTCAATGTTCAGTCCAGTTTTTAAAACATTGCATAAAAGTATCCAGCTAAGGTATATAACTAGTTGAGTATGAATAAATTTTTTGAGTGGTTTTCGACATGGTATTAGAGTAGGAAAGAACTTTGTGAAAGTTTTCTTGTATCACAACTGTGTTTCCTTGAATTCATAGCTGAAATCAGTATTCAACACCAATGGTTGAGGATGTCAGGGGATCAAATTTCATATTTGAGAGAGAAGGAGTAAGTGATGATGGAAATCCAATGCAACTTTAAGGATTTGATCATCCAAGAATGATATCATAACTCAACTAAATGGAAGCAACTATTTGTTAAGGATCAGAGTTATGAAGATAGCAGTAGGAGCGAACTAAAGCTTAGTTTTATCAATGGAAGATGTCTGAAGCCACATGATGATTTGCCAGATTTTGAGCACTGGTGTAGAGTGAATGGCATGGTAACTTCTTGGATCTTGAATTCAATCTCTAAGGATATTGTTGAAACATTCTTATATATAACATTTATAGAGGAAAGATATAAAGAATGTAATTGACCATTGTTATACTAGATTCAAAGGGAGATAAGTTTGATATCTCAAGGAAATTTATTTGTAGCTAAATATTTTACAAAATTGACAAAATTGCAAGATGAATTGACTTGTTTAATGCCACTTCCTCAATGTAAATGTGGAGTGGGGAAGCAAATTACAAAACTTGAATATAAAAACAAGCTAATGCAATTTCTAATTGGCCTAAATGAAACTGACAATAATTGAAGGAATCAAATCTTGATTATAGATTCATTACGTAACATAAGAAAGGCATATTCAATGGTGTTAAGATTTGAAAAATAGAATGAAGTAAGCACAAATTTTACAGACGTAGTTCAAAACGCAATGACTGCTAGAACACAAGGAGGTAAGAAAAAGGGAATAAGGGCAAGAAAAGGAACAACAAAAAGGAAAGAGTTTGTTGATAAGTCAAAACTACATTGTAAATATTACAACATGGATAAGCATACAAAAGATACTTGTTTCAAGCTTCATAGGTATCTAGAGTGGTTTAAGGAATTGAAAGAAAAGAAAAACAAAGAAGGAAAGAAATCAATTTTGAATTTGATTAATGTAGTAGATGAAGTGGAACAACTTCAAAAAGGGACTAGAAATCAAATATTTCAATCATGAAACAACAAGAGATTGACAATTTCATGACAAAAGGGAAAGTAGGAGCTGAAGAACATGTAGTAAATTTCTCACACTTTGAAGATTTTACAGGTATAACTCTTAATCGTATTCTTGGTTCACCTGAATTAACTGAAATTGGTTCTTAGACAGTTGACGTAAGAGCTTCAAATCACATATGTGTAGATCTGAAATTGATGAAGAACCCCTCTTTTGTGAATGATTTTACACATGTACATTTACCCAATGGATCTATTAAGATTGTTCATCATATAGGTGATGCTCAATTAGATGATATATTAAACTTGATTAATTGCTTACATATACCTTCTTTCAAATTCAATCTTTTATCTATTAATAGGCTCGCCATTACAGCTCATATGAAGTTTAAATTCCATTTTATTTTTTTGTAATATAGGATCTAATTTATGATGAAGTGCTTTTAGTAGGGAAATTGATAAGACAATTGTATATTCTAGATTTTAGCTCTTATCATTAAATAGTATACCTAAAAAACGTATCCAAGCCTCTATGTTAACTCTATAAATACGATTGATCCTTGGAATCAATGATTGGAGTATCCTTCTATATATGTACTGAAGCATTTGAATGGAATAAAGGATCCTTTTCCTTAAAAAAACTTGTGTGATGTCTGTCATTTGTCTAAATAGAGTAGATAACCTTTTCAACCCAATTCTATTCATTCAATTACATGTTTTTAACTTATTCATGTTGATTTATGGGGTCCGTACAAACATGCTTCAACTAATGGAAACCATTATTACTTAACTATCATAAGTTATTTTAGTAGAAACACATGGATTTTTTGTGTTAGAAAATCAAGCTATTTGTTCTTCTAGAAGATTTGATATAGTTGTAAATAACTTATTAATAGCTAAGATTTTGATTTACTACTTTAGTCTAATTGTAATCTTTCCTTAATTTAGGTTGATTATAATTTCCTTAGTCAATGGCTGATGTGTAAGAATAGTTTATTTCATAAAATAGGAAAAATGATTTTGTATATATTAGCTTATTCAGGAAATGGAGAAATAAGAGAAGAATTTCAATTTTTGTTTATGGTATCAGAGCCTCTCTACGACACTTTCAAGCCCAAAAACATTCCTCTAAATCTTGGGTACTAGCTTTCGAACTTCTTTCAACTCTTTTTCACTTAATTCTATTTTGGCTATCTCATAATGTTGAATTCATCTAAGAGTCAATATTCTATTCTTAGTACTAATAATAGGGCTACGACATCAATTCAATTAAAAGAAGAACTATAGAACATATAATCTTCTTATAGGAGAACTATAGAACATATAATCTTCTTATAGGCTCAATGATCGAAATTATCTTCAATAATCTTAAGTGGTTAAAATCGTTCTCAAAGGAGAGCGTAAATTGAGCCATCTTATGAGAGTTGGACTTTTCGCTGAAGATGCCACGTTTGCAAAATCGGATAAAAAAGATTCCATGATCATTTCATAGTTGTGGAACTCTATAACACCTGAAGTGATCCAAACCTATATATTTTTAACAACTGCAAAAGAAATTTGGGAAACCATTCGTCAAAAACCATTAAAAAATGTAAGATGTTAAAATAATGTATAAGATCTTAATCAAAATCAACATCACAAAACAAGGTAACCTTTCAGTCGTTGGGTATTATAGTACTATGAAAATCTTATGGCTTAAATTGGATTACTATCAAAAATTTTAAAATAAAGTGCAGAAAAGATGCTGCATTGCTGTGAAAGTTTGTGGGAAGAGAGAGAGTCTTTGAGTTTCTTGCAAGCCTCAACCTAGATTTTGATCAAGTTCAAGTTGAAGTTCTCGAGAAAGAAGTTCCCCTATCTCTTGAGGCTGTTTTTTTCTATAATACGGGCTGAGAAGATTTGCCAAGGAATGATGATTGACAATCTAGTAAATAAAGGATCAGCTATGAATTCCATAAAAGATGGATATAGTACAGAGGCCAATAAAAGAAAGAGGTAACCAAACTGAGAAGGGGTATGATGGACTTATTGCAAGAAGGCGCATCACACCAACGATACTTGTTGGAAACTTCATGGAAACCCTTATAATGTTAGGGAAAGGGAGGTAATCATGGTGGATAGTCTAGAGGACAAACGAATATGAAAAATGCTAAAGTTGTTCCTAGTGAACAACCAAATTAAGATGATTTGCAAACTCTTAGGGGAGAGATAGAAAAGCTGAAATCCATGTGAAAATCAACTAAGAAACTTGAAAGCTTTTGCTCTTTGGCTCATTCAGGTAAGTCCTCTAATTTTTATGCTCTTAATGCCTCTTTTCCTGTCCAAAATAGTACCTGGATCATAGATTCGGATGCTACCAACCATATGGTTTTCTCACATCAACCTTTTACCTTATATAAACTTTGTCCTAGTAACAAAAAAATCAAAATTGTAGATGAAACCTTTACTACTATTGCAAGTCAAGGAACTATTCCTCTTAATTCCACAATTATGTTAAAAGATGTCCTTTATGTTCCTAAATTAGCTGGCAATCTTTTGTCCATAAAATAAATTACTTGTTACTTGAATTGCAAAGTGATTTTCTAGGCCACACATTATATCTTGAAGGATTTTGTCTCGAGGAAGATGATTATGTTTGTTAAGGAAAGAAATGGGCTTATATCCTTGATATTAAGTAAGAAAAAAAGTTCCCCTTTTCAAAGTCTTACCTATCTAGTTATTCTACCTAGGGATGTCAATTTCGGCCCGGCCTGACTCGTTTTTGGCCCTGGTTTGGCAGGCCATAGGGGGCCACGGGCCGACCATGATCCACCCGGGCCGGGCTGCGGGCCGACCAAGGTCAGCCCGACAAAATGACGCCGTTTTGTATTTTTTAATATTAAAAAATATAGACGGGCAGGGTTTGGCCCGACCTGCCCCGCAATTTTTAGGCCGACCCAACCCATTGACATCTATAATTCTACCAATAAAGAGGACATTTGGCTCCACCATTATTGTATTAGTCATCCACCATTTAGTTTGCTCAAAATTATGTTCCCATTGTTATTCAAAAATGTTAAAATGATTAGTTTGCATTGTGATGCGTGTGAACTTGCTAAGCACAAGAAGTTTCTTTTCCATTGAGTAGTAATTGAAGTAAGGTACCTTTTTCATTAATTCACTCAAATATATGGGGTCTTTCTACAATTTTGAACATTATGGGGGCAAGGTGTTTTGTTACCTTTACAAATGATTGTACAAGGGTAACTTGAGTATATTTAATAAAAAACAAATACAAAGTTAAGGAAATTTTTCTAAGATATTTCCAAATGATCAAAAACCAATTTAGAGTAAGAATAAAAAACCTACAAAGTGATAATGCAAGAGATTACTTCAACCAAAATCTTTCGTCTTTCCTTAAAAAGGAAGGAAGTGTTTATTATTCATCTTGTGTTAACAGACCACAATAGAAAGGGGGTAGCCAAGAGGGAAAATATACACCTCTTAGGAATTACAAGAACATTGTTATTTCAAAATAATGTTCCTAAATCCTACTGGGGGAATTTATCCTTATTACAACCCACTTGATCAATAGGGTGCCTTTAAAGTTCTTGGTTTCAAGAGTCCAATAAGTCTATTTTATAAGTATTACTCAAATTTAGATTCCAAATTACCTTTAAAAGTCTTTGGTTGTGTGGTTTTTATTCATATTCATGACACTAACCAAGGAAAGCTTGATCCAAGAGCATTGAAATGCATGTTTATTAGTTGCTCTTCCATAAGAAAAGGCTATAAGTGCCATCATCCTATTTTTCATTAATTTTTCATTTCAATAGATGTTGCTTTTATTGAGAAAGAACCTTTCTATTCAGAATCTCATCTTCAAGGGAAAAGTGTGAGTGAAGATAAAAATCATGCGCTATGTTTTCCTAATTTATAAGTCACTTGTCAATTTGAAACTGTTCAGCTTAAAAATTTAAATTCACAACCTACAATGCCTCTTGATCAGCCACATGGACAACCTTTTAACACATTATAATCAACCCAAATTATACAACCAGCAGTAAAAAAGAAAACCTATCTTGGTCTACCCAAGGAGAAAAAAGCCCAATTCCACTTAATTACAAAATCAAAATTTGACTTTAGAATTAGGTACATAGTCAGAATTACCCTTTCAATTGATTGATGATTTAGATGTTCCTATAACTGTTAGGAAAGGAATCAGAAATTGCACTCAATATCCTATTTCTCACTTTGTTTCTTTGAATAAAATCTCACATAAAAATCGTTGTCTTCTCACTAATTTAGATATAATTCCTATTCCTCAAAACTTTAACGAGGCAGTTAGAGATGAGAATTGGAAACTTGCCATGAATTAGGAAATGGGTGCACTCAATAAAAATAATACATGGGAAATTGTTAATCGTCCAAAAGACGAAAGATTAGTAGGATGTAAGTGGGTGTATGCAATTAAGTTTAAAGCAGATGGTTCTTTAGAAAGGTACAAGGTTGGGTTAGTAGCTAAAGGGTACACTCAAACATATGGAATAGACTATTAGAAAATTTTGGCTTCAGTAGCTAAGATGAACACAGTTCGCATTCTTTTATCTTTAATTGCTAACTTCAATTGGTCTTTGTAGCAATTTAATATCAAAATTTCATTTTTACACAATGATCTTGAAGAAGAGATGTATATGGAGCCTCCACTAGGTTTCGAAAAATATCTTAAAGATAACCAAGTGTGCAAGTTGACAAAAGCACTTTATGGGCTTAAGCAATCACTATGGGCTTGGTTTGGAAAATTTGTAAAAGTAATGCTTGGTATTGGCTACAAAAAAATTCAAAAGGATCATACTCTCTTCTTTAGATACTTGACAGCAGGTGAACTTATAGTCTTGATAGTATATGTTGATGATATCATTGTGACAAGTCACGATGACTAGGAAATTCGAAAACTTAAGGCTAGACTTGCAAAAGAATTGAAAATAAATGGCTAAAAAAACTCAAATATTTTCTAGGGATTAAAGTGGCTTGGTCTAAAGAAGGCATATTTATTTCCTAAAAAAAGTGTATTTTAGATATTCTATGAGAGATAGGAATGATGAGATGTAAGCCCATTGATACACCAATAAAAAAAACATTGGTTGAGTGAAGAAAGAGATGATGAAGCTGTTAATAAAGGAAGGTATCAAAAGTTGGTTGGAAAACTAATTTACTTGTCTCATACAGATCCTAATATTGCATATGTTGTGAGCGTGATAAGTCAATTTATGCATGACCCTAAAAAAGTTTATTTACAAGTTGCCTATATCGGTACTTTAAATCTAACTCTGAAAAAGAAATCATGCTTAGAAGAGGAGCATAATTAACTATAGAAGCCTACATATATACAGATTATGCTAGTTCACTATTAGATCAACGCTCAACAACTAGCTACTATACTTTGATAGGAGGACTTAGTGACTTGGAGAAGCAAAAACAAGTAGTAGTATCCAGATCAAGTGCATAATCTAAAGTTGTGCAATGACTCAAGGAATTTGTGGACTCTTATGTATAAAGAAAATTTTGGAAGACTTGTAAGTAAAATGATATGGAGCTATGAACTTGTATTGCGACAACAAGTCTGCTATAAGCATTGAACATAATCCAATTCAATTTGACTAAACAAAACATTTTGAGACAGATCGACACTTCATTAAGAAAAAGATTGAAACTAGACTGATCTATACATCTTATGTTCCTACGAATGGTCGAATGACAAACATGGTCACAAAAGGACTGGATAGCTTAACTTTTCGGAACATTAATAGCAAGTTAGGTATGGAAAATATTTATTCTCCAACTTGAGGGAGTATTAAAAAATTAGTCTATTTAATCTTCTAGAAGATTTAATATAGTTGTAAATAGTTGATTAATAGCTAGGATTCTGATTTACAAATCTGGGCTAATTGTAATCTTTCATTATTTTAAGCTGATGATAATTTCATAGTGAATGATTGGTGTTTAGGAATTATTTTATTTCCTAAAATAGGACAAATGAATTTGTATATACTAATATATTCAGTGTATGGTCTGTTCATTTTGCTTGAACATAAACATCATATTGTTCAAAGACTTCATACCATCTTCAACTTGGTTAAAAATTAGTTCCATACATTAGTTAAAATCACGAGGACACATAATGATATAAGGTTTATCAATACATCCTATACACTTTTGTTATCTACTTTAGGTTTTGTTCATATAAAAACTTGTGTTTATACTCCCCAACAAATGGAGTTATAGAACAAAAATATAGACATTTATTACAAGTTGCAAGATCTTTGATATTTCAATCATACGTACCTATTCATTTTTTTAGTGAAGCCATTCTGACAGCTACCTATATAATAAATGCACTCCCCCTCATCTTTTATATCTTTGCAAACACCTTCCTAAATGCTCTTTTAAAAGGAGCCAAATTATTCTTTTCTCATAACCTACGGTTGTCTATGTTTTGCCTCAAACACATTTTCTCGTAAAGATAAGTTTGAACCTAGAGCTTTTAAGCTATTTTTGTTGGTTATTCTGTTGGGCAAAGGCTTATAAATTGTATGATATATAATAAAAAAGGATTGTTATTTCTACGGATGTCATATTTTATAAAAAAATCTTTCTATATAAAACCATTATTACAAGGGATTTTAGAGTTCCTTTACCTGTAATTTGCCCAAATTCAGACAAATCCATTTACTTATTTTCATCATTTCAGTTGTAATGACAATTCTTTAACTAATCCATATTTTGTTCATATTTTGGCACCTAATTCTTCCTTAAATCATATAGCACCCTCTTACCCTAAAACTTCAAGTTCAATACCAAACAATGTTTGGCCTCCTATTAGGAAAAATATCAAACCGAAACAAAAACTCCTATAAATGAAAGACTTTGTTTCAAATTCTGTATAATCACTCTTATCTTCTAATTCTATTGCGGGCACACATCAGTCATCATCACACACTCCACCAACATATCCTTACATTGTTTCTTCACATATATCTTCTGCATACATGTCATTTTTTGTGAGTATGTCAGGTAGTCAAACTAGAACAAATAAGAATTGGAAAAGAGTGATGAAAGCTGAATTGCAAGCCTTAGAAACTAATTAGACATGGGAGTTAATAGATTTACCTCCTAATGAAAAAGTAATAAGTTGTAAGTAGGTGTATAAGGTTAAATACAATAATGATGGGACTATGTAATACAAAAATGATGGGGACTGTGTATAGATATAAGGCCAGATTAGTAACGAAAGGTTTTAATCAAATTAAAGGGCAAAATTATCATAATAGCTTTTCGCCCGTTGCTAAAATGGTGACAGTCAGAACATTCCTCACACTGCAATAGCCAAGGCATGCCATTTGCACCAGTTGGATATCAACAATGCATTTTTACATTGATATTTAAATGAATAAATTTATATGGAGCCACCACTAAGCTATATACAAGCAAGTTTGCAAATTGAAAAAAATCATTATATAGTCTCAAATAAGCGTCGAGATGATGAAATCAAGAAATTTCTCACTGTCTTTATCAATTTGGTTTTCACGGATTAGACTACTATATTTAATTATATAATTTAAGTACCTATTATATTCTTAAATAATTATATTATGATGTGTAAACAATTATAAATTTTATTATTCTCCCACTTTAGTATTACATGATATATAGTGTTGTACTTTATGATAAATAATTAATTTAAAATAATATAATGATTGTGATAATTATGATTGCATAGTAAATTATGGCGTTATATTTATATAAAAGAATTTAAAGAAATCTAATTCATCAATCAATTGTTGTAGTTATTTCTTTCCATTAAATCTTAAGAATTGTTTTAAAAGAATACCATTTGTCAAATATCAAGAGAGTTAGATATTTAGGAATTTGGTAATATAATTATAAAAATTGAATATAGTTTAGGAGAATATCTCTCTTAATTAAATGCTAATAAATTCTGGGAGGTTGTTAATATGATAATGGGGCGCTGACTTGTTACTGAAGATTACAATGCAATACTGAGAAGCCCCTTGCCTTGAAACTTCATCCTTTTCCTTGGTGGCGAAGTAAACCTAAACCCAAATTTGAGTTAGCACAAGCCATAGACGGCATAGTTGATGGTTCCTTTCATTCAATTCAATCGCCAACCAGTTTTTTAAGTAGTTTTTTTTGGAATTTTCATTCATAGAGCCCAGAGTCATGATGCTCCAATATCGACACTTGTCAAGGCTTCAAACCAAAAGAGTCCGTCTCTCTTCTCTTGGCTTTCTTTACCACCGTATCTTACTGTTTTTCCTTTTCATAGCCGTAGTTCCCTTTTGGGAATTTTCTGATTTCTATGATCTGTCTGTTATTTCATTTTTATGATGATCCAATGTGCGTGCGAACGTAGACGATTTGACTTCCAGGCTTTTTTACCCAGAAAGGGAACTTTTATCTGACTTTTGACTTCTAAGATCTCTTCGTTTTGTCTTGCCGACCCATTCATGAATTCTGTTCTTCTTTGCAATGCTAGCAGATTGTGTTTGAAGATGTGATTGCTTCACGTGATTCTTCCACACTAGAGCATCTGAAAGAGTTGAGCTCTAAGCGAAGGGCGATTGAGGAATCCATTAATCATACAAGCTCCATCACGGAGGCAATTGCGCGAGAAATTTCTGGTGGATCAACTTGTCGTTATGAGCAGGTTCCATATTCTGTTCAAGTTCGGAGTAAAACCCAGTTTCTAATCTTATTTTCAATAATATTTCTTGCGTTAGGAATTAACTCCAGCCCTTATTAACCTGGTTTGCTAAAATATAATGTTTTTTTGTGGCTAATTTTCACCTTGATGAACTGTGAAAGATGCAATTTTTACTTTGTTGCATTGTTAAAGCATTATCTTCGACGATGGAATAGTCTAAGTGTTCTTTCAAGCTTTGTATCACCTTCTTATCGTTATTTCAGTGCGAACATAGTAGCATATGCAACTTATCGAATGTCCTTTTGTTTCTCTTTAGCTTTTAAATTAAGCAGCCTAATATCTTGTGTGGCTAAAATTTGTGTATGTTAAATTCAAACTATATTTACTTCGCATTTATGCAATAACCATAGGATCTGGGGGCATTGACATGTTTGTCTTGGTTTGATGTTCTCATCAAAATAATTCCTCAGGAGTGTCTCAGACTGGAACAGTATCTACCCCTGCTGGAAAATTTTATTTCTCACGCTGATTTGATTCGGAGCAACGGCCAGATGGTCAGATGGATTTCTCAACTGAAGATCCGATGGAGTAGTGCTCTTAGTTCATCATTTTTCTTTAATCTTACTGGTCCGAAGTTTTTTCAGATTGATAGTTTGCATTTTGAGCTTGGTATGAGCCTTTTTCTGTATGGAGCAGTACTCAGGGAGAATGCTTTGGAACGTCTTCCAGAAGGTATGCACTAGTGGCATTTTAAATGATGTAAAGAGATGACTGTTCTCATTAAGATTATCCATTCTTGTAGAATTAAAGCAATCAGCCTTCGTCTTCAGACAAGCTGCAGGCGTGTTTCATTTTTTGGCTCATGAGGTTTTTCCCTATTCACAGCCTCAAATATCTGAAAGGCCTCCAGAAGCTACATCATCTGTTTGTGGTGCTATCAGTCTCATTTGTTTGGCTGAGGCCCAGGTTATTTCTTTTGTTGTTGGATCATCCATTAGCAGATTCAAATCTGCTGATTGTACTGTATGATACTGATAATGTTGCAATGTGATAGGCTGTATATATCAGGAAGGCAGAAGAAACAGGTAATACTGGTTTTGGTGTTTTGTCAAAGCTGCACCATGGTGTTGCAGAGTTGCTTGGTGAAGCCTCTAGTGCTTTGTACTTGGCAACTGCAGAGAAGGCTATCTCGCAGAACTTTTTGGTATATGATTTTGATAATGGTAGCTTGTTTGTTTCCATTTTGTGTTTTATTTTTTGGTTTTTTATTTTTAAATTCAGAAAAAAAACCTATTTGTTTGAATTTTTAGTTTTAGTTTCTTTCAATTTTCATAATTTATGAAAACCAGAAAAAATAGTTTTTGTTTTCTATTTTTATTTTTATAATCTGATTTGGTATCAACTAAATATTAACTTACAAATAAAATTTATTCATTTTAATAAAATATTTAATTTTTTACTGATAAATTTTTTTAATCTTTAAATTTGATCTAATATATAATTATTCAGTAATAAAAATATAATTACATTTACATTAGTAATTAAACTTGTTTTTGTTTTTATTTGAAAGAATAGAAACTAAAATCAGAAAACGAAAACTAAAACTAAAACTAAAAACGACAACAGAACAATTGAAGTGAAACTGAATGGCTCTTAAGTTGATGCTTTTTTATTTTGTCCTTGACTATATATAGAAATAAGCATTTTGTTATGGTTCCAAACTTTTTACACATGGATGCTTATACTAGATTCATCTAGGTACAAATTCATACTATACATGTCCACAGTTGCTAAAGGGTTTAGCTGATATATAAAATCTTTGATTGACTGAAATCAGTTGTATTACGTTGAGTTAGAGGTTTACAATTATGTGCCATTTTTTTGTTATTAGGATATGTTTTTCACCAACTTAACCGTTTATACATCTGGTTGCACGCTTCTACCAAAATAATGGTGGTTGCAAACTTGAGTTCTTAAATACAAATGAATAAAATAATGATGGGAAAAAGGCACTTGAACTGGGCTTCATTTGGAATATATGCAGCTATACACACTAGGAATCAAAAAAATATACCTGTAACCTATGTTTTCCAAATATCAAAATTTTAAGAGGATTCCCAAGATTTTGGAAGAAGAAAAACTATGTCGTGCAGGAAAGTGAAAGCTTGCATGTTTTTTAGGATTTACAATAGTCAAATAAATGTTTCTTGCAGTTTCTTTAATAATTTTAAACTAGGTTGTTCACTTGCGGTTTTGTCAGGTGGTTCATATTGACTAGTTATATTGTTCCCAATAGTCTTCTTTATTGAACATGAAGTAGACCATGGAAGAGAATGCTCTGTGCTATTTTCGGTTGCATAAGATCATAATTCCTTATTCAAATAGTTGTTATATACGGATAGATGCTTTCCTTGTTTACCATGTAGGAATTTGTGTCATGTTGCAAAGTTTTACATGAGTTACAAGGCCAGAAATACCAGGCCGAAGTTTTGAGGGAAGATGGCCAAATTGGGATTGCCATTGGAGTGCTTCGCGATGCATTGATGAACGTGGAAAAGAATATGCCTGGTGAGGAAGCATGGAAAGTCATATTCAGGAAAGAAATGGAAGCAGCCGCAGAAATTCTAAGGAAATTTGAACATGAGAATGAATTTGTTTGGCATGAGAAGATTCATTCTGCAGATGATTTACCGTTACCTCACGGAAGCAAGATTGTGAAGATCGAACCTTATCAACCCCGAAGATGGGAGAGAGAACTGGCTTTTAAGTTATAATAAGAACTGAAATGTACAAAGAATTGGCCATAAAAACATCCGTTTTGTGTTGGGAGAGGAAAGGAGTGAAGCTTCTTGATTCCACATCAGAGTCATTTGCAGAAGGCTGGAAGGGCCTAAAGCTCTTCCATTCCGATTACGAAGGGTTACTGAACACTTGATTGTGTTAACCACACGTGCTTCATTCACTTCATTTGTCTAAAACATTTAAGGGGCTGTGCACATGCTTCTATGGTTCAAATCTGAGAAAAACAAAGATCTCTCATTTCCTGGTTTGAAGTAGTAATTTTTTTAATAATTTCATAAAGGTCTTAATCATTTTCACAAAACAGAGTTAAAGAGTATATGCATCTAATTCCCTGGAAAAATACTACTGGACTTGTAGAAGATGATTCAAATTTGAAGTACCCTCACCCACTAATACATTATACATAGAAGGTAAAGCCAGTCCATCTTGTATCGAATGGTCATGGTTCACTGAGTTTTCTGTAAACTGTTTCACATCCAGCTGTGATATTCTCTCTTTAACGATTTTTCTTCAAATTCCAACAATACCAAAGGTCAAACGTCCAAGTCTTTTGGAGTCGACGGCATCAGACAACGAAAGTTCCTTAATGGTATGTTTGGTTGAGGGAACGATTATTCCGTTCCTCTCTTATTCCTGACATTAACTTATTACTTTGTTTGGTTAATAAAAAGATACACAATAGACATTCCTTAAGTTTAGATATTCCTTCAATTTGCAGAATACCTAAAAGAGTCCCTAGCCTGTCTTTATCTATTATCAGCACATCGGAATTAAATGTCATAACTTGAGGACAGATTTACCTTCTCTACGCGAAAGAGGCTCGTCCATCTCCCAACCTTCAAGCGATTCTCTTCTCCAGCTCATCCTTCGATCGTCTATCCCTCTCTT
>JAOQMS010000003.1:17251909-17304931 GCA_027563885.1 Erythroxylum longipes
TCCTCACCGTTAACCAGAAGAGGAAGGACACTTTGGGAGGGAGACGCAGGTGCCAAACAATATGACTCCAAATCACATGGGGTAGTGGCACGCGCAAAGAAGCCATGATGCATTTGGTGGTCAACTGATGGATAGGGCAGTTCCTCCATAAGTAGGTGTCAGGACAGGTTGAAGGGGGGTAGGAGGGTGTGAAGAAATGGAGGTAGGCAGGAAAATCCCAACGGAATCATTGTCTTAAATAATGTTGCTCTTTGTATGCTTTAATTCATTTACAGTTCTTGGGGCTTACTCTTCTTCATTAATCTCTGCAACAATCCCCTCTCTTTTCAGTTCCTTATCCATCTAAGTTAACCTTTGGAAATCGTTTCTGGAGTTCAAAGAGATATTCTCAAGAAGCACTCTTGCTCCGACCATTGAATTAGCAGCTATGTTATTGAATGATTGTCTATCAACATGCTTTGTAGTGGTGATCACTTCGGGTAATGTCGTAGAAGTTCTTCCTTGTTCCATTTGAGCCTTCTTAAATTGTGATGTATGAAAAATTGGATGAATAGAAGTTCCTAGCAGCATCTCCAATTTATGAGCTACATTTCTCACACTTTTTAGAATCCTGTAAGCGTCGTAGTACAGTGGTGACAATTTATAGTTGCCCTTACCTTGGAAGGGAATGTTGCTTATAAGGTTTTAGCTTCAACAAAACTAAAACTAAGTCACCCAGCTCGAATTCTCGTTATGACCTTTTTGAATCCACCTGTTGCTTCATTCTATTTTGCGTTCTCTATAGGTTAGAACCTTGTTATCTCCGACGTCCTTTCTCTATCCCTAAAAGCTTGATCTACTTTTGCTATCTTCGAATCACCAACGAGATAAGGAGTATAAGTAGGTGGAGGATATCCATATAGAACTTTGATATGAACTTTGAAAGGTGTTTTATTGATGGTTGAACAATATGTTGTACTATGCTATCATTCGACCAGAGGAACCCACTCACTCTACCTATGGGTGCTTCTCCACAAAAGCATCTTAGATAAGTTTATAAAATTTTATTGATTGCTTTCGTCTGTCTATCCATTTGTCGATGATAAATTGTTGAGAATTTCAAGCTAACTACTTGTAGTCTAAATAATTCTTTCCAAAATTTACTTAAAAAGTGGGGTCTTTGTCACTAATGATAGTTTCAGGCATTCCATGCAACTTGAAAATGTGATTAAGGAATAATTCTACGACGTCCCTTATTAAATACAGATGTTTTACTAGAATAAAGTGTGCATACTCCGTAAACTAGTCAACCACCACTAATATCACGAAATTTGTCTCATATGTGGGCAGCCCTTTGATAAAATTGAAGCTTAATTCCCTCCAACTTCCTTTTGGGATTTTAAATGGTTGTAGTAACCCTGGAGATGTGGACGTATCATACTTATTTTCTTTTTGGGTAAATCATGCATTTCTTAATGTAATTTTGGATAGCAAAGGGCAAATCATCCTTGTTTCATCGTGACTCATCTTGATTAATTATTCCTTGAGTGTGGTTTTCAACTTGGTAACCCATTTTTCCATTCATATGCATTTGTGGTAATTTTTCCTTATGTTAATTTCCTTATCAGGTTTGTACAGTATGATCCTTTTCCTAACTCTTTTTAAGCGTCTACCATAATGTTCTCCTTCCTGCTACTATATTAAAGTTCAAAATCATACCTCAAAAGCTTCGAAAGTCACGATTATTAGAATGATGTAGATAATCGTTGCTCTAGTAGATACTTCAAACTTTTGTGGTCTGTTCGAATAATGAAAGGTTCGATACTAAGATAGTGATGCCATTGTTTAATTACTTTGATTACAACTAAAACTCTTTTTTATATGTTGACAACCCTTGATGTCTTGGAGCTAATATCTTGCTTAGATATGCGATAGGATGATGTACTTGTTGTAATACCGCTCCAGTGCCCAACCCGCTGGCCTCTACTTCCATAATAGGGGGTTTTGAGAAATCAGGGAGCACTAATACTGGTGTTATCATGATTGCTCTCTTCAATTTTTCAAATGCTTCCTTTTCTTCTTGTTGCCAACTTCACGATAAAAAAATTATCTTTCATCAGTAATTTAGTTAAGGGTCTAGCAGTTAGTCTATACCCTTTAATAAATATTTTGTAATATCTAGTGATTCCAAAGAAGCTCCTCAATTCTGGGTTCTAGCCAATCTTCAACCGTTTTTACCTTCTTTAAATATGTAGCCACTCCTTTCTCTAAAATTGTGTATCCCACATATTCAATCTGCCTTGTTCTTAACACACACATGCTTCTGCGTAAATATAATTAGTTGACTTTCAAAGTTTCCATTGTCATAATAAGGTGCTCCACATATGATTATAATGATTTAATGTAAATTAAAATTTCATAAAAATACCAGGATGAAGCATTGGAGATGCGATTTAAATTGTTCATTCATCAGCCTCTAAAACATGGATGGTGCGTTGGTCAGGCCGAATGTCATGACAAGGAATTCATAGTTCCCTTCAGGCGTCTTGAACGTTGTTTCCAGAATATCTTTAGGTTGCATTCGGATCTAGTGATAACCTGAGAGTAAATCTAGTTTTGTAAACTAGCTAGTCCTGTGTAGTTCATCTAATAATTTTTTGATTAAGGGAATGGAAAATTTATCTTTGATTGTGTGTTTGTTGAGTTCACGGTAGTCCATATACCTTCGCATGAACTATCCTTCTTCTTGACAAGGACTACTGGTGATGCATACAATCCATAGATGTGTCTAATGAAGCCTTGATTCATTAGTTCTCTCACTGATTATTCAATGATGTCCTTTTGAGCTCCTGAGTACCTCTATGGTCTGATGTTAATGACTTCTACTCCCTCTTTTAAATGGATCTGATGATTATGTTTTCTACTAGGTGGTAATGGGGTTGGTTCTCTGAATGTCGAAGGTGCTTCATTAATCCTCCTTTACTCCTAGTTGTTATAGTTGACATTCAATCAAAAATGTCATTTGCATCATGAAAAGTTGGCCTCCCTTTAAGTGTTGAAGTGTTTTGTGAAAATCTTTTCCTGATACTACCCTAGATCTCCCATCTAGATTCTCGTTTAATGTAACTATTTGTCCCTCCCAGTTGAAGCTCATGGTCCTTTTCTTAAAATTACACAAAATGTCGTTCAATATTACCATCTGTTGTACTCGAAGCACTACATCACAATCTCCTATTGACAATACTAGTGCATTTATGGTGAATTGGACTCCTTGCATAGTCCACATAAAATTCATGCAACATTACTTACATACCAGTTGCAACCCTCCGCCTATTGTAACGTTTGGTGGTTCGATTTCTTTGTCATCGTAGGTTCCTTTCTTCACATCGAAGCATCCACAAAATTATGGGTGTTGTCATTATCTATCAAGATGTGAACCATCCTCCTCGATGCATTCCCATTACCCTCATTTGCTTAAGGTTCTACTTGCCTGTTAATCCCATCATTGCCTGCATAGACACGTTTAGGAAATTAGCTTCTAATTGTTCTTCCTTAAGTTCATCATTGTCTCCCTCAGTTACAACTTCTATAAAATCTTTATCTCTAATGACCATTTATAATTGCAATTGCCTCTTTCGACATTTATGGCCTAGGAATATTTTTCAGCACACCAAAAATAAGCCCTCATAACCTTTTTTTTCATTAAATTCTTTGCTACTGATGTATTTTAGAGTTTTGAACATTCTTGTTGCTACCAAGCACGTTGGAGCTGTAAGGGTGGGAAGTATTTAGTCTGATGTTAAGCTCATGTTTACATTCATTGTCTGCTATATCTTCAAAAATGGGCTGTGACCTCCCACAGTGCTTACACTCATCAAGTGTTACCTTTGAGAAAAGATGCACTCCCTTTTTCCATCATAACTACGTCTTGCTTTTGAGCCAACATATGAGCATAATGTAGAGAAGATGGCTCATGTAACTGCATTGTAAGTTCGATTTCTGGTTTGAGCCCCATAAGGAAGAATCCTATTAACTATTCTTCAGATAATGATAGTTGGTTAGAATAATGATCAAATTTGGCTCAATATTTTAGCATTGGGCCTTCCTGTTTTAGCTACTTAAAATCTCCATTAGATCATCGGAAATCTTTGCTTCAAAGCATCGCTTATGGACACTCGTGAACTCCTTCCAATCCACCACTTTAGACTTGTTCCAATTCTTAAATAGAGTCTATACCATTCCTCAACTTGTTCGTCCATATGGAGAATTACCATACCCACTTTCAACTTCTCCGAAGTTTAATCTAATTAAAGGAATTGTTCACATCTATATAGCCATAGTTTGATTCGCTTACCATTAAAAATTGGAAATTCTATTCTGTATAACCTTATGGGGATCACATTTTCATCCTTCTCTTGCGTTATTTTATCGCTTCGATTCCTGTTTCTGGAGTAACTGAGATAGCTACTCCAAATTCCACTCCCTGTCACTGTATAAATTGCATGAAGATAGATTTAAGCTCCAACATGTCCTTCTCATACTTATATTCTCTATTTTGTGACTCTAACAATAGTTTATCATTCCCAGTTTATGCCTCCATCAAACTCTTAATGCTCTCTTTAACCTACATAACTTAGCTCCCTTTATACCTTCCGCCATTGATATCTTTCCTAAAATTTACTGCTCAGATACCAATTGTTGTGATATTTTGTAGTTTATCAACACCCGATCAAGTTTTTAGTAGTTACATTTAAATTGTTGTGTAGTTACGTTTGTTTTAAATTCTAAAATAAGTTTTGAATGATTTGAAATGGTTTGGATTGCTAATTCTTTTACTTTCTTGAATCACTTATAAGATAGGAAAACAATCTTAATGTCAAGCGGATGAGTTATGTGTTTTGTTTCGAGTGTGAATGTTGCATATTGTATGATAGTTTGTTAGGTTGCATATTGTGAATTGCGTGAATGTGTCAATGGCTTAGATGGATTGAAATTGATTTAATTTTAAGCATAATCTATTAGGTTGTAAAGAGTCATTAGCTCCTGAAATTAGTGCATTAGGTTCTTTGGCTAAATATGCAAGTTAATTAAGATTTAGTGTTAGTTTATCACCCTCTATATTGTCACATTCATTCATAATTTTTTAGTTTGTTACCTTCTATATTGTCACATTCATTCATAATTTTAGGTCTTTGGACTTCAGTAGCTTTGCTAGTATTTTTTCAGGGAAACGAGTAGTTAAAGCAATAAGGTAGGTAATAAAAAAAGAAGTGTTTGTTAATTTTAAATAAATAACTATTCTGCTGGGCTTCGAGTTATGAATAAAGCTAGTATCCAGTTAAGAACATGATGTAGCCGAATAACCGGATCGACACGCATCACAAATATGTGTCTTCACGTCAAAAGGCTATAATAACGTTCCCACCAATCAGCTTAATAAAAACATAACTTAGTCGAGTAACCGAATCAACATTCATCACTAATGTTTGCCTCCGAGTAAAAGACTAGGGTCATGTCCACAAAAAATTAAATAAAAAGTAAATAAGAAAAAAATGTTTTCTAATAAAACTTACTGAACATGCAAATAGCTTGACTTTTCATGAAAACGTAGTTAGGAGTAGTTACAGAGTTTAAATGACCAAAGAATTATTAATGTGTGTATACAATTGAAAAGGGTGAATAACTTGACATTTGGGAATATGTTTGTTTAGTCCAGAGCTCCTAGACACGGATTTTGCATGTTAATGATTTGGAACAGCTTGAATGATTTTGTTTAAAGTTAAATTTATTTCACGAAATTGAAGTCAATGTCTCATCATTGCATTATGTGCTATGCGATTTTTTTATATTTGTTATTTTGTTTGCTTGAGGACAAGCAAACATTTAAGTATGGGGATGTTGATAAGTGAAAATTGCATTATGTTTTGGGACTTAGTTTGATATATATTTAATTGTTAATTCAATCATTTAGTATATGTTTATGTTAGCATTTATTAGTTTGCTAATTATATGTGTTTTAAGTGTTTTATGGGTTAGTACAAGTTTTTGAGTTTAAATATTATATTTTTGAGGTACCTTGATGTGTTTGCTAGTATTTCAGGGTCAATATTAAAGAACGGAGGAGTTTCGAAAGACATTCGAACTCCTCCATTCGAGTCGAAGCAATCGCCCATGATGGTAGCCTGCGTCGAGCAAACTCGCAGTCGCTTACAAACTTCACGTTTCAAGGGACTTTTTGGACATTACGGACCCTGGAAAGACCCTAGGGTTATCCAAAACATAAAAGACTATTTAAAGAACATGAAGAGAAGCACAAAGCGAGCTTTTGCATCAGTCACCTTGAGAAACCCTAGAAAGAATTTATCGGGAGATTGAAGAAGAGAAGAAGGAAGAGAGAAGAGGAGAAGAAGCAGACTCGACATACTTTCCGGATCAGGAGCTTTCCCAAATTCGCTGCCTTCCGTTCTCCATTTTGATTGTATTTCCTGTTTATTTTCAGTTTTATCATTGTATAGAATTGAATTAAATAGTTGATAATAGAATCTTAAATGTCGATGATGTTCTAAACTCACCTTCGGAGTTTTATTCTTGAATTAATGAAATATGATTGTTTAAAATTCAAATCGAACATAAATAAAATTATATGAAAGCCTTCGTCTCTTCTCTTAAGTCAGCAGAACTTGTTACAAGATATTTAATGACTAAAATTAATAGTAAGTATAAATCTAATAGCTTTAAAAATATCCATGTCATTTTAATCTTTTTTTAAAAAAAATATTAATTTTGTGGTTAACTCTTGATTTTTTGAAGTGTTCAAATTGCTTATGTGAGATTGCTACTATTTATATAGGATCATCATTTTTTGAGAAAACTTTAAATAAATATAATAATATATTCATGTTATAATATCTAATTATTTATTTCAACAATTTCATATTTTGTCTTGATGTAAAGTTTCAACTACTAGGAACAATTATATGTTTAATTTTGTCATCCATATTATAATTTAGATTATATGTATTAATGGTAAATGGATTCAATAATGACAATGAATTAGATATTCACGACATAAACTCATGTACAGAGAGATGTACACAAGTTACCTTTTCGCATCATAAAAGATTTAGGTGCGTATTGAATATTGTTATTCCATTTTAAGAGAGTTTGAGAATGGAAGATAATAAAGTGATAAATTATATGGAAAGAAAAAGCATATACAGAGTAATTTGCCTAACGATATTTAATGATGCTTAATTCTTTAAAAGTTAAAACTAAAATATCCTACATATAAATGTATATATTATATGTGAACTAAAACTAAGTAATTTTTGTTTTAAATTTAGGACAAATAGAGATATATAATTATAAAGTTATGATTGTGATTTTATTTTAGACTTGATTTTATTAACATATTTGTTGAGTGTAGTAACATTATGGTGTAGGACTATTAGAGCATCTTGATAATAGAGTTAGATCATATAATTAAGTCTTTTATGTCCATCTATAACCCTTATAAGGATTGTTCTAATGGATTAAGTTTGTACGATTATATTATAATCTAACTTAAAATTGGGTAGAGGCAAGAATAGAATTTAGGTCATCATCTTTCAAATAAATTTAAAAATATATTGAAGAGTTTAAAGCTAAATGCATATGATTTTGTCATTTTTTAGAAATTAAAAATAAAAATATCTAAAAATTGATTGCTTAAAGTGATATCATAGGGATTTAAGAATTTTGAAAATGAGTTGTTTTTTTTATTAATTTAAAAAATGGAATCCAGAATAATAAGACTTAAAAAATAGACCTAAACCAAACAACATGCTTAATTGGGTTTGAAGTGAAACTAAATTAAAATAAATGGACTAAACTAAAGATATGTTTAACTAAAAGACGCTTTTATTGGATAAAAGGAGCTTTAACTTTTGATAAAAGATGGTCTTTTAATATACAAAGCGTAAATGATTCGAATGTAATAAATCTGAATTAAAATTCTTGATTAAATTAGAAAAGTTTAAATGAATGAAATGCAATGAGCCTAAATTAAATGTATTGATTTTAATTTAGAAAACTTAAATAATTTAAAAGTAACGAGCTAAAATTAAATATATTAATTTATAAAATTAAATTCAAATTTAAAAAAATGATTTTGTTTTTACATAGAACGAACATACTTAATGATTTTATGCTAAACAAAGCTTAACAAAATTCATTCAAACAAAATCGACCTTCAAATTTGTCGTAGACTTGTTTTTTTTTGTAAAAATTCACACACACACACACACACAAGCACATATTAGTCACACAAACGTGTATGTACATGTCCACACACACAAACACACTCACACCCATACACTTCTCATTTGGGCCATTCACCAACCATATAAGCTTAAGAAAATTTTTATAAGGAAATTAAACTAAGATAATCAATATTACTTTCTTTTTAAGTCTAAAGATTTTGATTGAGTCCTTGAAAATCCAAATCAAACTTCTTTATTTTTATAAAAAGTCAAGGCTTTTATTTAGATATTTTAAAACGTGATCCCAAATGTTAAGTACACAATGAAAATAACATTTAAAATCAAATATTTCGATCAAATTTTATAAAATATGGGTTAAATCGTAAAATTTATAAAAATAAACATGAACCATAATTTTTTTTCTTTTTTACAAAAGTTTGAGGATGCTTATTAGTGCAAAAATTCATCAACTTTCCAATAATAATTAATTAAAATTTTAATGAAAATCTAAGAAGGAATATAGAGAACAAGCAATTAGATCACTAAAACAAAATGATAAGTCTAGCATATCAACATTGTGCCAAGATTTCCAATCGTATGAACAAACTATCATAACCTAAGGATTGTTATGCTTAGACAACTTTTAGGGCTAAAAGAAACTAAAAGCACATCTTTAGAGGCATGTTAAAATAAGCATCAAAAGAAAAGAAGATAGAAAAATAACATCAAATGGCCATCATCACCAACGCTTGTAAAGCATATAAATGGTTGAAAAAGTAAACCTAATATGATTAGTGTCAAGTTCCTAAATTCTTTCAAGATTGTGAGACATGAAAATCATACAAGCAAAAAAAATAAACAAGCAAACGGAAAAGAAGACCCATGATTTTTCTTAGATTTTTTAGTTTGAGTTTTCTAAATTTTAAAGAGTGCTAATCAGAATTTGGAAATATGCAATCTTAATATGGATGGAGTATAGTGGTTGTACAAAAAATATTCTAGAAAGAGGTTAATCGAAGAGTGTTTTTCCTAACGAGAAAGTAGACGACTTGGCCTATAGAGAGAAAGTTGAGATGATAGGACTCAAGTAGTGACTTGAACTACATGGATTTCAGCTCAGGGAAGGTATGGAGAGGAGCTTAGATAACTTGCAAGAGATGCAAGTCAAGTGCCAAAAAGAAGTTGAAGATGAAAGTTACAAAATTAACTAGTGTCGAACTCAAAAATAAATTAACACTGGTCTTTTACAAGGTTTTACAGACTGAAGTTCTAAAAGTAAATTGATGCTAGAGTTCAACTTGTAATTAGCACTAGACTCATCTTGGTTTCACACTTTGGGAGTTCCAAAAAAAAATCGGCACTAGTATTGGCTATGACAAATGTTATTCTTGTATTTTAAATAGTTAAAATTTTAAATTATTATTTTTCTTTTAAAACTCTAATTTTAGAGTTTTGTGTTTTTATATAAGGCTATCTTATGGATGAATTAAAAATGTACCATTATTATTACTGAAACAAAAACCTTTAAAGAGTTACCTGCATCCTTGTTCTTATAGAAACTCTTATTTAGGTTCTCTATTAACTATAGATCTTATTTAACTTACTAGTGGTGATTAATTCTAAGATCTTATCGTTATCGATCTAGTAATTCATATTCTTCTTTTGCTAGTTTTATGTTTTATGTTTTATTTCTTAGATGAACCTATTTTCAATAGAACCATCCTTGGACCTGTCATATTGATATTGAATCTTATAAGTCCTATTGGTAAGGATCGTATTAAGGATTTGGTATCAAAGCTTGATTTTATATTCATATTAATCCTTGATATCCTTCTTTACATATTAGATGTTCTTGTATCTTTATTTCCTACATTCAATATTCATTATTATTCTTGTCATTATTAAAGTTTTATTGAGAACAAGTTGTTATTAAGTTCTTATTCCCTCTTTCTTGAGTTACAGGTCAATAAAAAAGGGTTCAACAAAGTTTTGTGAAGAAAAGTTCTAGAACGTGTTTTTTTTATAACAAATATAAAGGAATTAGTAATTGCATTAATCATTGTAAGAAAATTCTATTTCTATTATATTTATCTAGTTTTTCTTGCTCTTATTGTCATTAATTCATTTTGTCAATTTCTTCTTATGTTCCTTATATTCCATTATATACAACACATTTTCCTATAATATGAGTTTTATTATTCTTTGGCCTATAGTTTTGTTTCTCTATTTACTTTTTATACAAATTTACGTTTTTGGAGTATTTGACAGAAGGGGGAGACTTAAACTAGCTTTCATGATTTAGATTGTTTAGTTTGCAAAGAACATTTAATTAAGAGTTTAGGTTATGAGTTGAGTGAAATATTGAGAGAAACACGTGAGGGAGTGTTTTTGATCTAACGTTTTATACATGTACAACATAACTAAAACATGGAGAAGAAACTTGTTGAAAGATAAGGAAATAGGTGAGAAAAAAGTGGAAGTAGATTAGGATGCCTTTATGAACATCATCTAAGGCCAATACAAGCAACTTCTTTTATAATTTGGTGAAGTTTAAGATAAGTTGTAGAAACATAAAGCTACTACAGTTAGACTATAACAAAATCCACATCCAACTCCTAGGACTAATAGCTTTAAGATGAATGATAGAGTTAAAGGTATTATCAACTACTTGGGAGAGCTCAACCCAAGAGGTGGTAGAGGAGGAAGAATATAGAGATAGGGAGGAGGCAAGTTTGGTATAGTATTTGAAAAGGAGTATGAAAAAAATGGTAAATAGTAAAGTGGAGAGAATTAAGATGGAGATACTACCCTTTATGAGGAAGGTAGATCTAGATGCATACTTGGAGTAGGAGAAGTGTGTGAAGTTAGCTTTTGAGTGCTATAATTTTTTTAAAGAGAAGAAGGTTAAACTAGTTAACGTAAAGTTCAGTGACAATATAGTGGATTGGTAGGATTAATAAATTCTTACTAAAAGGAGGAACCAAAAGCTACCTATTAGAAATTTAGAGGAGATGATTTTGGTGATAAGGAAGCAATTTGTGTAAAGTTCCTATTATAAGGAGCTTTACCAAAGATTGCAAATGTTAACTCAAGGTTCCAAAAGCATGGAGGAGTAATATAAGGAGAAGAAAGTTGCTATAATTAGGGAAAATACAAAGAAAGATTGAGAGGTGAAAATTGCCCAATTTATTTATTAGCTAAACTAAGAAATTATCAATATCATTGAGTTAAATCATTACATGGAGTTGGAGGATGTAGTGCATGTTACCATAAAGGTGGAAAACATATTAAGAAGAGGCCTATTAATCATTTTTGTTTTTTTTTAATAAGGGTTCTTCATCATGGTGTAATCTAGGGAGTAGAGAGAAAGACAAATCTACCAAAATATGAAGTAGCTAAACCAAAAAATTACATGCTTCATGTGGAGTGAAAGCTAATGTTAACTCCTTTTAAAAAATCAGGAATAGATGTTTTGTTCTTCCAATGTCTAGGAGAGGACATATAGTTGCACAATGTCCTAAAAAGCTAGTAAAGATGATAAAAGAGAACGGAAAGTATGTTTTTATGAGTGACGAGGAGATGGAAGGGGATAAGCCTAGTTTAGAAAATACCAATGATGATAAGTATATGGTAAAACTTAAAGAGGGAAAGATGATGGTCACTAAGAGGGCGATTTTCATGCAAGTGGGAGAAGATGATGCAAAGGAAAACACTTTCTATACTATATATGCCATAAAGGATTGGACGTGTAACATGGAGAAGTTATGCTAATATGGTTAATGTGAAGTTGGTGAAGAAATTAGGGTGAAAATTATAAAACATTCTAAACTATACATCTAAAATGGTTGAATGAGAGTAAGAAGGTTAGGGTAATCAAGTAGGTATTGGTTTCTTTATCGATATGGAGGCATAAGGATGAGGCGTTGTTTGATATAGTTCCTACGTAATCATGACACACTCTTTTAGAGTATCCATGGCAATTTTATAGAAGAGTAATACGTTATAGGTATAAGAACAAATATCCCTGCCACCTAAACGAGTCTATGAAGATTAACTTAAGCTTATGAGAGTAAGCTTCAGATATTAAGGAGAACATTTAGTGGCAATTGAATTTTGTTTGGGAAAGTAACAACGAGAGGTGCATATTTAGACAAGCATCAAGTGTTATTTGATGTTGTAGATGAAGGTGTTGATTTTAGGATAAATCATTTAAAGAAGCAAAAAAATGATGGAACTTAAGTAGCGACTGGAGCTACATAGATTTTTACCTAGAGGGTGGAAAGCTTGCAAGAGGTTTAGTTCAAGCATCAAAAATAAGTTAGAGATGATAGTTACAAAATGTAATTACCGTCAAACTCAAAAATAAACAACTGACAATCTTTTGCAAAATTTTAGAAACTGAAGTTTTAAAGGTAAATCAATGCCTAAGTTTAACTTGTAACTGGCACTAGTCTCATCTTAGTTAAAGATATGTGTCAGTATCATATTTTAAATAGTTGGGTTTTGTTATTTCTAATTGTTATTTTCTTTTAGAATTCTAGTTTTGAAGGCTTCTATGTTTTTATGCCTATATAAGGCTATCTCGTGGATAAATTGATATTTTATCATTATTATTGTTGAATTATAAACCTTTGAAAAGTTGTCTTCATCCTTATTCTTAGAGGAATTCTTATATTAGGTTCTCTATTAACTATAGATCTTATCTAACTTGCTAATGACAATTAAACATACGATATTACCTGTCCAAATCCTTTCTTTTCTAGAGTGTAATGATTCATATTAGTCTTTTATATTTGTTTTGTTCAATTTCTTGAATTAACTTATTTTCAATAGAGTGATCCTTGGTCATATCATATTGATATTGAATCTCATTAGTTCTATTAATAAGGTCCATATCATAAGAAGCATAAAATCTCTTACTTTCCTTTTTTTTTAATCAAGAATATTTATGAGGCCTAATGGAGGTTTAAATTAAATGCTTAGAAGATAAGAGGTTAAGATTTATTTAAGTTTTTGAAAATACCTAAAAAATTAGAGGCATTTGATGGTTCAAAATGGGTACACCAGATGAAGCCACCTTATATACTAATTAATAGCTCAAAATTATCAATTTGTAGTGTAAGTAACAGACCGATTAATATTGGACATATAAAGCACAAAAGAGACCAAATTTTGTCCTTGTCAAGAAACACAACAATTTATCATTTGATTCATTGGGTTGGCCAATTTTAATGGTTGTGATCCATTGATTTGTGCCACAAAAAAAAATGCCAACCATCAAAGGGCATATAGAAGGGTGAAGAGTTAGAAATTCCTGCCAATGTACTCTCATGAGATAACTATCTCCAGTAACCTTGTTGTGACACATTTTTTCATTAAAACACATCATTTTTCTTTATTTGTGTCACATCATTTTTCATATGTAACTTAGTACTATAGATAGTTTATATGATCATTATTAACAATGAACTTAATGGTGTTACAAAATTGAAAAGTACCTTAGTCAACACTTTAAAATGAAAGATCTTAAACATCTAGCATATTTTCTAGGATTATAAATTCATCATGATAATTCATGCTACTGTATCTCTCAAACAAATTATGTTATTAATCTCTTATCTTATACAAGTAAAAGAGACAAAGAGACAACAAAATTGCTTCCACCCTAATTGATGGCGATGTTCATGTTTCACCAATTTATGAAAAACCTCTAGATGATCCTACCTTATATTAAAAACTAGTAGGGAGTTTGATATACCTTATAATAAGGAGTTAGTTTTTGAAAACTTCTCCAATTGCTCATTATATTGCAGTACTTCATATTTTGTACTATATTAAAGATACCATATCTGATTTTCATCATCCTTCTCCTTGGAACTTCTCACATATTCTAATGTTGATTGAACTAGAGATCCTATTGAATAATGCTTTAATATTGAGTTTTGTTTCTTCTATAGTGATTCTCTTATCTTATAGAGAAGCAAGAAATAAACAATTATATCTTGCTTCAATACATAAGTTGAATACTGAGCTCTTATTAATGCTAATTATTAACTCATATGATTATGGTGGCTATTATAAGATATAAGAATTGAACGTTCGTTAGTCACAACTATTGAGTATATTGATATATTTCATGAGTGAAAGAATATATTGAAAGTTACTGTCATAAATTATCTCTCTTATTTCTGTATCATCCTATGATCAGGCAATTAACATCTTCACAAAAGGTTAATTGTGAACTTAATTCAATACAATTGTCAACAAACTTGGCTTCATTTTCACCATCTTGAGTTTGAGGGAAGGTGTTATTCACTATAGTATGATATTATTAAAATATTATTGATTGCATAATAATGAAATAATATTATGTAAAATATTGGACAATTAATGTATGTTGTTTCAATAATCAATGTAGAGTATTTGGGCAACTAATTGTAAATAATCTTTTGATTATAATAGCAGAGTCCTTATACATATTTCATACACAACTAAGTTTGCTAAAGGTTAGAATAGGTTCAGGTGCAGCTTGAGGCTTGAGTGGACTCAAAATTTGCGATCTAAGCTAGAATTTGAGCTTGGTCGGACTTATCTAGTCTCAAAAATTAATCGAATTAGGTTATACCTAAAAATAAAAGTTGAAAGATTCTATTTTCATTTTCTTTAAGTTATTATGCAAGAGAAACTCCAAAACTATTGCTACCAAAATAGATTTTAAACTTCAAAACTATTGCTACCAAAATAGATTTTACTTTCAATTTAAGAGGTTTGACGCAATCTTCTTTGAGGCAAAAGTTGAAAATTTATTCGTGGGTTATGACTATTTTCAATTATTGTTCACCTATTAAAGAAGAGTCATTAAAATTATCTTTTACAGGTTTGAAGTTTGGATGATGCTACAATAGAGAGGAGAGATACACGTAAGTAGAGATCATTAGGCTGCGAGAAGACAAGATATTCAATAAGGAAACGATGTTATTTTTGTTACATAAATAAAACTATTTCCATTTCAATGCCAAATAAAAAATTTGAAGTAATAAAAAGAAAGTGTCTTTTAATATTTGAAGTAATAAAAAGAAAGTGTCTTTTATAGCCGGAGAGGACATTAAAGATGTACTAACCTTACGTCAATACTTCATGCATATAGAATATGTTGTTTTAGTTTGTAATCTTATAAACCAAATGGATGGTGGAAGCAGATAGGGTCTAGTTTAAACCTTCTAAAACCTCGGCTCAAAACTAGGACCTTTCGATAGAGCTTTTGGTGGATTAAGAGAGCAGGACGCAGGAGCTTTTGCTATGATGCAAATCACAATATTGATGTGATGGTTTTGATACAATCTCCCCGTGGATTTCAGATTTGCTGTAATGTCTAATCAAATTTGTCCGCCGATCACCAACTTAACGTTAGTCCAAACATGATCTCTCGCTACTGTTGGTTTATACGATTATCATAAAAAGGTAATCAGCAATATTCTAACATCCCACTCTTTAAAATAAGCACAGGATTATTACACCATAAGGAAAAGCTCAACACTCGTCCTACATATTTACCTAGATGGCACAAATAATATGCTCTTATGGTTAAGTGTTGAAGCACTTGGGTGAAAATCGGGATCATGTTACCCTGACAGGGACATTCTTTTATTGTAAGCTTAGCCCATTGCTTGTCATTGACAAGTCTGGCTCGAAACTGTTCGTCAAATTCCCGGACACTGATGACGACAACCATCGGAAAATGACTCTTATCGTACTTGTAATGGGTTAATACGGTTTGCTTGCTCTCCTCAATTGCATGGAAATTTGTTACTCCTTCAACATTTCCCATCTCCATGTCAACAAGCTGTCCCTGTCAACCTCTCTGGAATGACAAAAGTAGAGCGAGAGAGTCACGCTTCCGCCTTCTCTTCTACAGTTAACGTTGTTTCCACTTCACTTTTGCATTGTTTATGGACAGAAAGCGAGAGAGAGCAGAGATATATGTGTTAATAAGCGCAGAAGTAGACTCAAAAGCGAAGGCATAGAGGTAGAGGGGATAGTAAGTCACTAGAAAGACCTCGAAAATCGAGCATGCATTGGGATCGACAGTGAGAGTATATGTTTATGTTGGTGAATTAGTGTAAGCGTTAGGTTTTATGATTTTCCCTCTCCCTTCTTCATTCAAGGTTCTTGGTGGTCTCCGTTTGCCATTCCAATCCAAACGCGTAAGCCTAGGTTCTACACGTCACTTTCTTTCCAGAAGCCCAATTTATTTTAAGAAAATTAGTTCAAAAATTAAACAAGCACCTTGTAGCAATACTGGTCTCCGATGGACAAGACCTAAACCTGCAGATAGTGATCTATACTTGTCTTTCTTGTTTTCTCCTACAATCTGAGAGACCATATCTCTGTGTCTCTCCAGCTTGCCTGCCTGCCTGCAATCTTGCATAACAATCATGCAAGCTCGTTCCTCTTCTTGCATGTCCTCCGGTGGAAGTGCCTTTTTAGAAGATTCCCTCTTTCTTTCTCTAGGCCCTCCTGGACAATACAGCAATACAATCTCTACTTATCATCATCTCTCCTCGAACCAGCTTCCGAATGATGTTCACAAAGACCCTGTTAAAGGGAATGGTGCAACTATTGCTCTTCATCTCCGTCCTTCAGAACCTGGAGCTACCACTAGCAACCACAATCACATTGACCCTCAGCTGGCTAAAGGACAGTACTGGATTCCTTCCCCCGCACAAATACTTGTCTGCCCGGCACAGTTTCCTTGCACTGTCTGCAACAAGACTTTCAATAGATACAACAACATGCAGGTCTCTCAATGATTATCGACCTCTTTCATTTTGAGAATTCTACCTTTTTAACGCACTATCATAACGTCTTCCAACTCTGGAAACACACATATCTTCATTGTTAAAAAGCACCCAAGTGTGTAATCTTCTATCTCTATATTTTTTGGGTAATACTTTTGGACTTCTGTATGTTTTTAGTTTGATGTTTTTAAGTACACTTTTTTTGGGTTAATTCTTATTATCCGCCTTTTATGCTGTTACTGGAACTCTAGATGCATATGTGGGGACATGGTTCACAATATCGAAAGGGACCGGAGTCGCTAAGAGGAACAAAACCAGAATCTTCTTTGCTAAGATTGCCTTGCTATTGCTGTGCTAAGGGCTGCAAGAACAACATAAAGCACCCAGGATCGAAGCCATTGAAGGATTTCAGGACCCTACAGACACATTACAAGAGAAAGCACGGAGTGAAACCATTTGAATGTAGAAGATGTGGGAAGCCATTTGCAGTTCGAGGTGATTGGAGAACACACGAGAAAAATTGTGGTAAGCTTTGGTTTTGCATTTGTGGATCTGATTTTAAACATAAGAGATCTCTAAAGGATCATGTTCGTGCATTTGGAGATGGCCATACTCCTCATACAATCGAGATATGTGAAGTTGAAAAAGAAGAATACGATGATTATGATAATAGTTGGAACAAAAATGACAATTGAGATGGTCATGGTACTGTATTCTTCTAGTTAATTAATGCATGTCTATAATATGTATGAGAGAGAGTGGAGTAAGAGAGGATGAAGACAAAGAGTACAGTGAAAACCAAGTTTTCTATGCATTATAGTATTTAATGCTGGAAGTGCTAGTTTGATTGTCTAATTAAAGAATCTCTGTTTTTGAAACTTTTCATGCGGTTAATAAATGTGCAAGTGAGAAGGTGGTCGAGTAAGTAAATTCAGCAGTGACTGCTGATAAAAGCAGACACGCAGACATGCACAGCAGAGTCACAGATTCTACTGTTCATAGCTTTGCATTTTGCCATGGACATCATGTAATCTCTAAAATCTCTCTTTATGAAAAATTTACATATATATCACTCCAAGAAAGAGAGAGATAGGTCATTGTCTCTGAGCTTCGACTACCACTACAAACACTTTGATCGAGCCCTATATGTCAGAGACGAGTGAGTGAAAAAAAGCGACGAGGAGCGCTAAGGGACCACTGCATTTTTACTGTTTTTGGGGTTTCACCCAAAGAAGTGTTTTTCCCGCTTTTCGCACCAACTACAAAGCTATGCTAGTATAAATTTTCAGCCCATGTGATATTTACCAATTTCAGCCATCATAAATTGTAATCATCTTCCAATCGTTTTATCCAGGCCTTTATCTCCTTTGTTCCATCTCAATTTTTACAAAGTCTCTGCTTTCATTCACAAATCTTGGATAACAAAATAGTTGCACTTGCTTAGCTATATGGCCATTAAAATGCCAGCTAGCTGTGCTGTTAGTTGGGCGTAGGTTGATGCAGCCAGGTCTTACCCTGGAAGTGATGCATGGCTGTCAAACTAAGTAGACAACGAGAAATATGATTGTCAAATTAAATCAAAAGGATGTGCTATAGACAACTTTGATGTACGTCAGTTCTAGTACAATTAGATATGGATGACCAACGGGGTATTTATGCATACTAAGGAAACTAACTAGATGAGCTAAAATGTAATATCCAAGGCATCTAAATCTAATTAAACCACATTTAGGGGTAAGCAGAAGCTGCTCAAATGTCCAAAGTGCCTAAGTTAAATTTCTAAAATCATTTAAACTGTTAATCATTGGATTATTGGCTTGTAATTAGTAAAAAGTACAAGTTACGTTAAATACATAAGTTTATGCAACACGTTTACAATCCCATACAATATAATTGGAATAATATGCAGCATATTACAAAGTAGTTAATAGCTTTGAATTTGTTAAACATGCTAAGTGTGTGTGTATATATATATCTGTAAAAGCTTTCCTTGTTACATTTTTATGAAATATTTACTAATTCTTTATATATTTATTTTGTAATTATTTCTATTCCCTGGTCAAAATTTTAATTATTTTAATCTGTGAAATTTGAATTTGTTTTGTATTAATATTCATTTTATTTTTTTTTTAATTTTTAAAATTAATTTTATGAAGACTAAATTGAACTCTCAATCCAAACCATAAATTTATATGAATTGGTTGGGGTAACTAAATTTTTATATATAATTTTCTTTAAAAATTTATAAACAATTTTAATACTAATTTAATTAACTTTTGTTCAAACCTCATGCTAGTCGTGAGACACCTCTAACTACACCTTTATTGGTCATGAGACACCTCTAACTATACCTTTCTTATTTTGCATGTTGGATGTGGATCATATACTATTATATATAATCCTTTCAACTATTTCCTGTAATTTAATCGAGTAATGACATTGATCTTCCGAGAATTGTTTGGACTCTTCAAGATACCACATGAAACCGATTACGGTGTTCCAACCTTATTACATTAAATCTCATCCACACATTTACGTGAATAGAACATAATAAAAACACCATAACCGAAACAGAGAATTTGTTCCCTTAAGATAGGGTTCTACATGTAACATAACTAATTAAAATAACATCATTTGCCATATTTACTTTTATAATGGAATAAAATCCAATTACTTAAAAAGTATTTTAAATTTAGCAATTATCATATATATCAAAGTTAGTAAATACCATTATTCAGAATAATGATCATATATAAAATTTCCTCCTAATTTTTACGGTAAAAATGTAATATCCTGCCTCCTAAAGTTGTTAAGAGATTAAACAGTTAGATTGAGTCACATGAGTTATTTAATTTAACAATTTACGAGGTGCATTTCATTCATATGCATAATATTCATATACACATATGAATCATGATTTAGAAAACATTACAAGATAGTATATGCATCTAATTGACATATTCCGAGGTTTGGAATGAAAATGAATGTGATATGAATGTGCCTTCTCAATGTTTTGTGTTTTGATTTACCGATAACATGAATTGATGGATTATAATTAGTGAAATGGGGAATTTATTGTTACAATTGATGAGGTGATATGAGTATCTAGTCTAAGAAAAATGTTAAAGAGCAAGACAAATAGATACATGAGAATTTAGGTTGATTGGGCCTATGAAATGGTGACATGTAGCATTGGGAATAAGTGACAAATGGCTCAGCTAAATGGATGACAAGTGACTTGAGTATAATTGCGACAAGTGGCCCTTTAAATTTGTGACAAATGGCACCTTAGACTTGTGACATGTGGAGCAATAGAATGGTTACATGTGTAGTTTTACAAATGATTACGTATGTAGCCTTATAATTGGTGACATATATAGCCTTACAATTAGTGACATGTGTAGTATTATAAGTAGTGACATATGGAGGCTTAAATGAGTTACATGTGGAGCCTAAAGTAAGTGACAGATGGATCAATAGAATAGCAACATATGGACCAATAGAAGGATAACATATGTACCAATAGAATGGTGACACATGAATCAATGGAATGATGATACATGGATTAGTTTGACTTTCTTTGAATTTTCTAAAGAAAATGAATGAAAAAGGCAATAGAAGTGTGAGTGAAGGTCGGTTATAAGGTTAGAAGAGGGTGAAAAACAAAAATGAGAAGAGAAGGAGAGAAAAAGGGGAAGAGAAGAGGAGAAGGAAAGAGGTAATCAAGGTAAGTTGAAATTGTAGTTTCAATTTCATCTTTTTCTTTCGATTTGTCCTTCATATCCTTAAAGTACGAATTTGAAGAAGGCCAACGAATCAAAGTTGTAGAGTGGCTTGAGAAAATAGTGACTAGAGTTCGAGTTATGTTGGTTTCCTCAATACTGCTTATGATGGACCTCTGTGCAGGAACCTTATATCATTTCCTAATTTTTAAGGACCTTCGAGTCCGAAATAGTGGAAGTATAAAAAATGAAAAATCATTACTGATGTCTTATAAATGTTTCTGTGAAATATTTTGGTTAGGAGATGTCTGGATAATGATTTATTGAAGGTTGATGATGAAGTGTATTGGAATATGTTAGATGGAGTGTTTTCACTAAACATGCATCTATATTTTGGACATATCTTAATCTGTAGATATCCAAATTGGATTATTTTTAATGTAGATTGAACTATAGACACACGGATACAATTTTTATAGAGGAATTGAATTTTAATTCCATCTATAAGGGTTTCTAAATTTGGCTTGAAGTTGAGTATTAGGTGCTATCATTGTTTGAGGTCTGTAGCATTTTGGGCATAGCATGCAGAATATTGAACCAAACTACATAAATTTTATGTCATTAGAAACTTAATACATATAGGAACAATTTTTTCGAAGAAAGTATTGCCTAAATATCTCATTTTCTAGGTCATAATGGTCATACAATACTGACCTGAAAACAAAGTTGGAAAAGATGGAAAATGGGAATGACTTTTACGTGAAATATGTTTCTTTTATGGGATGTTTGAGATAACAATTGATAAGATACTTTCCTATGATGCATTTAGACTAGAATGAAGCTTGAATTGAACTTAGTGGATGATGGATAAAATGATTAAATATGTGATAGACGTATGATTGATGATATTAGATTAACTAAGTTCTTTGATCTATGAACCTAAGAGTAAGCTTAACATACACAAATGATGATGTTAATGGTCAAGTGATGTGATTAGGGATAAATACCCGGGATAGTCAATTGAGCATGCATTGAACATGATACATATACATGTGCATGGTTGAACAATTATATGATTGATCAACTTAGTAATTTGTGGATTATGTGTGTATTGTATGATATAGAAGCACAAGTTGACCGACAACATCCAGAAATTTCCAGATCATCAAGGCAATAGCTCACTTGGGGTATACTGTGAGTTAACCTAGATGTGTCAACTCAATTATATGTGTTTTTCTGTTTGAGTTATATGTGTAGTAAGATGACTTAGATGCATGTCATTATGCTTGAATTGCTTTCGTTTAAATTTTTACATAATGAACTGTTGCTAGTTTGGTTATGATAATTCCAGACATCAATTGTCCGAGTGGTTATCATTCGGGACTGCATTGGAAGTGCTCATTGTATGTGAATTTGAATAAGTAATGCTTATCATTATTGTTGAATGTCGGACCAAGGTCTGATGATAAATGTGAATGTGAATGTGAATGGAATAAGTGATACTCAACTGAGTTAAATGTCGGACTCTGATATGATCATTCTGATAAATGCCTGTGCACACCGATTGATAGCACATTATGTGAGATGATGCATTTCATGACATTGATGTGCATGATCAGATAAAGGAGTTTTGACTAGAGTGACCAGCCTGAAATGAGCCCGGTATCTACAAGGGATATGGGTCAATACCTGAAATAAGCCTGGTGTCAACAAGGGATATAAGTCAGTACCTGAAATAAGTCCGATATCCACAAGGGATATGGGTCAGTACCTGAAATAAACCCAGTATCCATAAGGGATATGGGTCAATTAATAGGCACTCAGTCACAACAAAATAAAAATTAAAGTGGAGTCTCATGTGCATTGCATAGATATAACTTTACATGTATCATATGAATAATCGCAAAGAATGATTGAATTGAGTTGATATAATGATAAGCTATATTTGTGTACATGTGGACGATATGAATAATTGAAATGAATGATTGAATTATTCTGAAATAATTATATGAAATGCTTATGTTCATAACGGACTTGTTGGAATATGATGTATACTGCGATCAGGTACTAAATTCTGAAGGATGTGATATATGAGATTTGATTTTAAATGATGTGAGATACTGATTGAACTATATTATATACTTGCAATATTTATGCCTGTTTTGAGTGAGCACATCGATGATGGTTCACTCACTGAGTTCGCAAACTCATAAAAATTGAAACATTGTTTTTCAGATTTAGGAGAAATCTAGCTAGTCTAGTTAAAGTAACTTCTACATTTGGATATAGGTCAGTGTCGGAATCAGTTGTACCTGCGAATATCTTAATTATGTTGTATCAAGAATTGTATCTTTCAACTATCGTATATTGTACTTGTGAATTTTGGAAATGTAACGACATTTGAGACTGTATATGTTTGTGAATAAAAATGCAACAAAAAGATTATTGGAATGTTTTATGTTCTGTGCGATGGAATAAAAAGTAAAAAAATAAAATGAATTGATTTAACCGTCTTAACATGCCATTTTCGTAGAGTATGTTCCCGAATATCCTTCAGTATGTCAGGTATGTGCTCTATAGGAGTGGTATGTTACATTTTGGTATCAGAGCCCAAGGTTAGCATCTCAAATGGGCATTTATCCCAATATATGTCAAGGTACATGCAACATGAACATGTCATAGCATGCAGTGGCAACTAATCCCCAGTCTTAGTTGCATTTAAATAAGTCACACGCCTGAACATTCGTTAGGAGTCTAAACTGTTAGAAATAATTAGAAGAATGATGACCAGTTAGAGTGAGAGAAAATGAAAAGTTGTTAATACCGTGACATAGCAGATTTAGTAAAGATTGAAAATGGGTTGGAAAAAAAAGGGGGCAGTAAAAGTGTCGTATTGATCATATGATTGAATATTTATTACATAGGTATGGTAGATCTGACATGGTTTAGGATGTTAGGCCTAGATTCAATGAATTTGTATTCATGCTTATTTCATCGACTATGACATCAGTCTTAAGCTGTGGTTGTACATATTTAAATTGATGTGAATGTGAATACATTTTCGTGGATTGACTGAGAAAACTATAGATGCAGGTGGGAAGGTCTAAAGTGTATAAAAAAAGTTGAAAGAAAACCAAAATTTTTATTACTTTGAGAGGTTGAACTTGGAACTGAAATGATTGTTTAACTATCGTGTTAAAAGCTTATGATTTAGAACAAGGTTATATCATTGGATCTGATATTAGAATTTTATGATGGTTACGTATCTCATATTTTTTTAATTGATTTAGAACATACTTATGTAAGATGAAATAAATGATAATTGGGAGATGAAATAAATAATAGCGATATATGTAGAAGTCCTCAAGGTTAAGTTGACCAGTTATTGTGAGTGCACGTCAGATAATGTGGTTACCTTGACGAATGATACTACTGAGCACATACGTATTACATGCTTGGATATTGTACAAGGAGTGATCTATGACATATTGAATACTCTTAAGCACTAGTCCCCATAGAAAAAAATTCTAAGATGAATCAGAGTAGCACAGTGGAAGCATGAATTTATATGGATATAGTGAAATGATAACCACTAAGGATAGGTAACTTTTGTATAGTCATAGGATACCCAAATGTTATCTAAAATCAATTGAGATCAAGGTACTATCAGCTTGAGATATTAATTGGTCACCTTTTGAAAATAAATCTCTAGATAAGATGTAATGGTCTTCATGGTACATAACAAGGCATAAGAGTAAATGTGCATGCTTACTACATCACCAAGCTTTATTATATAGAATATTCTAATTATGTAAGATATGAGAGAAATTAATTTTGTTGAAATATTATGAATGGTTGAAAAGCAATGATAAATATAGTTGACTAACAAAGATTTCATAAACTTCTCTTTATAAAGACTTTCATCGAATTATATCATGTAGACCAAATGTTCCATTTTTAGGAATTTGTAAATATTGAACAGATCAAAGGTGAATATTAGAGTCAGATAATTATAATACTCAGGGATGAGGAGCTGTATGTGTGTATATATATATATATATATATATACCTTTACATATACATAGGCTTTTTTTATCAATCTTCTATTTTTTAATCAATTAACTACTAGTCTCATTTGAATTTTGAATATTGAATTTCAATTAGGTATACTTTTTCCTTTAGCTTTACTTTTTACCAGAATTCCAGTTTTTTTATTAGTTATTAAAATCAATAGGGTTTAACTTCTTAACCCCTTTGCTATATATATATATATATATATGTTACTGAGTCCTTGAATTCGAGATGATGTTATTGCTATCGCTTGAAGGACTTGAAAACTTTGTATAAAGGATCAGACATATTAATAGTTGTTGATTTTGCGGGTTAAGTTGTTGGTTAATTCGCAATCCAAGATTGAGAAATGCTAGAAAATATTCGCATTATACTTCATGCGAAATGTATTACTGGAACGAAACAGATATGATCTCTGATTTTGTCGAATTAGAAATATGAGTTATGAACATTGCTGTATTGTCTTGTTTGGTGCTATTATTAGATATTGATTGTTTTATATGAATGGATATGTCCTGCCTAATACTGAGATCTTTAAGTGCATGAATTGGATGGTATATCCCATAAAGATAGAGTTTTAAGTTATTATTGTACAATGATACCTTTACATGTGATGTTTAACTATATCTACTTGCTGTAGATGATCAAAGACCAGAATTGAGATACTTGCCATACTTGATATTATGAAATATTTAATGATCAACTGATGTAATTAAGGTAGCTTATGTTACAAAAATCAAGATATGAGAAATAGAATGTAGTTGTATAGAAATTGCATATTAAAACATTTACATTATATTTGCAATCTACAGATTACTTTTCTTATAATTGACTGCTCTATAACAGAATTTGGTGGACACTTGCAAAGTTTAGTTTGAGACTTACAAAGTACAACTTGAGGTTTATTTTGAAGAAGAAAATAAGTCTGAAATGTGTAAAACTTCTGAAAACATTGGAAATGATGTAGAACAAGAGAATATGATTATGAAATTAAAAATGATTATGAATTTAAACGGTAGAAGATGTCGAACACCCTTATATTAAGACAAAGAGGGCCTAAGGAATATTGATGACCCATATAATTGATTCAAGATATGGTTGATAAGGTGAAAATGATCTGTAGTGGGATTAAGGTAGCTTAGGACTGAAAAAAAAGTTTAAAAAATAGCACCCGTTATCCACAACCATAGAAAATTATGCAGGCTTAACATAGAAAGGAAACTTAACTGTCATAAATAAGAAATACAATATGACAACATAAATAATTGGTATTAATGAGCATTTGTATTGGTTGTAGTGATTAATTGTACTAAAGTGCAATTGTATTGATAATTTGTATGAATGAGTATTGAATATCAATATTTGGCTTTAAAATGTGCATTTTTGTGATATGGATAATATATTGAGGCATATATTACCAGCTCAGGAAGTTGATATTGCAAGTAATTTGAGTTATATGGAAGAACTAGTAAAAATAGTCAAATATCAGACTAAGCAGTCGAGGAATCGAGTAATTCCTCTAGTAAAAGTTATTGGAGAAATCATTCAAGAGAAGAAGATACTTAAGAGACTAAGTGAAACATGAGACAACATTATCCCCAAATGTTTGATCAGTCAAGTAAGAATTTCGAGGACAAAATTTCTTAAAAGGGGAGAGTTGTAATATCCCGCCTCCTAAACTTGTTAAGAGATCACATTGTTAGATTAAGTCACATGAGTTATTTCATTTAAGAATTTACGAGGTGCATTTCATTCATATGCATAATATTCATATACACATATGAATTATGATCTAGAAAACATTGCAAGATAGTATCTGCACTTAATTGACATATTTCGGGGTATGGAATGAAAATGAATGTGATATGAATGTGCATTCCCAATGTATTACGTTTTGATTTACCAATAACATGAATTTATAGATTATAATTAGTGAAATGGGGAATTTATTATTAGAATTGAGTAATTGATATGGTGATATGTATATCTAGTCTAAGAAAAATGTTAAAGAGCAAGACAAATAGATACATAAGAATTTAGGTTGATTAGGCCAATGAAATGGTGACATGTGGCATTGGGAATAAGTGACAAACGGCTCAGTTAAATGGATGACAAGTGGATTGAGTATAATTGCGACAAGTGGCCCTTTAAATTTGTGACAATTGGTACCTTAGACTTGTGATATGTGGAGCAATAGAATGGCGACATATGTAGCTTTACAAATGATGAAATATGTAGCGTTATAATTGGTGACATGTGTAGCCTTACAATTGGTGACATGTGTAGTGTTATAAGTAGTGACATATGGAGGCTTAAATGAGTTACATGTGGAGCCTGAATTAAGTGACACATGGACCAATAGAATACTAACATATGGACTAATAGAAGGATGATATATGTACCAATAGAATGGTGACACATGGACTAATAGAATGGTGACACATGGATTAGTTTGACTTTCTATGAATTTTCTAGAGAAAATGAATGAAAAAGGCAATAGAAGTGAGAGTGAAGGTCGGCCATAAGGTTAGAAGAGGGAGAAAAGAAAATGAGAAGAGAAGGAGAGAAAAAGGGGAAGAGAAGAGGAGAAGGAAAGAGGTTATCAAGGTAAGTTGAAATTCTGGTTTCAATTTCATCTTTCTCTTTCGATCTGTCTTTCATATCCTTAGAGCACGAATTTCCCCAGTACTGCTTATGATAGACCCTGTGCAGGAACCTTGTATTATTTCCTGATTTTTAAGGACCTTAGAGTTAGAATTTGTGGAAGTATAAAATATGAAAAATGATTAATGATGTCTTATTAATGTTTCTGTTAAACTTTTTAGTTAGGAGATGTCTTGATAATGATTTATTAAAGGTTGATGATGAAGTGTGTTGAAATATGTTGGATGGAGTGTTTTCACTGAACATGCATCTGTATTTTGGACATATCTTAATCTGTAGATTTCCAAATTGAATTATTTTAACATGGATTGAACTAGAGACATATGAATACAATTTTTATGAAGGAGTCAAATTTGAATTCTGTCTCTGAGGGTTTCTAAAGTTGGCTTGAAGTTGAGTAATGGGTGCTATTGTTGTTTGAGAATAGTCTGTAGCATTTTGGGCATAACTTGCAGAATACTGAACCACTAAATGTGTCAACTCAATTATATGTGTTTTTCTGTTTGAGTTATATGTATAGTAAGTTGACTTAGATGCATCTCACCATGCTTGAAATTGCTTTCGTTTAAATTTTTACATAATGAACTGTTACTGGTTTGATTGTGATAATTTCAGGCATCAATTGTCCGAGGAGATCATTATTCAGACTGCATTGAAAGTACTCATTGTATGTGAATTTGACTGAATAAGTGATGCTTATCATTATTGTTGAATGCCGGACCAAGGTCTGATGATAAATGTGAATGTGAATATGAATGGAATAAGTGATACTCAACTGAGTTAAATGTCGGACTCTGATATTATGATTGTGATAAATGCCTGTGCACACCGATTGATAGCACATTATGTGAGATGATTCATGTCATGACATTGATGTGCATGATCAGATAAAGGAGTTATGACCGGAGTGACTAACCTGAATGAGCCCGGTATCCATAAGGGATATGGGTCAGTACTTGAAATGAGCCTAGTATCCATAAGGGATATGTGTCAGTACCTGAAATAAGCCCGTCCACAAGATATATGGGTCAGTACCTGAAATAATCGCGGTATCCACAAGGGATATGAGTCATTAATAGGCACTTGGTCGTAATAAAATGAAAATGAAAGTGGAGTCTCATGAGCATTGCATAGATATATCTTTACATGTATCATGTGAATAATTGCAAAGAATGACTGAATTGAGTTGATATAATGATATGCTATGTTTGTGTACATGTGGACGATATGAATAATTGAAATAAATGATTGAATTATTCTGAAATAATTATATGAAATGCTTGTGTTCATAACAGACTTGTTGGAATATGATGTATATTGCAATCAGGTACTAAATTCTGAATGATGTGGTGTATGAGATTTGATTCTAAATGATGTGAGATACTAATTGAATTGTGTTATATACTTGCGATATTTATGTCTGTTTTGAGTGAGCACATCGATGATGGTTCTCGCTGAGTTCGCGAACTCATCAAAATTGCAACATTGTTTTTCAGGTTTAGGAGAAATATAACTAGTTTAGTTGAAGTAACTTCTGCATTCGGATATGGGTCACTTTCGGGATCAGTTGTACCTGTGAATGTCTTAATTATGTTGTATCAAGAATTGTATCTTTCAATGTCATAAATTGTGCATGTGAATTTTGGAAATGTAATGACATTTGAGACTTTATATGTGTTGTGAATAAAAATGCAACAAAAAGATTATTGGAATGTTTTATGTTACATGCGATGGATTAAAAAGTAAAGAAACTAAAATGAATGGATTTAATCATCTTAACATGCCATTTTCATTAGAGTACGTTCCCGAATATCCTTCAGTATGTCAGGTATATGCTCTATGAGAGTGGTATGTTACAAAAAATAAGATTTGACTCTAATTCCCGATCCAATTCCCGTCCTGAAGCTTGATGAGGATGATAAGATGATGAGGGTCATGTTAATGGTAAGTTAAATATAAACTAACTTTGGCACAATAAAAGAAGTAATAGAAACCAATAGGTAGAACAATTCAAAGAGTGGATTATGAGGAGCTCATAGGAGTTGAAGTTAAGGAGCAAGAGGGAATTGTTGGAATTACTGCTTCTTTAGAGGCTTAACCACTCTCAGTACTTGGAGAAATTATAAGGAGTGGAGATGAAAAAACTATATCATAACCAATCTCAGGCACAACACCAACATTCTTATCAAAAAATACAGAACGGAGAAGAAACAATAAAGAAACAATTAGAGAGAATTCATATACTAGTTTCACTCAGGAGAAAGAGATGACTCAAGAATTGCTCAAATGACACCATTCTTATAGGAATCCCCTTATAATAACACGTTCTTAACTAATTATATACAAAGTGAGACAAAATTCATTCAAGCCAACAGAGAGAAGTCAGAAAGGAAAGGAAAAGCAAGGGCCTCGATTTGTAGGCAAAACCCCCCTCTAATTTTTATTATCGCATAGAATATAAGAGGGCTAAATTGTCTTAAAAAGTAGCAAGTGCTTTATGACTTCTTGAGCATCGGGAAACCATTTATAGTAAGCCTCTTAGAAACTAAAATGAAATTAAATTCTTATAATAAAAGTCTTTGGTTTTTAAAGAAAGGATGGATCATTATTTCTAAAAATCATTAATCAAGCTCAGGCCCGACTAGAGGCTTGATCAGTTTTGAAATATGCAGTCCAAACCCAAATTCGATTGGGCTTAGGCCATGTCTTTTTTAATTTTATATTATTTTATTAATTTAAAAATAAAATAATTTTTAATAAAAGATTTCATCGAAACTTCAAAAAAGTGAAACTAAAAATAATAAGTAGCACAAATATTACTTATTTTTTAAATAATTTATAAATAATACAAATATTATCATTGATTATTTTAAATATATTAATAAAATTTTCCTTGTAAAATTTAAATATATAATAAAAATACATTGTATCAATTAGTAAATATGCTTGTCAAAACAAAAAAGATTGTTTAAAAATTTTATAACATACTTTGTTATCCTAAAACTCACTTTTATAAAAAAAAAAAAGTTAATATGTCGTTTCATATTTTTAAAAAAAGTGTTTTGTAACTCATTCATTCTTCTTAAGAAGCCTAATAATATAGGCCTTAAGTATATATAGTCTTGAAAGTTCTAAATTGCTCATTTTTGTCAAATCATCTCAATTTTAATAAAGAATTCATATTCATTTTATTTTTTATTAAATTAATATTGCTAAGTCTAATGTCTTGCTTTTGAAAAAAATTAACGAAAATATATTTGCTTAATTTTTTAAAATTAATTTCTCTTTAAACTATTAACTTTTTAAATTATTAATCACTATTCACTTATCTGAGTCTAGAGGTAAACTGGTGCTTGGTTCATTTAAAACATGAAAGAATAATATTAATTCATAAGTTTGGCTATGTGAAAACTATCACAACACTAATATCAAAATCATTTTATTTTCAAAACAAAAAAGTATCATAGTGTTATTATTATCAAAATAAAAAAGATATAAAAAGGAATTATCAATTATATCTAGAGACCAAAGTTGACATAACAAGCAGAGGCAACAATATAGAGTTTTCTTTGTTAACCTACATAAAACTACACAGGTAGAGATTTATATCTTCAATTGTCAAAACCAATATAATCAAATGAAAAAAAAAGTAAATTAAGAAGTAAAGATTAAAGAAAACAAATCCACAGTAAAGGAAAAGGCCTAGCTAATCATTATAATCAAGTTCGTCAGCAGTTTGCACCATCTCATATACATGTAGAAACATTATTATGTAAAGTATACTCGATTATGCAATAAGTGTATTAAATGAATATTCAACACGTGATAATTAACAATTAAATATACTTTCATTATTGAATATTTTTTCAAAGAAATTTTCAATTCAGATACTGGTCAAGATAAGACACAAAAGACAAAGAAAGATAATATAATATATGATTCTTAAAACTATTAAGGTAAAAAATAATAACATACTATAAAGAACAGAGTTTACCGTATTTTTCAGAAAAAAAGAATAGAGTTTACCCTAAATATTTTCACCATCTGACTAATTTCGAGCATACATAAGAGCTTCCATAGTATTAGGATTAAGTTGAGTACGATAAGGATTAGATTAAGTTGAGTACGATAAGGATTAACTATCTAACCTTCAGTACTAAAAGTTTGCTCTAAGCAACAGTAGATACTAGAATTCCTAAGAGGTCTCATGCAATATCTTGTATGATCATGAAATTACTTCCATGTGACTTCCACCATACCAATATATTGAACTACATATTTTCAACTTTGGTCATAACACTTGCATCTAAATAGTTATCTAACTTGATCCTACTGTAAGAAGTCCAAGCCTTTTTTCTTTGATTAATTGTGTAAATTTGAGACTCACACCAGTCTTATGAGCTCCAGATAAAGCTGAAGCTAATTTTCAACTATAACATATTCTTCAACCTGATCACCTACAACTTTTGATAATAAAAATATAACTTCATCTTATATCTTAGGTCTAACATAGAAATGACTTCATCTTATATCTTGGGTCTAACATAAAAATGATGACCATAATTGTTCTGATCATATACTAATAATAATTGACTTTCTCTATCATTTGCTCTGCCATGACCTAGAGCACCTTATTGAAATCAAATATCTAACCAGATAAAGCTCGTTTGATCTTGCACATGCTGCTAACGCAAATGTGCAAATTTGAATATCTTGTTCTTGAGAACAACTCGATAGCAATATAAAATATATCCAACTTTACACAAAGTGTTTTAGCCAACTCCCATTTCTCTTTTGTTGGCAAAAAAGTATAGTGAAAATCTCTTTGTCTCAATTTACAAAACATCTCAACATGTTTGGTTATTGACTACAATATCTTGAATTTTGAATTTCATCTAGTAGGACAATTGAAAACTAACTTTTTTGCACAAATAATTTATAGTTGTTGTGTAATTTCTTAAATTTTGTTTTACTCATTTGGGTGTTGCATTCCAATACACTAGCTACTCCGAATAAACTATACCATTTCCTCTATCACCTTAAACTCATTGCTCATAATCAAAGTCACATATACATATAACAGTTATAACATAATTAATAAATAAATTATAACAATATTAAAATATAATCTACCTTAGTATTCGACTGTATATAATCCATTTTTTATCTATATAGTGTGCTATGACCACCATATAACCCTTCTTTTAGTTGTCATTTGTTCATATTTTTATTTTTATGGCTACCAATTTGTGAATACTTAACAAAATCTTCAATATTTCTTCCTTTTGATCACCATAAATCTTGAAAATGTCTTTCTTCATGGTATTATAACTTGGGATCTTGAAGGTCAATTGGAGTGCGGTGAGCACCATCCTTAAGTTTTTTCCATAAATAATAGAGAGCGGTTCATCATCAATGATTGTCTTAGCTATCAAAATCTGTGTTTTTTTTTTTTGCTATCATAACTTGTGAAAATCATTTTATTCTTTACTCTCTTTAGGTTAGGAGAAAAAATGTTTGTCTTCTGATATGATCTTCTTTCTGTTACATAATTCTATATGTCTCTTTAAATGAGAGATTCTACCTTTAGAAATCTCTGTCAATATCTTATGACAATAGTTACATTTGGCCTTTTTTTACTCTATCCCTTAATATTATCTTATTGAATTCTAAACATCACTTATAAATGAACCTATTCCTTTAGCCTAAATCATTTCTTCACTTAGTGTTGAATTGAATCTCTCTGATGGTATAGTATCTAGTACCAAATTATAACTCTCCATTGAAGGAATATATTTATCCATCTGAAATAATTAACATATATGATCATATAAGTTATTCATGGATATTTACATGAATACATAATCTTTAAAGAATATTTAACATGTACATATACAAAATTTAATGAGCATTTACATTTTTCAAAATACAAAAAGGGCATAAAAAGATTACCCCTATAGAGAAAATAGGGAGACTAGATTTATGTTACCTTAGATGTTGTATTTCATAAGGACGTGGCATATTATCCTAATCCATAATTTCCACTTTAAAGGGAGATTAGAAATAAATTGTAGAGTCAAAGCCATTATGCTTTAGAAAATAAAACAATTCTTTTTTAAAAACGAAACTATAAAAGTCATGCAATATTTTAAATATATGTATTTAAAGTACTTATGTTCCATAAGCATTCAAGTTTATTATCTACTACTAAGTTAAGCTATAATAAAGGGAGATATATAGTTTTGTTTGGAAATCCAACATAAAAATTTTAGTATTAAGCTTAAAATATGATAAACTAATGTTCCAAGCGGTAAGACTATAGTGAGGTAGAATAAAAATAATTATAAAGGTGTGAATTCTATAAATTAAATAAGTTTTAATATTCAAGTTTAACATAAGAAACTTATGCCATAAACAAGCTTCTTTCTTATATACAAACAAGTAACCACAACTTTGACATGAACATAATGGATTTCTTCTTGTTATGCCATCATTTGTACAAGACCATGTTCATGTTTTAAATTTAAAACCTTCCCACCAAGTCTTTGATATGATTACACCTAAGAAGTCATAATTTTGTTTTCTTATAAGCAAAAAAAAAGAAGAAGAAGCAATTAATTACCTTCTAAATTTCTAATTAGAAGCAACAATCATGATCAAAAGTGCAAAGTGGGTACCATTATTTATACCCAATTTGACAAATCCTCTTTTATTTTCCTTTTGAGATTTAGCTGGTAGATTAGGAGCAGATAAAGAGGAGTAGTTAAGGGCCTTAAGGTTATTGAGTAGAGTGTTAGATGATGAAGGTTGAAGTAACCTTAAAAGTTGGATTTAAAAGGTCATAGGAAGCTCTCTTCTCAAAGAGGGTTAGGGTAGTTCAATTTTTTTTCAATTATGCCATAGTAATGCACCAATAATGTTCTGCAAAATGAGGTTATTTTGGTATGCATAAAATGATGTTGTTTCATATAAAAGTTGAAGAGATGGTTTATAATTTGGGCTGGGCCAAAATAGTAGCCCTGAGCCTAAGCTTGACTTAAGATTTAAATTAAAAATGACTTGAGCTTGATTCAATGCCTGGTCAAGTTAGGCTGGATCTGTTAACTTTATGTTAGGTCGAACTAGGCTTGGGAAAATTTTCAAACCTATGTCTAACCACCAACTCATTTTAATAGTTGTATTATAGTAGCCTATGAGTCCACCAAAGTTAAAATTACTTAATTGGTCTCCTAAGACCAATTTGTGATACTCACATCTTCTTTTGCCTAATCCTACAAAGATTTTTATTACCTTTATTTATACAACTAACTTAGAATTCTAGATACTCTTTATCACAAATTAATTTTAAAGGGGATGGAAGTTTGGATGTGGATTATACTAAGGGACTTTAACACCTTATTCTCCTTAAAATCTAAGAGGGTAAACACAATCCAAGGAGCCATAGTAAGGACTTTAGGAAAAGCATCAGTGATCTAGGCCTTATGGACTTGAACTTTTAGATAAATTTATTCATATAGAGCAATAACCAAAATGGCAAATGGTTGATAAGGAAAAAGTTGGATAGACCTTTAGTGAACTATGCTTGCAATGTAAATTTTCTGAGAATAAGGTATCATTCACCAACTGTCTCATCTTATACCACTCTCCAACTGAAATATATGATTTAAAAAATATATAAGTTAGATTCATTTTCTAATAAAAAAATATTGATTGGTGTATAAGCATTGTAGATTGACAATTCTTGAGAAAGTTATGAGAACCTATGAATATGTCTATTAGAAACACTAACCTCTAGCAATAACACTTTGGCAATGTCTCCTTAAGAAAGAGACTTACCTTGGTCGACCAAAAACTTTTCTTTTGTAAAGAATTTGAACTTATGCCTATCATTAAATCATAGGTTAGGATCTCTCCATATAAGACAAAAACACATTCCTTACCACTTTTTGAATAAATGACTAAAAACTTCTTTTTTTGATCATATTTTCTCTTAGGAGGCTTTCATACTTTAGTTCTTAGATATGACTAGAATTTAAATCGTACCACCTAAAAAGCTTTCATATAGGCTTTATTTGATTCTAACTACTCGATTCAAAAATCATGAAGTGGCAACCTCAAGCTATAATTAAGTTTTTCCTGCTAAGCATCTATCTCTTTATGCCTAGAAAAACACATCTCTAGTAGGTTTGTGGTCTTTTAGTCATTAATGGAAAAAGGGATATTATACTATAATTTGATATCTTCAAGTTTCACCTTAAACTTAAACATGTACTTTTTAGCCTCAAAGTCCTTACTCAAAAGTCATTGGTCATTTATCTATATCTATAGGCCATTGTATTACCTTTAACTTAGTGCTAGATTCACTCCTACACCTATCACTAGATCTGTCACCACTTTATGAACCACTAGGTGCAAACATTATCTTTTGAAAAAAAAAAGGCTATGTAAAGATGACAAGCATGCACTGAAGGATAACTCTTTTGGCTAAATTGCAAGAAATCTTACTTACATATTAAAACAAAAAATAAGGTAAGTTAACAGATATGAAATACATTTGGCATTTATAGAAAGTGAGTATGCAACAAATGTACATCAATTTATAAGACAACATACAAATTGTTTTGACAATTTAAGATCTCATTTTTCCACTAAGAGCTTGTAGTCCAAAAAAATATTTTTCACATTAGATATGAATTAAAGAATGCATTACATGTGAATTAGTTATCTATTCCTAAGGCATTTAGTTCAAATCCTTTATTATAAGAATGATGCGAATGTGACCGTATCCCATGATCCTTTTATAATCTCATACTTGATGTAATGGTGATCATATCATGCAATCCATTTAAAATCCTAGACAACAAGTCTTGCCACCTATGAATCTAAAACAAAGTGGATTGCCCAACAAGCTAAGAACCCCATTATTACATAAGATGGACACATATGTCATCATTTATGTATCATCAAGTTACTGTATAAACAATTAATAGTCCAGGAATGAGGTCATTTTCACACTCTCCTTTTATATATTACATTTTTATATCCACTTTTATGAACTTAATTATTCTAAAGTCAAACGACATTAAATAATCTGACATTAATTTTATAGGTTTATTCATAAAATGCTCACAAGCAAGACGTGAATCATACCCTAATTCATCACATTAGACCTATCTTAGCGTATAAGAGGTAAGACTCATACTTAAAGAATTCAAACAAATGAAAATCACTCAATATCACTATCCAATACAAAGAAAATCTTAACATTATTAATAAAATTTAAATGAGATTATGAATGACTCCATTGGTAAATGATTTTTAATAGTCTTTGTAGCTATTTTGAGAAAAATAAAGATATTTACCATTGTTTTTCAATAAGTGTCCAAAAGAAAATTATACCACCTTATGTAATCATATAGGCATTTTGATTTAAGTTTAGGGTAATACTATCATATCAAGCTATCTCATACTATTTTCATACATATTGTGGACCACCCCCACTATATCTAAATCATCACACTAACCCCAAACACAAATTATTAAATTTAAGTTAGTTTAAGGAGACCATTAATTAGAGTGACACATCCAAACCAATAAAAGTAATTAAGCATAGATTGAAGAAACTTTATTTAGGTTCTTATTGGGCAAGAGGTCTTATAAGCCCCCAATGTTTGACCAAAATTCTGAGAAAGCTCCTATCATTATCTCTAGTACTAATTCACCCCCTACTATTTTTAAATGGAATAATTTTCAACTAAAAGAGTCAGTCTATTAGGTTTTTGTTAATTAGATATAATAACTCTGTTATTTTAGAACATGTGGCTTATCAGATAAGCTCATATTCCAACTTGATAGCTCCCCACACTATCTACAAAAATCCCTAAAACCTAAACACTCTCGATCTTTCTTTTATTCCATATTTTTTCTAGTTCTGTTTTGTCATGCACATAACTTGATTACATGGGGCCAATTTGTTAAAAGTGGTGAAACTTTGATATCAATTAATGAAAGTTATAAACTGGGATTTTTTAGCCGTAAAAATTCTGATTCAAGATATGTGGTATTTGGTATTTGGTATCACAATATTCAAGATATGGGCATCATCTGGGTTACAAATAGAGATTGATCAATTTTTGACAGGAATGGAACCTTGATAATTACTGAAGATGAAAACTTGTTGTTTAGAGACAGAAATGGAAATTTGATTTAATCAAGGAGTACTTCAGAGTTGTCCAACAACACAATTGCAATTCTTGAAACAATCGGTCATTTTATTTTGTCAAATGTTTTTGACACAAATAAGTCCTACAAGGAAAGTTTTAGCCACCCAATGGATAGATATTTGCCTAACTTGAAAGTTATAGTAAGTTTAGCAATGGGAGATAACCATATCTTTAGTTAGTGGAAATTTGCAACTAACCCTTTACTAGGAAACTTCATTATGGGAGTTGATCCTTGTAGAGCACCATAAATAGTCATATGGGAGGATTCAGAAAAAAAAAAAAAGATGGAATGTTTGTCTTTTAGGGATTTTTTTTAGATGAATGTTAAGGATTTCTATAGATGGTGTCGAGACAATTTAGGGAAATCAAAATTAAATATTTTTTATTTTTAAATAATTAATAATTAAATTCTTAAAAACATTGAAATTAATTAATATACGGCACGTCAGTTGATAATTGACATCCAAATTTATTTGATATGTCATGTATTTCAAAATAATACGAGTATCATGTATAATTGGTATAAAAGTGACGGAGAGACTCAAAATTATTTTATTTTAGAACATTAGAAGGTAAACTTATACTTAAAATGAAACCTTAAACCTTTTTAAGCTTTTGATTAGCTGATCAAATGTTCGAAAACAAATTAGATACTTTACCTTCATTTTTCTCTAATATTTTATTCCTAAACTTGTTAGTCTATTTGTAGTGTGTCCTAAACAAGTCTTATTAGCCACGACATACTTAAACTCAGATATCTGTTATCATGATTTTTATCAATTCCTTAGCATCCAACTCCATTAATTGGTTCTTTAATCTTTCATGGTTTTTCAAAGTAATATGAGCATGTAGTGAAGACTAACTAAAGTATTTCTAGACAAGTGGCAAATGATAGTCACCTATAAGGCCAAAAAAGGCATATTTAACCTTAAAGTTTACATCCTCTGACAAATTTAACCTAACATTTTAGATAGTACAAATTAAGCACTATCATTTGACAAATGTTAAAGTTCAACCCTAAATTAATAGAGAAATTGACGGAAATGTGACATTGTCAAATTTCTATCAGGTGATCATATCTGTATAATATTTTATTGTTGAAGTCGGTCCTAAACTGCCACGTTAGCCTGAAGTGAAAATATGGGATTTGTATACTTAAATTATAAAATTTAAACAAAATTACTAAGTAAAAAAGTGGGACTCATCGAAATAATTTAACCCTAGTTTTTGTTAACCTAACAAATTAACTTAACTAATTAACCTATTAACTTAACAAGATAATTTAAGCCTAAATTTTATTAACCTAACAAATTAGCTTAACCAATTAACCTATCAAATTTAGTAACTAAACTAATCAATTAATTAACATAACCTATTAATAGAAACAGAACTCAAATCTCTAACAGAAAGATTTATCGTGAAGAAGCTATTAAAAAATTCCAATCTTCACCATTAATACCATCCTTCCTCACCGTCACCAATCATCCTATGAGATTCATTATTGGTCACTGACAAAGTTGTCACCATCTTGAAGTTTTCAACATTCGTTTGTCACTAGTCATAGTGGAAGTCCTCACCATTTTCAACTTTACAACATCTTAAATATTTATGTTATTAGGCTTATGTTTATGACAAAATAACACTTTTAAAAATGATGCCAAACAAAATATGCCTTTGCTATTGCACTTTCCTTTTTTTTGTATACATTGACTTGCTTCAACGTCTTTTTGTTGCTTTCTTTTACACTGAATGTACATGTTTTTTAACCAATTAACTACTAGTCTCATTTGAATTTTTAAATTCAATTAATTTTTCCTTTAGCTTTAGGATTCCAAATTTTTTTAGGTGCAATGGTAGTACCAGGTGGTATGGAGTGAATTCTCACTTCTACTATTAATACTTTAGTTCCTTTATCACTTATTATAAATTTTAAGCTTGATTTAATAGGTTGAGCATCTTTTTAAATTTTCTCCCCATTTATCTCAGTCATATAAGAATGTAATTCTTGAATAATATCTGGGGAGCTTAGAGTTTTGTCCTTTACCTCACTTATAGAATTCTCTATTGGAGGCTAGCATAAGCTCTTGGAGCTTTTGATTTCATGTTCAACTCTTCTTTTTTAGGATTAGCCAGTATAAATTCCTAGTAATTAGGTCACTGAATGTACAGAAAGATGGCTATGTTATAAAAGAGAGTGGATGAGAGTTATATTTGTGGTATTTCTTACATTAGTCATAATAACATTAAGAAGTGGGTTTACTTTGGTTTTGAAGAATATGAAAGTAACACATATTTGATTTTACTAGTCTGATAATAAAAGCTATAATTTCTTAAATTCCCTAAACTCTCTACTTTTAGGAGTTTTCCTTAATCTTCAAGGCTACTTTGAACAAAACATTTATTTTTTTGAAAACTATGATGCCCCAGAAGTTAAAGACTTGGTGATACTGTTGATAAATGAAATTGTTAAAAAAATTAAAATGTTTTAATAATTCATTTGACAAGTATGTAAATTCTTTTACCAAGGACTAGCCTCTTATAGCTCTTTAGAGTATTTAAATACTGACAAAGTGCTAATTTTTGTGACATACTATTTAATTTAACCTTATAATTGACCATTCACCAAAGATACTTGTTATTAGGATACCTTAAAATTTTTAATAACATCATAAAAGCACTCAGTTTTAGTCTTTTAATGAAGCTAATTTATAGTAGTTGAGCATTTACTTTTAATTGGAGCAAGGTAGTTAAGTAATTAACAATTTATTATCACTTTTTGTTCTACTTAATCTTTGTTCTACATGATCAAAATTAGTAGATTAAGGTTTGGATACAGTCTTTTTTCTACTTGCTGGTATTGACGTCAAATTAATCTTTTTTTTAATCTACAAATTGAATTAATATTTAGAATTTATATAAGCCAAACTTATTGATTGTTTCTTAAGCATTTTGTCTTACTCTCTATTTGAATTTGCGTTTGAATATCTTTTTGTTCTCGGGTCTCTAATGTGGATAAAATTATTTTTTTAATTCTTGATTTACAGGTTTTAATGGCTCAATAAGAAGTGTAAGGCTTTTTTATTATGGAAGTTTCATGTTAGAGCTTGAATTTAGATATGTTGGTAGGGATATTGCTACATTTAAGAATGTTGACATTGACTATGTTAGTAATAGATAAATTTATGAGATGGGGAAGGATTTATGGTATAATCAAATTAATAAGGCATATTACAGAGTACCTAGTTTTTAACTTCACTAATCAAGGTATAAATATGGAGGAACCAGGTGCACATAGGAATATGGAGGACTAGGGTGCATATATGAATGAAAATTTGGAAGAATAGGGTGCATATATGGATGAGAATATGGAGGAATAGTGTTCACATTTTCAATCAGAGTTCTATGTAGATATTCCAAATTATCATCATCCATTTGAAATTGAATCAACAAATTTTGGTAGTGTTATTAGTATTGATGAATATCCTAGTGGAGAGGAAGCAGTGAAGCTTTGCGTAAACATAGTTCAAATGTTAGGGATAATCCTACAGATGTGGCGCATGGGTATGGTAGTGTTATTAATACTGATGAATACCCTAGTGGAGAGGAGGCAATTGAAGCTTTGTGTAGACCCAGTTCAAATGTTATGAATAATGCTACAGATGTGGCATATGAGTGTGGTAGTGTTATCAGTACTAATGAATATCCTAGTGGAGAGGAGGCAGGTGAATCTTTACGTAGACCTAGTTCAAATGTTAAGGATAATCCTATAAATATGGCATATAAGTGGAGATTGGGAATGGAGTTTGGAATTACAAAAGAATTTAAAGATGTTGTTGTTGATTATATAGTACATACCAAAGACAATGTTAGGTTAAGAAGTGTGAGAGTAATTGGATTAGTTTTGTGTGTATTCATGGATGCCTATGGGTTTTATATGTTGGTTATAATAAGAATGAGAGATGTTTCAAAGTTAAAGCTTATAACCATGATCACAGTTGTTTTGCAACAAACAAAGCAAAACTGGTTTCTACCAAATTCTTGATGAGACACTTCAAAGATAGCCTAATATCTCAACCAAAAAAATGGTCAAAGAATGTAGAGTAAAAATCAATATTTTTGTTAATTTCATCATTTGTAGAAGAGAAAAGAAGAGATTGAGGAAAGAGAGATTGGAAAATTATATTAATGAATATTCGAAGTTGTAAAGTTATGTACACGAGTTGAAGATAAGCAATCCTGGATCAACATTTGAGTTACAATTATCGAGAAAACAAGAGACATCATTTGAGTTACAATTATCAAGAAATCAAGAGAGATCATTGCTATAGGTAATGATAAATGAAAATTTCATTAACGTTAATACTTCCTACTTCACTATGTTATGTTGTACATTATATTAATACTTTTTATATTTTGTTACAATTCGAGAGATTATACATTTTTTTAATGCCATGTAAAGAGAATGGAAGCTTTTAAGACAAATTTTTAGGATTAATGGGTGTTTCCCAAAAACATAATTTTAAGGCCAATTATTAAGTACAGTTGGTAAGGATGGTGATGGAGGTATGTAACCATTGGCCTAGGCAGTTGTATAGGGAGAAAACACATATTTATGGACTTGTTTCATAAATTTGTTAACATCTGATTTGGAATTGGAAGATGGTGAAGGAATTACGGCCATATCTGATATGTAGAAGGTATGTTCATGTTAATACACTTACAATTGAAATCATTATTGAAATATTAACTAATATTTTTTTTAATTTGACTTAAGAATTGGTCGAGGTTATAGAGGAGACTTTGTTAAATGTAGCTCACCAAATGTGTGTGAGACATATATATCACAATTGGAATAGCAACTGGAAGGGAAAAGACCTTATAAAGTATATTTGAATTACGCATGATCAACCTATATTGAAGATTTCCATGAGCTATTGAAGAGGCTTGACAAGACAAGCCCTGGATATGCTTCAGTGTTACTTGAATATCCTAAAAAGAGGTAGGCAAGATGTTACCAATCCTTTGAAACTAAATGTTCGATAGTTGACAACAATATGAATGAAACTTTTAATGGGTGGATCCTACCAGTAAGGGACAAACAAGTGATTAGCATGCTTGAGACAATTAGAATAATGGTAATGAAGAGGAATGTTGATAGGAGACATCTTGTAGTTGGGTGGAATTCAAATATTGCACAAACTATAGTGAAGAAGTTGGAGAAGAACAAAAAAGAAGCGTTGTAATGGAGAATTGTATGGAATGGAGATGGCGCTTATGAAGTTTCAAAGGGTGATAGGAAGCATACTGTGAGGATTCGTAGACAAAAAACATGTAGTTATCGAGCATGGGACCTATATGGATACCTACGCAAAGATGAGATTAATGTAATCCATCACTCAAAGGATAGGGTTTAGACATTCATAGATTCATGTTATATGAAGGGTCAGTTCATGAGTTTGTATGAACGCGTATTACAACCAATTAAAGGTAAAATTTTCTGACCTTAAAATGATGCAGAGATGATACATCCTTTATCTAAAATAATTATGCCCAATAGACCCAAAATTGTAAGAAGGAAATAGTAAAAAAGCTAAAGAAAATAAAAAATCCAAACAAATTATCTCGGGAAGGATAAGTGCAGTGTCAAAATATGGAAATTCTGGTCATAACTCCAGAAAATGCAACAAAAACTATAACTTAACATGTTGAGGCTTCTTCACAGGGGTGTACACCTTACTTCAATCATATGAATACGGTTTTATAAACATTCAACAACTAATGTTTATCATTATCTTAATTAAGTTAGAATATAGGCAACTTGACTTGTATACAATTTTTTAGATTTATATTAATTATTATTGGATTAAATGACTGAAAAAGTTTTTTCATGAAAACTATAGTTAAGCAATGTGACTTTGGTTAATTATAATGCAATACTAAGTCAACAAAGCAATATTGTAAGGAACATGTTCTTTATCAATCTAAATTAGTTGAAATAATGTCCAAGTATAATTGTAATATTTTATCTTCAATTTTCTAGGTTGGTACATTTGGACATGTCAATAAAAAAAAGTTTACAGATGTTGACCTATGCGGATTCCAGTTATCATTTGAACCAAAGGATTTACGGTTTAAAGGGCATTCTACTATTACTTCACATCAATTACAAGCTGAAGCAATCAGAAGGAGAACGTCATTTACGCAATCATCATAACCTGAACTTTCATATTCAAGTATAAGTGAGGTAAACATCAATTAGAAATGCCTTTAACTTTTTGATATTTTGATATTTGTCCCATTGAATTTTACATATATGTACTAACGATAGTGGTGAAAAATGTTTACATTATGTAAACATATTGTAATCTAACTTTTTGATATTTTGATATTTGTCTTATTAGTTTTTAGATGTATGTGTTATTGATAATGGTAACAAATGTTTGTATTATATAAACACAATGTAAATATTGGTTTTTTTTGCTTGATCAATATTAGCTGATTAATCTTGAGAACCTGATTCAATGTCATACATATAATTTTCCTTCATCTATATAGACTGAATTATTCAGTATCTATTGGTTTTATGTAGTAATGTTCTTTTTGCTTGCTTAAACGCTTCTTCATATATGAATTAAATTTAGTTGTACAATACATAGTTATATTTACATTAAATAATTCACATATAAATTTAATTCAAAATTTAATTTTTTCATAATATAGTTTAAATTAATATTAACCATTACATAGTTAAAATTCAATATAATATCCATACAACATATGTACAAATAAAAAGTACTATAACCATATCAAATCTTATTACAATGTTCATTAAAATAAACTCATTTCTTTTTTCTCTTTTCTTAATAAATTTATTTCCTCCTTTGTAAGCTTCATTTGTTCTTCAAATTCCTTAGTTGTGCTTGTTTCAACCTCCTTCTTTAACATTTTTTATTCTTTCCTTAATTTTGAATCACTTTAACAACTCTCTCGGTAAATTTTTCATTGTACCATTTGAAAAAGTTGTAGCTCCCAACATGAAATATTTAATTTCATTAACTAAACCTTAAACATAAGTTTTTAGGCCAAAAGGGCTAATTAGTAATTAGCCGCTGACATTTGCACGAATGTACAAAATAGTCCTTAACATTTCACTGTGTTTAAATTGAACTTGAACGTTTATAAAACGTTCAAAATAAACCTTAACGTTTAGAAAATGTTCAAATTGTACGCTAAGCACTGATGTCATTAGGGTATCGTCCATTATCTGCTGACGTGACATAAAAGTTTAATAAGGTGGATTTTTTAAAAATGTTTTTAATTATGGGACCCACTATACGTTGACATGGACTTTGTTTAATAGAGGTGGGTCCCACATGTAACTTTAGCATTACACTTTTTCAACATTTTATGTGTATAACTGAGGTGGGTCTTAAAGGTATAAAATGGTCGTGTGTGTTCCGATGAAGTTCGATTGTTCAGGCAAAACATACTAAATATATCACCAGTCAACTGAGGTTGGATATCAGTGCCAATATTGAGAAGAAAGAGGAGAATTCGAAGCTTTGAAGAGCAAGAATTTGAGGCATTCAAAGAGAGCTAAAAGAGAGTTGTTCCGTAACATGCTATATGTTCTTACAATTGACAATCTTGAAATAGAGAGAGTAGTTTGAAGGAAAGGACCTAAATGATTTTATTCCTAGGAGTGCTGGTGGTTCCCATGTGATCATTACTACTAGACTAACTAAAGTGATAAAGTTTGACCTAATGCACTTGCCACCATTGCCTTTGTCTTATGCAATGGTTTTAATGGGAGGAACAAAAAAAGGAGTGCGCAAGCAGGGAGCTAGAGTTTCTTAATTAGCTTGATGAGAAACCGAGAAGGTTGATTTTTGGTTTAGGGGTTGTATGATCACTTCTTTCTGAGCTTGCAACTATTTCGTCCTCATTATTTGAAATTGTGAATCAAGTTTCACCAAATTAGAATGATTTGCCTTCTCGTATGCAAGTTCAACAGACACCACTGTAACACTAATTCCTTTTTATTGAAGCTTATATGCTTTCGTCTAATTGAATTGCAGCAAAATAAAGAGACTACGAATCTTCTTAGCTTAAGAATGCTTTTAGTTAGCACTTTGTTTTCATAACACCAATTTCAACTATGCTACCAGTAACAACAGGTAAGAACATACTTATTGTTGGAAATAAATTTCAAAACTAGACCAAATTATTAAGTGTTGCCTTTGCCTACAGTTCTAGTTATGTACTAATATTACAAAGTGAAGAAGATTCGACCCCTATTCCTTGTCAAACTAGGATTTAGCATGAAGAGCAAACATGTAGGCTAGGCGTTGGATTTAGTTCCACATATATCTCAAGCTTTTGTAAGAAGGAAAGAAGGCTTATTAGCCACAGTGAGACTAATAGTTGTGCATTAGTCTATGTTTTTCTAAGTAATTGGCATGTGTTTCTTGCATAATTGTTGGTTATTGTTATATTTTAGGATTCATTTTGTATGTTTTCATTTAGTTTGATTTCTATTGTTGTTCTTTTATGGTTGATGTTAATTTAGGGTAAGATGGAGCAACTTGGAGATTGAGTTAGAGATCAAAGAGGAGAAGAGAAGAGGGAACTATCTGTTGCAAATTCCCACGATCGTGGGAATTATAATCCGAAACAATATGTTGGGCTTGATTAAACTTAAGGTTTTTGGATTATTAAAAGAGAATTAAGCCTCCAAGGTTTAAAAGAAGAAGAAACCCTTCTGTAGAAAGAGCCTTCTTGAGTGAAGAACACAAGTTTTGAGTCTTGAGGAATGATTGAATTCAAGGATTATCATCAAAATTGGGGAAAATAACACACCAACATCAAAAATTTCAGATTTTGGCAAAGAAGAGAAGAAGTTTCCTTTATTCAATTTTCTGTGTTTTTCTTTCTTCTAGTCTTTGTAAGCTGGATTATTTGTGTGTTGATGATGTTATGGAGACCATGAGTGGCTGATTTAGTTTTAGAGATTGCTTTTAAACTATTTTTATTAAACTCCTATTTCTTGAATTGAAAAAAAGTGTCTTTGATGATTGTTGATTTTATTTTTATCTTGCAACAAATTGAAAGAGTGAGCAACTATATATGTAGGATTGTACAACGAGAGTTGGCAACCTATAGACCTACAGTCATCACGTTGATTGATTAGCTAGAAAAAAGATCTCGACTAATTCAATTGATCACCCGTAGTTTAATAACTAGTTAAATTGGTGGAGTGATTGGGCATGTTGAGAGATTGTTCAATTGACTTCATTAAATTTGATTATGGACAATTAATTACACCTTGAGAGAGGGTAGTTAATACATTCGAAAACTTAGGTGAGACATAATCCAATTAATAAAATAGGAGGGAGACAAAATAGGGAAAAAGTAATCCCTATTCTTTAGATTCTTGAATTCTAATTTTCTGCACTTTGGTGTTGTCTATTGCTTTTTGTTGGTCTTCAATTTTAATTTAATTTTCCAGATTATTTACATTACACAATTTCATTTCTTAAACAAAGTCTGATCTAAATTAAGTGGTGTCTGGGCATCAATCCCTGTGGGATCGATATCCGCTTTTCAACTACAAGTCACGACCCATACACTTGCGATTTTTTAGCGTAAAATGAGTAGATTGTTTTGCAATTCAACAAGTTTTTGGCGTCGTTGCCGGGGCTAGATTGTTTAGAATCTTGTTTAATTTAGATTCCTTTGATTTAAGAGTTTTTGATACTTTTCTTTGTGTAATTGCAGGTGTATGAACACAAGGAACACATGAAGATCGACAACATTTGGTAACAACGAACTGTTCGATATCACAAGACACATCAAGACATCTTAGAATGAGGAATGACGCATTTGAAGAGCTAGATGATGAGAATAAATAAAAAGAACAATGATGGAAGATAGTTATTATAGGGAGCAAGCAACTTTTGCAAATTACAATGAGGTGTAGTATGGCTGGGGAAGTATTGATCCTTGTTGGAACACGTACACTCTAGAGTGGCAGAATCACGCAGATTTCTATTGGTCTAACAATACAAGTACTCACATGGGACATCAAGACCTATTTAAATTTCAGCAAGATGAGTCCAGTTCATGGGATTCCAAATTTAACAAAATCTTGTATAAGCTAATAGAAATGGAAGAGAACCAGAAGATGATGTTTTTCATCCACAAAGAAAGTCAGAAGAGACTGGAAGAGAAATCTGATCAAGCTTTTAAAAATCAAGTTGCTTCATTTCACAACTTGGAGATTCAAGCAAGACAGCTTTCTTGTGAATTTTGTAAGAGAAGTGTGGAAGTCTCTCTGAGCAATATGGAATTATATCAACGAGAGCAATATGAGGCTATCACACTTAGAAATGCAGAAGAACAAGATGAGCCACTGGAAGACCATGTTGAACCTTACTTTATAGAAGACCAAGAAATCAAGAAAGAGGATGAAGAACAGGATGCAACCCTCCCTATTATTCACCAGTTCTGGATATACCATATTTGAACATCGAAAAATCTTGGGTAGATGTTCATAAAAAGATATCTTTTGGATTGATGATGATCAATTGACATTCAACATGAATCATGTATCTTCTGTTCTTAGTCCTTTTGTTCTTCAGAAGATTACATCGAGTTTGAAGAAGTTATGAAAGTCTCTATTTGGGAAGTGGAAGAAGCAGCGGAGATGAAGGTGATTAAGGAAGAAAGAGAGCAACTCACCTTTGTATAGGGCAAACTGCTGGATTCAATGGAAGATTCAGGGAGTTTTGTTATTCCCTGTTATGTTGATAGCATACTCCAAAAAAAGGACATTATTGAGCTTAATTGGTTTTCATAATATTATCGATATTGCCCTTTTGATTATTTTGAAATTTTTAACTTACCTACAAGCGTCCAAATTGAGGTTGAACGAAAAGGGTGGAAGCAGGCCGCTCATAATTGATTCTAGCTAAGTTTCCAATGAAAGAAGAGAGTCGAGCTACTGACTTTAACAGAAGCACTGCATAGGAGGCAACCATCAGATTTTAGTTTCTTTTGATTGTCTTTGTTTGTTTATTTGCCTGATCTATTCAGTTATGATTATGTTTGATTTGAATTTGATTGATGTTTATTTGGATTTCGATTGAATTTTAACTTGTCTTCCTTTCCCAATTCTTGTTGATAATATTAATTTGATGTGTTTATAGGTTATGGGATCATGGAGAATACGTACTAGACTTGGAAGAAGGTTTAGAAGTGGAAGAATCACCTCATCCCACGATCGTGGGAATGGGAGTGTTTCCCATGATCGTGGGAAATCCTTTAAAAACTTTCTGGAGAGAAAACCCACGATTGTGGGAATGCAGGTGATTCGTGGGAATGCAGGTGATTCCCATCTGAGGGAAAATTTTAACTTACCTCCCCCTCTTCTTCTTTCATTCACTCTTACAATTTTCACACCTTCTCTCTCTAACCCACGAAAATTCTCCTCCCACTCTCTAAAATTCTTCATTTTCCTTTAAGTTCTTGGTATTTTCTTCATCATTCCCACAATCGTGGGAATTCCATCTGAGGGAAAATTTTACCTCCCCCTCTTCTTCTTTCATTAACTCTTAAAATTTTCACACCTTCTCTCTCTAACCCATGAAAATTCTCCTCCCACTCTCTAAAATTCTTCATTTTCCTCTAGGTTTTTGGTATTTTCTTTATCTCTTTTCATTAATCTTACAATTCTTTACTCTTTTCATGCATTAATCATTCAAAACATAAGGATTTGGGTAAGATTTTTATTCATCTCTCTAAAATACGAATTTCACCTCTATTTCTCTTATTTCTACAGGTTTTCTTCTTACAATGGCACCAAGAAAGATGATGGCTTGGCAATCGACTGATGAACTCTGCCTTCAAGTGTTTGGTGAAGGTAAGCCTGATTTAGCGACAGTTTATCATTCTTTATTTCCAATTTATTTGGAAGAAGAAGGTACGCATTTTTGAGACCTTAGGGATAGAGAAATAGTTACACCTCGTTATTTTGATTTGGAATTGTTAAAAATCATAGGAGTGAGGCGAAAAATTGAGCAACTAGCTGCAAACATAGGTTGGAATAGGTTTGTTCGATGTGACGTACCTATTTACCCTGTGATGACTATAAAGTTTTTCACTACAGTCCGATATAAACCTAAAATGGACGTTTTTAGGGGTTATTTGGCAATGTTTATAAATTGGTTATACTGTCATGCGTGGTTTTTTCGATTTGCCAAACACTAAAATTTTTTGTGATCACGATGATTTTTATTTGAATGATTACTGGAAAACTCTGATTGTGGACGAAAACTTTAACTTTAGGAATGCACCAAACTCTTTAATCTGTAGTGCCGAGCATTTGCTTTTGCACAAATTTATATGTTTAATTGTGTTTAATAAAACTGAAGTAACAAATGCTCGGCCAAAGAACTTTTTTTGTGGTGCGTGCATCAAAAAATTAAAATCAAAACACCTTTTGGAATTTTTCAATCAATAGTGAGTGTTGTAAATAAAAAGAGTTCATATTTTGACATGTCTCATGTTGTTACTGCTTTTGCTCTACTTTATAACCTTGATGTGGAAGTTGTGCACACAACTCATTATGATATGTTTGACATATCTTATTTGAGGCCCTCTGAGATTTTGGAGTTCCATTTTATGGAACTCCAAAATCCTCAAACGCGTACTACAGTAAGGAATAGGAGGGGCACTGATACAGCCTCTTCCCGACCCTCCACATCTTAAGCAATCCTGGAGCCAAAGGCAGAAGCAGTAGGGGAGGAACTGAGTGCACCAGCGAAGGTCAACCGATTTCAACAAATCATCGACCAGATGGCCTCTAACCAACAGCAAATGATGTCCCAAATCAATGAGCTCGGCACCTAAATGCAGTAAGTCTACAAAGAGCAGCGCAGCTTGAAAAAGAGGTTCCTCAAATTCTATAGAAGAAATAATTTTGAAGCTCCTTCACTAACACCGTCGCCACCATCATCTCCATAAGCTTTTCTTACCCTTTACTTTTAAATTTTGTTATTTCTTTTGTTTGGTTTGTTTTCATTTTTTGTTTGGTTTGATTTCATTTGTTTCTTTCAATTTCTTTTGTTTGGTTTAATTTCTTTTGTTTGGTTTGATGTCATTTTCCCTTATTTGGTGGTTAACTTGTCACATTGAGGACAATGTAATCTTTAAGTGTGAGGAGGTGACATTGACTTTTTCAATTGCATTGTTCACATTTTGTTAAATAGGGTGCATGTTTAGGCATATCATGTGCTTTGTGTCAGCAATGGAACCTCACTTGAATCATTCTGATGGATATGGCCATGAGATTCTGTCATGCTAGTTAGAATTAGATTGAATGCATGCTTGAACTTGGATTAGGCTACTTGAGTAGAAAGTGAACCATATAGAGTGATGAAAAGTAGTTAGTTACATAAGCTTAGTCACAAGTTGACATTTGAGCAATGAGGTAGTGTAAAGATGCATAATGAGTTTTCATTTGATCCAAAGTGAGGATTGAGCCCACATGACTCCATCCATAGTCATTCTATTTCTTTGTTGAGTGATACTTCTTTAGGTTATCACCTTCAGAACTTGCTTTGAATTAGTTTGAGTCTACTGAATGCATGTTTAATAGAGATGATTAAGGCCCTTTTTGTTTTAACCCTTGACTTAAATGACCTACCCGTTGATTATCCCTTACTACCCAAACCTTAACCTTTTGTTTCTTGAAAACACCCAAAATTTTAAAACCTTAAACCCCATTAACCTACCCATTCACAAGCTTAGTAGAGTATTAAGTGATACATTAGTTGGGATCGTTGTGAAAATCTTTATCGAGATGAGTTGAGTATATTTCTGCCTGTGGATTACATTGTATATAGCTGCTATTATATTCATAGTTTCTTCCATGTATTGAAAAAAGAAAGAAAAGAAAGAAAGAAAAAATGTTTAAAAGAAAAAGAAAATAAAAGAAAAAGGAAGAACAAGTGAGTAGTATCAATAAGTGCATAATATTAATTACATTTGTATGTCTCAGAGTTATGTTTTGTTATCCCGTTTTATCCGTTTTTTGCTTTACGAATACTTGTGTTAACTTTCTTCCCTCTTTACCAACCTTAACCCTTACCACATTATAACCCTAAACAAGTCCTTTTTGATTTATTTATGCATGCAATCATTATAGAGGAGAATTGGTATATTAGCAAGCCTATGATAGTGTAGTTTCATATAGGAAGTTTAAGTGAAACACTAATCATCAAACACTTGAGAGAAATAATTGAAAATCGTGAGGAAGATTCATTTTTTATCAATACTTATCTTCAAGTGACGGTACCAATTATTGAGTTTATTAATGTACACCAATGAAAAAGTAGTCATGATATATGTAGTAACTTAATATTTGAGTTGGCTTAACTTTGAAGAATTGTATGCTTTGATCTTTATGAAAATGAAGTGATAAAATTGATTGGTTATATTTATTTTGCTTGAGGACAAGCAAAGATTTAAGTTTGGGGATGTTGATAGTTGTGCATTAGTCTATGTTTTTCTAAGTAATTGGCATGTGTTTCTTGCATAATTATTGATTATTGTTGTAGTTTATGATTTTTTTACTACAAGAAAATAGTGAGTTAGCGACGGAAAATACTGACGGAAATGACAAATATTCCGTCAGTTTTTAACATTACCGACGGAATACTGACAGAAAAAAACGTCAGAGATTCGGTCATAGCTAAACTTACCGATGGAAAGTTTCTTTACCGTCGGTAAGTTTACCGACAGAAAAAATAACCTTCGGTAATTTCAACTGAAAAGTTACCAACCTTCCCAGATTTTCTGTCGGTAAACTTACAGACTGAAATTAATTTTCCAACGCTAATTTTACCAATGATAAGTTGCTAAACCATATGTAAATTTAGCATCGGAATGTTTTAATACCGTTCGTAAAGTTACCGACGGACATAACGTTACCGTCGGTAAATAAGCTTACTCATTACTGACGGATCTTATTGTCCATTGGTATAGTGTATAGACATTTACCGACAGAAATTGTGAATGTTTCCGTCAGTAAAATTTTTGATTAAATTTTTAAAAATATATATATTTCCACTATATTTAAATTATAACTGTCAAAAAATTTCATTAATTAAATATTTATAATATATATTTAATTAGATATAAATAATTAAATAAAATTTTGATTAATGATTAAAAATTAAAATATCTTGATTAATAATAAAAACGTTACATTGTAAATAATAATATCTGTAATACAAAGTAAATGACCAATACTATACTACTGATC
>JAOQMS010000003.1:17309972-17324134 GCA_027563885.1 Erythroxylum longipes
CCATATTTAGCGACGGATATTAGTATTGTCGCTAAACAAAAATTTTTCCGTCAACTTTACCAACGGAAATAGATTTTTCGTCGGTAATTTGCAACGGTATATTGTCCGTCGGTAATTTTCCGTCGATAATTCTTACTTTTCTTGTAGTGTATTAAAAAAACTATGTCATGCAAAAGATCCTTTAGAAATTTGATAAGAAAAGAAGAAAAAGACTAACTTTTAGCTTGTAACATAACTCGGATTGAAACCAATATAAAATGGATTTGATCCGGGATTCTACAATTTGTGCTCGCTCATAAAAAATCAGAATAATATCATAATAACCATTATAAAAATGCAATGAAGCCCATCACACAATGGTCGTGCTAATGATAGTAATGCTTGGAATTCAAAATCTTACATCAGTTTCCAATTCCAATACGTGCGAGTCCAGCCTAAGAATATGTTAGATCAAAAATTGGCCCTAACCTTGAAAATTGTGGGGAAGAAGGCCCCACAAGGTCATTAGCTAAACTTAGAAAAATGCTCGAGTGGTAATGAAATTGGAAGTGTCACATGATAGAAAAATTGAAAATGGTTCATATCTTGAGCTCATATGCAAAGCTTCTTAGTTCGATGGATCATTATCATGTTCTCTTAGTCCTAAAGATGGCTACAATGAAAATCATTGCACATAAATACTAAAAAACTAATCATGATGCTCTTTATAAGCCAATCTAATATTCATTATAGTCTAAATCATAAGGGTTTGTGCGTTTCATATTCATCACTTCAACTAGACCCAGAATTATGCTAGACAAGTATCCAAATTGTAGAAGTTTAGCTGACGATTAGTCAAAAGAAACTAAATTCTTAAAAACTACAGTGAGTAATTTAAATTAGGAACAGGTAATAGTGGTTAAGAATGAAGCATATATGACTTGAAAACCTTACATCAATCAATAGTCATTGTAATAAATAGTTACCTCACAAAAGATGATAAGAGAAATTGAAAGTACAAGAATTGAAAGAATCTTCACGCCACATAACTTTTGCCGCAACTCCTTCTCCCGAACAAATCAACGCAAGCTTACACAATATTCCTCCATTTCATGACATCCCTTTTGAAAAAACTAATAAACGAACAAGGTCTAAGCAAAAGGAAGCAAAATAATTTGCATTATCACATATTGTGACGGCAGTGATAGGCTACGATGAAGAAGGGAGGCTGACTAGTAATAAAGTGGTGGGAATGGGAATGGAACCTTTGTTCCCTAATTTTTTATTGTTTGGTTACTTGTAATAGATAAAATAAGGAGTGACAAAATTGGAATGAATCCTAAACAATTCTGAACTTTTATTTCCCAAGGAAATAAGGGTATAAGTTGAGAACAAAAATCAAATAAAATATATTATTAGATTATTATCAATTCATTATCAAAATATTATCAAGATATGGATTTTTATCGTAATATTATCATCAAAATCATATATTATGATCTTTTATATTAATTTTTTAATAATTATTTTATTTTCTTTCATTGATTCTTTTATTCTTATCATAAAAATCATTCATAATTATTTAAAAATTAATAATTTTATAAGTCATTAAAATTTTATTAATTATTTATAAAATATAAAATATTTTAATTAATTATGTACAAAATAAATTATATGAATAAAAATTTCTCATTATCATTTTTAATATTTAATACCAAATATTAACATAACCATTAATATTTTTTTAACATACCAAATACATATAATGAATAATTTCCTTCATAATCCGATTCTCACTTTTTATTTTTGTTCTTATTTTTTCATCCTAACAAGCCCAAAAGATTAAATATATCCTTTTTGCCATTATCTTAACCTTTCGAGGACAAAAAGCTTCCTCCAATACGTTGAATCCAGCTCATCAACGCTTAGTTTGTCAAATATACATACAAGGGCATAGTTCAGGAAAGTAACAGCACCACAAAGCAAATCAGAACCTTAGGTTTGTTACATGACATGAAACATCGAGTAAGCAGAGCACATCCAGAAGGAACAAAATAAATCGACAGTGATCAATTTCTGAAATTTAATTAAGTTGAGCTTTCTTCAGCCTCCTTTTTATTTTTTTGGTTTGTTTGTCTTGTAATATAAACTTGAGCTTTGATGCAACTTGCAACTACGCCACCTCCTACCCCCACTTCCACACCTAGCTCCCTCTCCCTTCCTACAAGCTACAAACCTTTGTTAACATTCACAAAACCTCCAAATAAAGGAAAAATTAAAGAAAATAATTACATCAACAAAAAACAAGAAGTAGAAATTTTATTGTTACAAAGCTCCAATCATTCTTTGTTTCTTGCTCCACTCTAGTGACAGCAGCTCCATTTCCCTATTTCTTTTCCCATTACACCCGCCTCCGCTGTTAGTATGACTCCCGTCTCCTACGTTAAAAATGTTGACCCCAAACAATCTAACCATCTGAACTGGCTGGACCGGGCGGCAAATTTTGTTCGACCCGGTTCTACTCTCCCAATCAATATAAAGCTGCCTGACGGGACCGGCCGATTTCTGAAAACTAACAATGTCACCGGCCTTCAGGTTCTTTTCCTTAACGAATCGGCTCCACCCTTTCGTCAGCACGTAACTCTGACTACTAGTCCAATACGAGTACCGAAACCTCCATACCTTCCCTGTGACATCCTCGAAATTCAACAACAAACCCTTTGTACTATTGCTGTTTCCACTCTGCAAAGGAAAATGTTTCTCTGCGTGTTGCTTTGGTATCACCAAACGGTTCAATTTACCCACATCGCTCGGAGTCACCGCTTTTTCAAACAACTGCTCGAGTTCTTTGAAATTCCCGTCCGAACCGGAAAACACTCCATTGTTATCACCTCTTTGGGCTCTCTGAGATTTTTCTTTGTAGTTTCGCTTGCTCTGTTCAAGCTCATCGTTGTATGTGTGCTTTCTTAACATGTCCACGATTTCTGCTTTGGAATGAGAGTTCAAGAACGCGGCTTCGATGTCGTCTTCGTGATCGGAATTGGTGGTTTGCTTGAAGTTGGTCACGGCATCACGGCCGCGGAACCTCTGTGCGGCGATATCGTAGGCTCTCGCGGCTTCATCTTCTTCGTTGAATGTTCCGAGCCAGACACGTTGGTGTTTCTCGTAAATCTGAGCACCCCATCGACCGTTGGGCTGAGAAACAACTCCTTTGTATTTGGACGATGGAAGCTTTCGTGATTCAGCTTCGACGCCGGACTCGGAGTCGAGAATCACACTTGTTCTGCTTCCGAGGCAGCAGAGTGACTCGGGCGACTTCGTCAGAGGCGGGAAGAAGTTAGGCGGAGAAATGGAGTCACTTGTTGTACTCTCATCTGTACAGCTTCCGTCCATTTCGGGTAAGTTAATTTTGTTTTCTTAGCTGAAAGTGGTCGTAGTAGTAGTACAGAAAAAAGAGATTGGTAAGGTGGCTTCTTTTTTTTAAAAAAAAACTAAGAGCAGAGCGAGGGGGGATGAATCATGAATGGCGTTGTCTAAGGAGATTTGAGGTGTATACAATTATACATACATATGTATATATATATAAGGAGGGGCTTGACGTTGGCGAAGCTTTGGCATATAATTTAATTCAATTCGATTCATGGTTATTTGGTCTTTGTTCTTTTTTTTCTTACAGTCGTAGTAGTGAATGTACTGGGATTGGGTTAGGGAGGATTAGGATCAGGGAGACCTGGGGATGTGGGTATCGTGGGTCAACGCGAGAAGGATGGTAATAAGTAACTAGGTATGGGAAGATCGATTGACTCACGAAGTATGTATATGTTCATGTTGTGGGCAGTGTATGGTCAGGTGGGACCCATGGAAACAAGTTGATGGGATTCACATGACTGTGGACCTGGTTTCAGTTCCCGTTCATTTTCTCACCTGACCATATCATGGGATGAGGGTAGTGGGGCCATCTTGATAGATGAATGGATGGAAGGAGCAACCGTGTCTTGATATGATTGGTCGCCCGCCCCTCTCACCTCGGTTTGTCTTATTGGCCAGGTTCACCTTAGTTTCTTTCAAGTTTCAAATCCCAAAATAAACCTTCCGTCGCCCTAAAACTCATCCAACCAACAATTTCTGACATTTTCTGCTCCCCCCACCTAGCTAGCTGCTATTCTCTTTGTTTGTATGCACTCGACCACACCCATTGGATCAAAATCCTACGGTTACTGATTTGAATTTATCTACTAGCCAAAGTGGGGACCTTATTCTTTTAATTCACCATAATAGAATCTAGGTGGCATTTGTATAGTGACGGAGAGGAGATAAGCAAATGACATGGCAAGTTATATAACATGAGGATATTCTGTACGGATGAGGTCCTGTGTCGTGGGTCCAGATAGTATTTCAAGTGCAAGTTGACAAAACTACCTACAAGAGACGGTGGGCGAATGGTCTTCAGCGGTGGTCGTGGTTTTTCACGTGGGTCCTCTTATTGTACATTAAGACTATGACGGTCCAATTTGCATAATAAATCTTCGAGTTTGTTGTTTAAATCCAGTAGATGTACGGTATTCTTTGTTTTTACGATACGGAAAAGCTGACTTGCTCTTATACACCGGCACCTCCTCCGCTCCGCTGTCCAAACAAGTTGGGATTTGTTTGTCGTACTCGTATGTAGAAAGAAAGAGAATTATTTGTGCTCAACTCCAAGTTTATCATCTGCAATGGACCCCACTTTTCCCATGCTATTAAGATTTTGATTCGAGTTGAACTTGAAATCCACGATGCAATGCACTGACGACCCGGTCTCAGGCTAAGCACACCATGTTTGTTGTTCTTTAATACTTATTACACAGTGGAAGGATAGTAAGGAATCACCAAATTATCCTCAAATTAGTGAAAGCATCAACACATATAAAGGGAAATATTTAAATGCACGGTATTTGTATAATCACAAACTTTCTGTTGTGTTTTGTTGTCATTTATAATAAATAATAAGTCGGCAATACACTTGATTAATTAAGGTTAAATCTTATACTCTTAGTAAAAGTTTTATGAAGGAGAAAACTTTGAACATATTCTACCGATGAACCACCATCTCAGGACCAGACGTTGATCCCTGCCTACAATTACTAACTTCATTGTCTTTATTAGTTAGTACATTAAAACTAGAAAAAATTACTAAAATTTAAAGTATATCTTTTAGTCACACTCACTAAGAAATTATCATTAAGGCAATTATATATATTTTCAAGCACATTTAAATTATACGCATAATAACACTGCACAAATCGAATTACTCATTATAAATATTGTTTAGTTAAAATGTATACTTACTTTTATATTTAATTTTACATATACAAGGAAACCGGCCCTAATATATGAAACAAGTGGTACATTTGCGGAGGAGTGCACCTGGTCAGGCTTTTCTATTTTATTCAAGTGAATGTATTTAAAAAAGGAAATTCAATAAATATTTAAAAAATATTGATTAATAAAGAAAAGCACGGATAAAATATTGAAAATAATCCAATTAAAGACATATAAAAAATTAAATCACTCAAATCATACGCATCAATATACGGCTACGGGGCTCTGTTTTACAGGATCTTATTATGTTTTACGCATCAATAGGCCTTTACTTTTTCCTTTTTATTTTTATTTTAATTTCCACGTGTCTAGCTCTCTATTATGAGTATGACAATCCAAAAACAAATCAAGTCTGACTTTGTCTACTGAGGTGGATATATTCTTCACATTCAACACTGATATGTTTAGCCACATAAATCAAATTAAATAATGCACCCCTCCATCGTGACAACGAATACATGCATGCATCACCTGTCAAAAACTTGGGTACTATCCGTTTTAAATATCTCTGAGATTCTATTATCTTCTTATCTTACTATCATTTTTTTTAATCCCATAAAGCTACTAGCTAAGTGGTCCAAACTCTCACTTGATCATACATTAATGTTCTGAAGAGTGGAAGGCACAACTAGATTAATTGACTATGCCACTTTGGAAAGAGATAATTAGTTGTTAAATTAATATCCCATAAACTCTTTTTTATTATCTTCTTCTTGATCAAAATTTTTTTCCCTAGTAATGGGAGCTGGAGTTATTCGCTTTTATGGTTCATTCATAAATGCCGCTTTCTATCCATTTATCACTTCGATAAAATTTCATCTTTCAATTTCTTTTAAGGCAACACGTATCATCTTTTCTTACTTCTCCTGCACATTGTATTTGTGCCAAAGGTGGATTCTTGTGTCTTCCGATCTATATTTTCTCCAAACATTTATACATATCCAATTGATAACTTAATTATGTAAGCATGGGTGTTGAGTAAAGATTATTTTGCTTTTTCCTATTCAACAAGTTGAAATCAATCTTTTGAAAGATATTGCGCAGATATGAATATAGACACTTATGTAATACCAGGTACGTACCAACCAAACAAAATTGGATGGGGGGTTTTATGCACGTATAATAAATAAAGAGAAGGATTGGTGAAGAAAAAAGGCCAGTGTTTTTAGTTCAGGGATCCCAATTGAGTTAGTGCTGTTTCCGTGTATATCCCTTTCCCCACAAAACAACCGGTCTCGGTGATTATCTTAAACCTGACATATAAAAATGTGCACATGTTCCACTCCATATGGTTTGCAGTTGGAGATGACTCAATCTATGACCCAAGATTGCTACGCCCACACCATGAATCCCCTCCACATCGTGACATGCCACCCTATAAAACGAATATTATATAAAGAAGATATTACACTCATTTGTGACGAAATCACAAATATCTGTGGCGCCTTTCTTTTGGATGGAGATTATCTTTGGATATGCCCATCATTTCCATCAGATTTTATAGCCAAGTGTGACAAAGATTATCACTGTATAACACTAGCAAAGCTTGACTTTCTTTCTGCTTCTTTACTCAATTAGCTTCATCATCAAGTCACTTCTTAACACGTTCGAATTGGAATATTAATGCAGAGTTGATGTCATTTGTTTTGTTTAAATATGTTTGCAGTTGTTGAGTTGAATTTGTATTAATTAGCTAAAGGTAAAGCATGTTAACGAGGCACAAAATATAAAATGGATAGGACTGAATACTAGTATCCTTTTCATTTATTAAAAAATTTTAATTAAATTGGGGAAATTAGTATTTGAAGAGAAAGTTTTACGAGTAGATTAATACAGTACTCCACCATCATACTATTACATTACATATCATACGATTTATAAGAGCTCCAATGTTAAGCATCTTGTAATCTTTTCAATCTGAAATGTTAAGATAATAAGGATAACACCTTTTTGATCCTCTGAAACAGGATAAGATAAACGTGTAATCAAGGTGAAGCGGTATGACTTAATGTCTACGTGTTAACGATTAACTACACATGCAAATATGGTTTTGGTGGGTCTACCACCAAAAACGCGAGCGCGACTCTCAATACTCATCATCAAATCCTAATCTTCCTCGTATTAGTTAAAAAAATTAGAAGCAATATATAATCTAAAGATATATTTCGCACCACCCAACAAATTAAGGGTGGTCTTTTCCAATTTTTAACATTTCCCTCTCTTTATACTAATCTAAGAGTAAAGGGGTAATGAATAAATAATTGAAAAAGAAATTAGAAAATTTAATAGGACATACTTTTACTTTTTGAGTTTTGGAGCTTTCCAACAAACGTGGTCAAAATAGAAACACGCATAATTCTTCTTCACATCTTTGTTTGGTTGAACGCGCCAACTCGAATCAAACCCCAATCCTTGGTGTTAAAACAAACTTAAGATGGGACTAAATAATTTCATCTTTGACTGGTATGCTCTTATGGACGTAGATAACGACCTTTCTTTTCGGGTCAACCCACGTGACCGTATACATCCTGTAATGAAGCTGATTTATTTTCTAGAAATTACCTATTATTTCTTATTTAAGATTTTGATTTTACCGTTAGACGGCATGATAATGCTAGCACCTTCATGATTAATGAGTCCTTTCCTTTCCTTTTATTTTTATTTTTTTTACAAAAGAGTAAAATTGAACTCTAATATTTTTACAAAATTTAAATTCAACCTAAACATTTCAAACAATTTATAAAAAATATTAAAATTTTACAAACATTTCATTTAAACCTTAAATTAACATCTCCAGGAAATTTCTCTAAAAAAATTTAACTAACATTTTTTATTTTATTTGAATATAAGATCTGTATCAAATATGCATTTTATTTCACAAATGAAATCTAAAAAATAAAAAAGGACTAAAAATAACCGAATGAAAATGATTGAAAAAAATCTTAAACATTCCTTCATCCTAATTCTTTTCCTTTTGTTCTTTGTTGTTCTTGGGTATAGAGTCATGTCTTATGATAAGATAGATACAACGATCCTGGCACAAATGAAACAAGGATGGTTTCTCCTCCTAAATAGATTAAGTGGTGAACTATTTTCTATTCTCTCCTTCTTCTCTGTCTCTCTCGTTTTGCTTTCTTTGGCTTTGTTAATTGCTCATCATTACCAAACAAAGTCAACAACTAGACCCATCACCTTCTTTTCTAATTTTCTTTTTTTTCAACTTCTCAATAAGTTACGGAGTTGGTTGCTACACATTCATGTCAACCTCACTCTCTCTCTCTTTTAGCTTGTTTTAGTGCATTTAGATCTTATTTTTGCCCTGGAGTTTTATATGATCTATAATGGGAGATGGGCATCTCAGAAAGTGAGAAAAATTGCCTCCAACAGGATTTTGTTTACTTATTTTAGCTATCACTTGGCTTTTCTTATCAGTCTCTCATTGTTTTCTCATACCGATGTTTTGCTTCATTGCCATTTGATCAATTGAACTATTTTAGCTCTTTCTTCATTCTGGGAATAAAATCCAAGGGAGAGGAGAACAAGATTTTAAGCATGTATGCAAGTCCTACAGTAAGAGCTTTTCTAGTGGTAAATCTTTGAGTAGTCATATGAGGTCTCATATGATTAACCATGTTTCAGCTCAAACTGATGGTACTAAGGTAACCAAAAAAATGCTTCCACCTCTCATCAACAATGATGGAGGAGCTAACATTAACACCAATAACTATGGTACGGAAGCTTCTAGTTATGACCTTAGGGAGAAGCTAAAGAAGACATGGAGATTAGAAGACCATGCTAGTGAAGAAAATAATAGTGGTAGGTTGCATAATATTTAGTGAGTAGTTTAGCATGTATTTAGTTGTTAAATTGAGTTATTAGTGCATGTTCAAGTTAGGATTGTGTTATTTAGTTAGACATTTGTGTTTTGAGTGTTTTATGGATTAGAGCATGCTATTGAGCTTAATTTTTTTGTATTTGAGGTGCCATGATGTATTTGTTAGTGGTTCAAATCAAATATCAAAGAACAGAGAGAATTCGGAGGAAGTCCGAAGTAAGGCCCGGGGCTACGATCGTGACAGAAGGATAGAGGGTCTACTAAGATCGTGACAAAGGGCAAAAAATCAAGTTCCACAATCATGGCTTGCAGACAAACAACGTGGATAGCCTCTCGAACGCGACTTACCGAGGAACATTTGAGACTTTTTAGACCTGTAAAAACCCTAGGGTTTACCTAAAATGAAAAAGACTATATAAAGAAAGAGAAAGAACCCTAGGGTGAGCTCCAACTTCTGCCACTTTGAGAAAGATCCAAGGAGAGAGGACAAAGAAGAGAGAAGGAGGAGAAAGTAAGAAGGAGAAGAAGGGCTGCAATGCTACTATCTTCCCGATTTATTCTGACCCTTCCAAGTGACATTTCATTTCATCTTTATTGTTCTTTCTTTTGAATGTATAAGATGGATTTGATAGTGATGAATTTGGGTTTGATGATGACGCTCTAAAATTCTTCAGGGATTTGGTCTTAAATCAATGTTAATGTGATTTCTTTTGATGTTAATACATTAGGTATTGTAATTATTTATTGTATTTGCATGCTTCGGTAACAAATTGAGAGAGTGAATCGATGGCAAAATAATTAGATTAGGTAATGAGAGTTAAACAATCTAATAGATCACGTAAATAATCAAATCAGGAATTTAGGCGAAGAGAGTTTGTTGGAGAGCTATGGGTCCATGCATCTGTTACGGAAGCATAAGAATCAAAATTTCAACACCACGACATCCTAGAAAATCCAGAATCAATGTGCATGTATGAACATAATGTAAGAACATGAAATTACAGCATATGTATAATGCAAATGCTCCTCCTTTCTTGAATCTTTTACTTGCTTGGGTTGTAACAAACACCAAACACCTTCAACAGCCAGTGAAGAACATATAAAGATGAAGAGAAATCAGTGTGTAAAGGTGGTTAGAGTGCCAACAAGATAAATTCAAGTAGATGCTTAATTGTGAGTTAGATCATACACAAGTTACATGCAATTAAATTTATGCAACAATTGCATAAAATTACATTAACAACCCTCAAGATCACTCCTCTCAACCTTTAAAACTCTTCTGGACCCCTTTGCCTCTCAATTGTGTGTGTTTTTAGCTTAATTTTGTGTGTACATAAGTGAAGATCTACCACTTGTCATAAAGAAGGTCGCAATTGTAACTTGCTTAAAATGACATCCATGCACACTTTATATTTCATTTGATCTTTTATGCGTGTGACCCTTAGATTTCTGCCTATTTTGGGCTCTTGAATTAACTTGTAATCCGAGCATATCATGAATGGTTTCGTGCCACTTGAATTAACTCTTAATCCAAGCAAATCATGAAGGGTTTCATGATGCCAATTTACCGGAACGTAAGTGAACTAACACATAAATTCTTTGAAAGTTAATTATCTGACTTACGAACCTTTCCATAGACAATTACCATGCAATTCGTCCCTTCACCATACTATACACCACTTAGTTTGGTGTATGGGCTATGTGTCAAATCCTACTAGACTGACTACGTCACATCTAGTTCAAGTGATGTTAGTTTTTATCCTGTGGATCTCATTACTCTATGTGTCATTGAAGACTCTCTTCATAACACATAATTACTCTGGCCTGAGACTCTCGAATAATGACCCCGATAAGAGGCCATAGGTATCATCTCCTTCTACCAGGAGTGGTAAATCTTTATTGGCTACCCAATTACCTTTGAATACTAATAGTTGTACCTAATCACCACCTTATGAGCGACCTCGTCTTGAGGCAATAAAGAATGGTGTCAAAGCTCAGGATCAGTATCAAAATATCCTTGAGTACCTCAAGTCTAAAGATATTTGCACCATTGCTATGATGAGATTAATTATTGATATTTGATAGATCATCTATATGATAATCTCATAACAGGTCATCTGATGCACTTACTACTCTTAGTAAGCATCCACATGTTAACTCTAAACATCTCATGCTTATAATTTATGAGATCCACTGCTTGATTAAATCAAGGAGTATAACATGTGCTAGTCTATCTGTATTAACAATGTCCTGTCTCATTAATCCTGTAACTGGGAATAATTTAGATACTAACATAATTGCATATGATAGGAATTTCATTATCATAATCTCATCATGATTTCCTTCATGCTATATGTTATATCATGGACTTTGTTAATTCGATTTAAGATTAAGATCAATTCATAAATAGATGAAAATCAAATTAATGAAAATTGTCTTTCACTTTATTATTCAAAATAAAATTTGTACAAAAACACTAAAAGTGATTGCCTTTATAGCACTACTCTAACAGACATCTCGTGTGAGGACCCGATAAACTATTAGAGGGCTTAAGATCTTATTGGATTTGTGAGTTTTTTATTAATTGAGAGATTGCAAATTTCATAATTCAATTAGGGGTATCATTTAGAATTTAATGATTATAACTTGAGAGAGAGTCTACCTTTTGAAAGTATAAGACCGATACCGTATTAACTCAAAAATAATCATGTTAGCATTTGATCATAGGATAAATTCTCCTTCTCATAATCGGCTAATCTTCCTTTTGCGATTTACATTGTTAATTTGGTGGTGCTCAATTTGATTCTTTGTGTACTTTGTGTGTTAATTTTACATTTTTATTTCAATAAGTCATCTTCATGTGTTTACTTTTCTGTGCAATTTTTATTTTCATTTTAATAATTCTTTAGGCCTTAGATAACTTAGAATTATATTAGTTCGAGAACTTTCTCGAGGGATTGATACCTCACATACTACACCTACGACCTGTGCACTTGCAGTGTATTGCAGGTTTTAAATAGAATAAAACTTGCCTCAACAGATAACTCGACATTTGGCAAGATATTCAAAAAGTATGGAAAAGTTTTCCAATCTTGAAAAGTTCTATTTGGTCACATGAAGTATCACTCGGTAGAGAGAGAAAGATTGTCTAACAACAATAGCTTAGAAAAACAACAAGATTCTTAGACAAGTGCTAACAACCATGGTCATGGATAGCCAATCTCACAATAAAATAAATTATCATAAACATTATTATTTGGTTTTTTTAGTTTTTTTTTTCATTTGACAAATAAGATGAACATTTAATGTGAATTCTACTGAATAAAAAATGTTAAATAAAATTTTTAAACAAATAATTGTTTGATATGTTAAATTTAAATTGAAATTGAAAGTTTGTAAAATGATAAAAATTAGAATATTTATTTTAAATTAAATTATGGTAAAAATATTAAGGTCGTGTTTGGTGAACAACTTTTCAACTATTTATTAGCTGTTTGACTCAAATGAGTTATTTGAATCATACTAAAAGTCTATTTATTTGTTTGGTTAGGAGCTGGTTGGGTTGGTTGATTCAACCCAATCAACTAATTTTTCACAAGCTTATTCAATGTAGTGTTTGAAGATAGCTGATTCATTCATGACGGTCTTGCCCCTTACTCTCTAATCTCTCTCAGTCTCATTTCTCATTAGATTATCCAGAACGTTTGAGGCACCAAATGATGCAAAACCTCTTCAGCGATCAGTCCAAAGAAAAGGAAGAGATCGATTCGGAGCACGAATCCAATCCTTAGCCTAATTACGCCTCTGTAACCCCCTATTTCCACCCCGATTCTCGTTTCCCTTCTTCTTTTCACTGTTTATTCATGTTCGTGTTTGTGTTCGTGTTCGTGTTTATATTGTTGTTACTTCATATATGAGTGATTTTGTTCTATGGTATTTTGGGGATTTGGGAATGTGGGTATTTTTCCTAGGGTTGATTTTTCCGATTTGAGGAGGGAAAGATTGAGCCTTTGATTTTTTGTTTCGGAGAGTTGGGAGATACTGTGTTAATTGCATTCCTTCTACTTCGCTGTGATACATTTGGCTTGATTGTTTATGTAAAGTAAGGGAGTTTTCACATATGTTTTTGGTATATCTATTGCTCTATTTTTGATGTTGAAAAGTAAAAAAGAAAACTTTGGTATGTGGTAACTTGTTCTATCTTATGGTGAAATTTTGATACTTATTTGGTAGATGAATATCGTCAAAGTTTCCAACATTATGGGCATTAATCCAAAACCATTTGATCCTAAGAAGTACGTGAAAAAGGAAGAATCTGAAGCCAAAAGATGACTAAGATTAGAAAATAACATAGTGTGATGGAGAAAGGTCCGACATCTTGGTGGAATTACATCTGTGAGTAAATATTGTAGTTATGTTGCTTCATAAAACTTCTCAACGTAAAAAAATGAGAAATGGGTGTATGGTATAACTGATATTGGATTTCCTCCATCTCCCTGAAAAGTTGTGTGTGTCTCACCTTTTCATGTTTTTACTAAGTTATGGCATGTGAATTAGTAGCATATGGGCCTGAGGAATCACTATTAATTAGCTTATTATGAAGTATGATCAGCACTCGCTTGAATATAAATTTGCAAATTTGACAGGCAAAATAATCTCATTTTTATCCAAACAGCCCAAGCTTTTAGTTGCAGTAGCCTGCGTTTAGTTATTGTCTCCAATATGCAGAGACAGAACGGAACGAAAATTTAGAAACGGAACAGAACAAAAATTAGAGACAGTGAGGTGTTTGGTTGTAATGGACAAAACAGAAAAAACTGTCTCTGTCTTAAGGACATAAATGTGTTTGGTTGCAGTGGACAGAACATAAAAACAGTATCAATGACAAAAATGCCCCTCAGTATAATATGATTGAAAATATATAATTCATTGATTATTTTATAATTGTATCAATATTTATTTTAAGTGTATTTGTAATTTTTTAATT
>JAOQMS010000003.1:17324234-17335514 GCA_027563885.1 Erythroxylum longipes
TATTTTAATTAATAATAATATTTTAATTAAATATAATGTAATTAAATAAATAATAATAATTAAACTATTTTAATTAATAATATTTTAATTAAATATAATGTAAATAAATAAATAATAATAATTTAATTAATTAATTAATTACAATATTTTAACTAATTAATAATAATATTTTAATTAATGAATAGATTAAAAAAATCTTACAAGTTAGATATTCTAGTGGAGGGAGGGCATTTATGAAATTTCTTTATATCTTTTGTTTCAGTCCACGGGACGAGAAATATCGTACCACAGTCTTGGAAGGAACAAAAAATTTCTGTCTTTATCCTTCGAAGACAGAATAAAAATGGGTGAAGACAGCAAGCAAATACTACGAAGTACAGAACTTTTGTGTCCTTGTCATCCGTCTTCACCTATAAAGACGGCAACCAAACACTAGTTTACTGTCGAATCAACTACATTGTTAACTAATCACCATCACTGCTTTTACTTTGATAAAAAAAAAAAAATCTTGCTAGGTTTTCATTTCAAACCATTTTGATAAAAAAAAAAACTTGCTTAGTTTTCATTTCAGATCATTTTGACAAACAACGTTTCCTCTACATGTTTCAAGCTATATTGAGCTTTTTTATCGAGTCTTACATTCCATTTAATAGCCACTCAGTTATTTAAGTTTCAGCAGTTCATTTATTGCAAGAGGACCATTATTTTTTAAGAGAACTAACTCATCTCATGATGAAAAATATGGAGCATATTTTATTCTAGTGTCAGTATTAACATTCTTGGGTTCACAACTTTATAAGTAACTTTGTAATCTAGGGACTGAACTGAAAATAGAGGCAGTGGAAGAGGAGAGTTAGAGAGCAAGAGATCGAAAATAAGGTTCAGAGAGTAACTAAGAAGGATGATACTTAGTTGTCTTTTTACTTCAATTTTTGTTAGTGATTACTTCTGTTTTCCATCATTTGATATGTATGAAAGTTTAAGATCTAAGTTGCTCAACTGATCTAAGTTGCTTAGACATACATACCTGTACAAACTCCACATCAACCGGGACCAATCTAGTACAACATAGCATGCAAATACATTCTTTTTCTGTAGGCAAATATAGTGCTGTCTTTGTTATCAAACTATAGTCTTGGCAGGTCTTGGTCAATTTTGCAACACTACTATCAAAATACATCCATTTTTTGGTGAAAAGGTAATTCTAATTATTATGATTTTGCTTCAGTTTGGCACAAATGTTTATGGAACGAATTCATAATTGAAAGCTTGTTTTATGCTTTGTATGAGTTTGAAGTGTGGTTAGGAACTTTGAAGGAGAAGGTGATTATTTCAAAACTAAATAGTTAATACTAAATAATTAATTTTATCAAACATCTTTAATAAACAGATATTACAATAATCATCTGACATCTTGCTTAGGCGAGAATTTGAGTATTGTTGTGATGTGTTGTTTATTAGAAGTTGCTTTTGTTGACCATATGCCAATTAAGTGGAGCTCACCAGTGACCAACCCCTGCATGCCACATAACTCTTCCCAATAGGTGAGATATGGGCATGTGTCAGAGAATTATGCTTTTGCCAGGTGAGGTCCCTCGCTCACACAAGATAAGGAGCAAAATACAATCTTATCTTCTGCTGCGACTTTCGTATAATTGTTAATTGGATGGGGAAAAATATATTCTTATTGTTTGGAACTAGAAACCAGATTATCACAATAGATAAATAACAGGAAAATGTAATATTTACAAAAATCTTCTTACATTACATATCATATTAATTTTGATATTCATAGAAGAAGATTTTCGAAATATTAAAAATTAACTAAGGGATCATTGTAGAAAAGGCCAAACACCCGGTACCTGAAAACTTTAACATGAAGGGCAAGAAACCAATGCTCCAAGAAATAGGCAGACGATGACGGTGGTCGCATCATGAAAGCAGACGTTCAGCACTCTCACGCTTTAATCAAAAATCTTGAGTTTGAATTTTAAGAATAAAAAATTTTATTTAACTAGCACTTTATTTCTTATAAGTTAACTCATATAAGTAAGAATTAGTCTAAATATGAATAATTTAAAGTTACGTTGCCATAATTAGAACCCTTTAAAATATCTTGAAGTTAACAAAAAAAAAGTATTGACGTTCAGTCCTGTAAGCCTCTTTGGCACGCCCGCAGAGGCAAGGACCAACTCACTATGGCTAGGCTACGACTTCATTCTTATCAAAGACTGCAACCCATCTTGTAATTTTAATTATATATTAAGAAATATCAAAATTTTAAATAAACTAAATTTAGAGCTTTGAATTATTTTAACACTCCTGAATACATACTTTATCATAAATGGTAGTAATTTGTGTTGAATAGAGTGTTTTTATTATGTGCTTGTTACAATATTCAAAATGGTCAACAGAAAATTCACCAATACGTTATGATGGATGAATTTCTCTATTCTTATAGCTCCTTTTTTGAAAAAAAAAAGAATCAAGTTCTCATTCATTTTAAGATTCCATATAAAACATGAAAAAGAAGAAGAAAAAAACTGTGTTAACGTGCCCTTATTCTAATTTTAAATAAGGCTTCTTCGTTGTGTTACCCGTTACTCTACTTGACATTATATAGGACCTTGTTCGTGTTTGAAACTTGCAAATAGCAAAATGAGGCTCAAAGGATAGTTGTAGAAGATACGAGGACATGAAAAAATGCTTGCTTGCTTCACCTTTTTTTTTAATTTCACATCCTTCATTAAACGACTCATTCTTTAATGAGATTTGAGGGACTCTAAATCCAAATTTTGGAATGGGTACTTGATTAAAAGGGCTAGGTGTAACGTATCATTATGCGATAAAAGGCATGTTTTAGGAACTTCAAGAATCTAGACTTGAGTTTAATATTATGTTGTTTGGTAGTTTATGATTAAGTCTAGTACTTAATGTTCCGCAAATAGTAATTAGTTACTTGTATTAAATAATAAAATGTTTCAAATTACAAATTACTAATCAACAAATCTGTTCTAAATTTATATGAGGAGTAGTATTGTTAAAAAAAGAGAAATGAAAGGGACAAGAGATTAAGCCAATATGAACCCTTTGTTAAAATTTAGCAGTTTTCTTCTGAATTAATTCTGGCTAAAAATAAGGAAATGCAAATAAACCAAAAAAATCTAATCTAAACATAGACCTAGTTCATTCTAAAGGCCAAAATGGAAACAAACATCAACCTAATGAATATAAATGGCTAGAAAGCAAAGCTATACCTAATTAAAACACAATGACGATTGGAAAAAAAAAAAAAGTAGACTTAGCGCTCCTGAGTACTAATTAACTTATTTTAGATGTTGATATAAGCATAGTTTTTTTTTTCTAGCTTAAAACTAATAAAGTCTGGTGAGAAATAGTAATATTTAAAATTAATTGATAGAACTGAAGTGAGATTGGAGGTTTAGGCACATTTTAAAAAATTAATACGCCTTACATAGTCATGTTATTGGAAAACTTCATTGAATAATAGTCAACACTGGTTTAATGTGTGAAGTCATAGGAGAAATTTTGTTTAACATGACAAAATCACAAATTTCGCATTCTCTAACATTCTCAAGATGAGATTATCAACAATTAATACTTAATGTCGTTTTCAATAAACACGTACGAACTAATCAAGAAATCGAAGAAGGTGAGAGAGCAAGGATCCAAGTGGGGTCATGGAATTACCAAACGGAGTAAACAAATCTAAAGTTGACGATTTATTCGGATAAATACTGTAATCTTCAAAGTCCAAAGTTAACTACTTGTCATTTTGTACACATACAAAATGCTAAACCATCACATTCATATTTTCTTTTTATTATCACTAGTACTTTACCGTCCCATATTTCTTTCAAGTAACATGCAATTTTTACTTTGAGAAATATCCAAACACATCTTTAAACTAATTTAAAATATTCACTCAACTCCCCTGATTTGTTGTTTGTCAACTGACTTCAAACGTGTTTAGTAATAAACAAAAGGTAGAAATAATGAATTTGGACTAAGGTATATGTCGTTGTTGTTATCAAATATGAAGGAAATAAGAACATTATAGAATCATTAAGAGATAGCAAGTAGAGAAGGTGAGTAATGCAGAATATAGATAGAGAATATTTGTTTATCTAATTTTATATGTCAAATCACTATAACAAAATAGACTTTTAATGGCGTTCTTTTTAGCGACGATTTCTAATAATATCTTCAAAAGCTTATCTTTTCGCTACATTTCTAGGAATCGTCACTAAATGCATGTATTTAGTGACGATTTATAGGATTCATTGCAAAAGGCTTGATCTTTTGCGACAGTTTATCATTTTCGTCGCTAAATGTGAAGCCTTTGGAGGTGAATTTTGCAAAAAGTTAGACTTTTGGGGACAAATTTTTAAAATTGTCATGAAAAGTTGAAATAATTACAATTTATCTAAATTTATTTAAATATATGGATTTATACACAATTGATTCTTTAATGATGCTTATTCTACATAGTACACCTTCGTTCATACACATTTTTTGTGAAAATAGAATGGAGCATTTAAAAATTATAATATATTTTCAAAGTTTTAAACATATTGTTGAAAAATGCTTAGTAGGTAATTTAAATTTTGAAAAGTAAATATTTTTTGGATATAAAAAGATAAACATACCTAAAAGTTTAATCTTAATAAGATTAAAATATCATAAATTTAAGTTGACTACTATTCTTAATCATTAATATTTATTAACAATAAAATAATACATATAATAAATATTGAAATATGGTCAGCAATATAATATAATGATATATGGTAAGTAATACTATATTTTAATTAAAAGATTAACAATTTTCACAAACAAAACAATAAATAAAGTTTCACACCTATTCCATTTAAAAGAAAAATAAATCATTATTTTTTTGGATTCTAAGTGACATAAGACTCTATAGAAAAGGTAAAGGAGTTTCCAATGTTTGGATTTCCAAGAAAGCTCCTTGCCCGTTTGAAGGCATCAAGTGAAACAATAAAAAATCTTCCCTCAGGAGTTGGTTTATTGACACTCTCTTCCAATAACTTCTTGGCTTTAACTAAATTAGCAGAAGAAATAGTAAACGATTCCCCAAATGCAGTATGACCTACTAAATTAGATGAAAAACATGTATGATGCGTTTCACCTAAAAACAAATAATATAGAACTTAAATAGCTAAGTAAGTCGAACAGTGTAAGGAACCCAAATTCGAACACATGCATACCTAATTGACTCAACATAGTTTTTGGAATCCATGACTGTTCAAAAACAACGAATTTCCCTAATCTTGTACAGACCATTGAGACATCTCCGCCGCCTCCATTTCCATTTATGTTCTCTTGAAGATTCTGGTAAGTTTTACACATCATATAGTATATACAATTATTCGTTCATATAATATCTTTCTAATTGAAAAATGAGATACAGACAATAAAGAAAGAGACGTAGTTTGGATGATAGTAAAAATCTTGAAGAAGGAGATCGACCATTGAAGGCAAGCGGTGATTAGACTTTGATAAGAAGATTTGTTGTTCATCTATTTGTTCTTCATCAAGGAGAATTTTGCCACATTCCTTCCATCAAAGCTTATTTCTACCATCGGAAACTAGTCACCACGTCGTTATTTGGCAATAAATTTGTGTTAATAGTTTTATTATGAAAAGTCAATAGAAGAGATGATGGATAATACATTCAAATCAATATTATTTTTTTAAACTGTATTGTCCTATATTAAAAGACCTAATCAATATATGCATGTATAAGAATAAAAAAAGGCTATAAGACTGAAAAAAGGCTTCCATTGGTTTACAACCTTTAACTTAAAAACTCACCGCCCAATTCTATATCCCTAGTTAGCTCCTTTGAGCCAAAAACTTTTTCTTTTTCTTTTATAACTATATTACAATCCTAATTTTGCATTTAAACATCCTTACCTATTGTGTTATGGTTCAAAGTATTTTGTTTATTGATATATCTATTCACAAAAAAGCAGTAAAAAAAAACAAAACCAGTAAGAAAGGTAGCAATAAGAAAACTCAATATGAGTCCATTTTTCTTCATATAAAGCAATTAACCATTCCCAAGTGAGTTGAATATCATGTTTCCAACATATATGTTTGTTACGTATATATGTTTTGATGTGTCGCTAATAGTTCGGTTTTGATCATTTTACTTTTAATTGTTATGTCTAATCACAACTTCCACTACAGGTTGAAAAAAAAAGCCCTTTGGATGGATACATGTGTATACTATAAGCGGTAGAGACCTAGTGTAAAAGCAATTATATGGTAAATATGTACATAAACATCCGATGCAGAAGTACCCTTGATTCTCTAACGGACCTTTCATCAAATAGTTAGTACGCTTCCCTCAAACAAGCATGGAATATAGAAAACAAAAACATCAACCCATACAGATCCAACGCGGAAACATAAACATAAAACATAACCATTAACCATAAGCAGAAAACAAAACCAACATAACTCCAAAACATAGTAGAAAACACATAACACAATAAGAAGGGTTCTTGAAAACAGAAAAGAACAATAGTACCAACACAAGACACCATGCTTCTTTGACGGTGATGACCACAACACAAGACAACTATAACATAGGAGACGATGCTTCTTCGAAGATGAACTAAGAGGAAATACGATGTCTAACATGAAAATGAAGAGAATTTTATTTCGATGTTAATAATCTAGTAAAAATGATATCATTTTTTATTAAACTAAATGACGTCGTTTTCGATTAATTTGAAAGAAATATACCATTTGATGATTATTCCAATTTAATTAAAAAATAATTGCAATATAGTAAAAAATGGAAATGAATATTAAATATTAATATCATATTCTTTAAAATCAAATTTAATATTATTGACAATGATTGTAAGTTTAAAAATAAATTTAGCTAACAATAATGTCATTAAAAAATTTATAAAACTAACAATATGAAATTAATTAATATTATATAAATTTATATCCTTTATTTATCTCTTTTAAAAAATATGATTTGACAATTTTATGTGGTATCACAAAATTCTATTTATTATATATAAATTCTATACTATTTTATAGAATTTTTATACAACATAAATTTGTTAAATATATAAATATATCTATAAATCATCGCCATATCCATGATTTAGCAACGCTTCTGTAGTATCCTATTTTCCTATACTAAGGGTTAGAATCATAGATAACTATACATGAGAACCATTATTGAGAAATTATAAGACGCATTGCATACTCATGCATATCAGTAGCATACACACACACGTGAATTGATTTTTATACACATTGCAATGACTGTTTATGCACTCATTTGACATATTCCAGGGTATAAATAATTTTAAGGGGCTTATGATGTGAATAGTGGATGTTATGTCTTGAAAATTGATTTGGTAATTATAAATATTAATTTAGAATTTTTAGTGAAAATTTTGGATATTTAATATATTTATGAATATTTATGGATTAGGAAAAATGTCAAGTGGCAAGACAATTGATAAATGGTAGTAGAATTAAGTATCAAAGGGCAGTAGAATTATTGATAAGTGACATTAGGATTTATTGACAAATATCATAGAACATTGGGAGACAATTGGATTAAAAATTGGAGACAAAGGGACTGGTTACTAAAGAGGACCCACTCGAAACCATAAGAGAAGTACATATGGCAAGTGACAAGTGTCATGCCACTTGCCACATGCCTCACTCTCCTTTCTTTTAATTGCAAGAATATTGTTCATTTGTTCTTCACTTTTGGCTAAATGCTCTCTCTTTATTTGTTCTTCATCTTCTACATATCTTCTTCTCCATTTACGACACCTTCAACTCTCACCATCGTGAACTTTGCTCTCATCCTTCACTTTTTACTTCCATTTTCGTTATCTTCTCCATCTTGTTACTAAAAGAAACCAAACCTACTCCACCCTCTATGATGATGATCATGTAGCTTAAGGAGTTAGGGTTTTTTGGAGATTTTGAAGAAACTTTGAGTTAATCAAGTAAGTAGCATATTATTCTTCATGGCTTGCTTGATAGACATGTTTTTTATGATAGTTTAAGAGGAGAAATGATTATGAAAATGCTGTTGAAAATAGATGTAATGTGGATGGAGAATGGAAATCTTCATGGGTTGTTTAAATATAAACATATATAATGATAGTTTGAGATTAAATGATAATGAGAATGGAGTTGATTTTATATTACATTGTGGATGAATAAATGGACATATTCATGTCATATTTTTGTGTTTATGATGAGTAATAGACTATGGAATGTTATAGTGTTGGATTGATAGTAAAATGGTAATTGAAGAGTGATAATTGTTGATAAAGACATCAATATTTATTGATGTTTTGCTTACATATAATGATAAATAATATATTATGTATTGTTTTATAAATGATTAATAGTTAAATTGGTGTTAAAATGAGAGTTGACAATTGATGAATAAAGAGATATGTATATGACCGGTTTTGTGTTAATGGATGAGGGTAGAAATGAAAATGAATGAATGGTTTAAATATGTTCTACTTTGGGTATATGAGAAATATGAGTTATAAGTTGTTATATATAGATGAATTAGAGTGAGTTTGAAGTTAAAGAAAAAGCAAGTGTAGTGTCTTGAAAAGAGAAGGAATAAGATAATAGTTTAGAGACAAAGTGAAGTTGATAATGAAGTTAAATGTGTGCTGAAACACTTATGAATGTATGGATACTTGGATGTCTTGTTTTTGTATGTAAGATGGACAATGATTTATGATGTGTTTCAAAAATGTTTTGAGTTGAAAATGAGGTGATAATGAAGGGGAAATGAAGTAGAAATGATTAATTTAGCATAAGATGGTTTGGTTGTAACATATGAGAGTTAAAAATCTGGAAAACATGGAGAAAGATAGTAGGAATGTTAGGATTTACATAACCCACGATCGTGGGAAGAAATTCACAAATGGCTTAACCCACAAACATGGGAAGGCCTCCACGATCTTGTGAATGGCCATTAACGTGAATTCTCCTTCTTTTGTGTGATGTTCAAAATAACAAATGCTAGGGTACTTTACTATGATGCATTTAGGCTTGAATAAGGGTTGAAATGAACCTAGTATGATGATAGATTGATTGATTAACTGTGTGATATACTTAGGGTGATAATCAAGGCTATAATTTAAGCATGGATGATGGAAATCAATGAGACCAATTCTAAAAATTTAGAGATGTTATAAGAATGAAAGTGGCCCTATGAATGGTAATGTGATTCAAAGAAGATGAGTAATATGTATTAAGTAATAATGAATGAGAACTTGAATATTATGTGATCATATAATGCTAGAAAAGAAATGATGGATGATTGAATTATGATATTAGAATAACCAAGTTCTTTGATCTATAAACCTAATTGCAAGTTTGATATAAACAAATGATCATGTTTAAATGATCAAGAGATGTGATTAAAGAAACATACCTGGAATAGTCAAATTGAACAGGCATTATACATTACACATATACATATGTGTACGATCGAATGTATATGTGATTGTGCAAATTAGTAATGTGTGTGTAATGTGTGTATTGCATGAAGTTGGTACACATGATTGAATGTCAGCGTCCAGATGTTTCTGGAACATAGAAGCAAATGCTAATCTGGAGCGTACTATGAGTTGACCTAGATAGTCTCATATTGATTGATTATTTATGTTTAAATTTCTGTATTGAACTGATTATGATGTGATTGAAATAATTCCGTATATTAATAGTCTGAGGAGTTTCATAAATGTGAATGTATTGGAAGTGCATCATTGAATGTGAATGAGAAAGAAATAAGTATTCTCAATGTTTCATTGAATGCCGGACATAAATCCAATGAAAATGCGAAAAAGTGAATGTGTACTGAATAAATGTGATTAATTGCATATATGTGAATTCATATATTTCATTACATGATATGCATGATCAGATAAAGGTGGTTGTGATCGGAGTAGCTACCAAAAAAGAGCTTAAAGTTCAGAATGTGATTAAGATCCAAAAGCTCACTATGAGCTCGACATTCCCAACAGATACGGGACAGTTATCTATAAGCTCGGTATCCACAATAGATATGGACAGTTAAAAGACACTCGGTCACAATAAAGTAACAACTAAAAGTGAGTCACAAGTACATTGCATATAAATAAATTGATGTGTATTAAATGAACAATTATATATATAGTTCTGAAACTGAAGTGTGAAATGATGTGCAAATTCTGAATATGTGAATTTTCTGTGAATATGAATATGTGAATTGTTCTGTGTTGCTATGAGTGAGCCCATCGTGGATGGTTCGCTCTTTAAGTTTGCAAAAATCATTAAAATTGTAACGTTGTCTTTCAGGCTCATAGGAGATATCCAGTTGCAAATTAGAGTATAGCCACCAAATTTAGACATGAACTAGGGGTCGGGATCAGTTTGCACTTGCATATTTCGTTAGTCATTTTGTATTAAAATCTGTATTCTGCAACCGTAGTTTATTGTATTTGTGAATCGTAAAGTGTAATGGCATTTATGACTGAGTGTATTTATAAATGTAACGAGCCAAATCAAGCTTTAGTTGCAATAAAAATGTGTTGTTGCTTGAATTCATATCAAATGTAAATTTGTAATGACTTTTGCGATTGGTGATGTTTATGAATAAAATGGGCCGAAAATGATTCTTTATTTTCTAAAAATGCGTGCAATGTGTGAAAAATTTGTAATGAGTTTGATTGACTGTTGTAACATGTCACTCTCGTAGAGTCTGTTCTCGAATACCATCGGTACGTTCGGGAATATGCCCTATGAGAGTGGGATGCTACCACTACAAGAAAACAGTGAATTAGGGACAGAAAATACCGACGGAAATAACAAATATTCCGTCGGTATATAACATTACCGACGGAATAAACCGACGGCCAAAAACGTCGGAGATTCGATCGTAGCTAAACTTACCGGCAGAAAGGTTGTTTACCGTCAGTAAATTTACCGACATAATAAATCAAACTATTGGTAATTTCAACTGAAAAGTTACCGACCGTCAGAAATTTTCCGTCGCAAACGTTAGCGATGGTAAGTCGCTCACCTGTATGTAAATTTATGATCGGAATGTTTCTAATACGGTTGGTAAAGTTATCGACGGTAACGTTTTGTCCGTCGATAAATTCTGACCTATTACCGACGGAACGTATTTTCCGTCGGTATAGTAAGTAGGCAATTACCGACGAAAATTGTGTA
>JAOQMS010000003.1:17335614-17353151 GCA_027563885.1 Erythroxylum longipes
AGGAGTCGGAAAACTCTTCACCGAATGGTTTGTGAGGAGAGGAGAAATGAAGGCACGAGGAGAAGGGAGGGGGTCGGCGCCTGACTTATAGGCACTGGATTACCGACGAAACATAACATTCCGTCGGTAATCTAGGTTTCCAGACGACGCAACCGCCGACAGTTACCGACGGACAAGCTCATTCCGTCGATAAAAGAGCGGCAATTTAATACGGTAGAAACTCAAATACCGACGAAATTATTTTTCCATCGGTAACAGTTACTGACGGACACAACATTCCGTCGGTAAACCATTGGTAACTTAACCTAGTGAAAACTCAAATACCGACAGAACAATAATTCCGTTGGTACTCTAGGTTTCCCTGCCGACAGTTGGCGACGGACACAACATTCTGTCGGTAAAACATTGGTAACTTAACCTGGTCGAAACTCAAACACCGACCGAATAACAATTCCGTTGGCAAAATAGGTTTCTTGGAAACATTTACCGACGGACACAACACGTTTCGTCGGTGATTAACGCTTATCGTCCGTCTTCATCGAAACGACGACGTTTGTTAACAATTTGCTGATGGAAGGAGTGTTTCGTCGGTAAATAAGCTAGTAGATATTGCGACGGAACATTTTTCTGTTGGTAAATGCTAGCTTGTTCCGACGGTAAGTTAACCGTTGGTAAATCAGCGTAGCAATTAAATTGCAGGAACGTTTCCTGCATTTTTCCCCAATGCTATGAGTTTTGGCGTCGCTATATGCCGTCAGAGATTTTACGCGAAAGTTTTCCCTACAGTATTGCCGACAGATGTATTTTTCGTCGCTAAATCACCGTATTTTTCGACGAAATTTTTATCTTCCGTCGGTAAGTAGCAACGGAAATCATTCCGTCGGTAATATTCCGACGCTATTACTTGATTTTCTTGTAGTGTACAGCTTCTATAGATCAAATGATGCACCCACAGATCTCCTTTAAAAGTAGAAAGTGATCATCTTCCTTACAGTAGTTTATGTTCGTAATTTTGCATTCCAAAGAAATGATTTATGGAACAATCTTAAGATTTTGGGAATCAATGTTAACCTGCGTTGGGTTATTTGTAGCGACTTTAACTCCACTTTAGAGTTGAAGCTCAAGGTAAGTGTTGTCTTAAGAACCTTATAGAGGACTTCTCGAATTTGTTAATCATCTTAGGGCAACTAATCTAAAATAAGAAGGGAATTTCTATGCATGGAGCAACAAGCAAGATACTGATTAGTTTATAAGAAAAAAATTGATAGGGCTCTTGTAAATCCTTACTGGTTATCTAAGTTCCTTGATAGTACAACTCGGTTTATGGAACCCTTATTCTCTAACCATAGACCTATAAGGTTGTCTGTTTTCTCTCCTATTTATTAAGGTATTATCTATTCAAATTTAATAACTTTTTAGCCCATTATAATGGTTTCTTGGTGGCTTGTAGAAAAGGTGTTGTGAAATTAGTCTTTGGATCCAAACAATATTGCTGTTTATAGAAACTTAAAGCAATTAAGGAGGAGTTTAAACAATTGAGTAAATCCATGGAGACCAATACACTAATTACAATGGAAGTGACTAGAGTAAGGTTGTCTAAGGTTCAAAATTTGTTGGTTCCAAATATGGATAATGCAGATCTTTTGAGTAAGGAAAAAGGTTTGTTAGATAGTTACTTGCAGGCTATGCATAATCATTTTTCTCTTATCAAGCAGAGATCTAGGATTGTATGGCAGGTGGTGATCAATACACCAAGTTCTTTTCTAATTTTGTGCTGGTAAGGAAGAATAGAAATGAAATATGCTTAATTGTTATTATCTTTATCTTTATTAAGCAGCTTCATCTCCAAAAAAAATCCATAAGAGATTGCTTCTTTTCTGATTGCACCAATTAAAGACAAGGAAATTATTGATACTATTGCTTCTTTTCTGATTGCACCAATTGAAGACAAGGAAATTATTGATATTATCTTCATGCCAGATGGGTTGAAAACCCCTAGGCTTGATTATTTGAATGGCTTTTTCTTTCAGAAGTCCTGGGATGTAGTTGGTAAAATGATCCTAAAATCTATTCATGAATTCTTGAGAACTGGTAAGATTTTGAAAGAGATTAATAAAACATTTATCTATTTGATTCCCATTTTGTCTAATCCACCTTCTTTCAGTGATTATAGACCTATTTCTTGCACAAATTTACTCTATAATATCATCTCAAATTTGATTTATATAAGATTGAAGAAGGTTGTTAATACTCTCATTAGTGACAGTCAAGGTGCTTTTATTGAAAATAGACAAATTGGGGATAATATTCTACTTGTTCAAGAGCTTCTTAAAGGATACTCAAAAAGATGCACCCTTGTTAACTGTTTTTATCAAAGTTGATTTTAATACAACCTATGATAGTATCAATTAGGATTTCTTGTTCCACTTGCTGGAATTATTTGAATTCCTTAGACAATTCATACTTTGGATTAAGGATTGTGTCTCTACTGATTCTTATTGTGTATTTTTTGAATGGAAGCCCTTCTAAGTTATTCAAAGGGGCCAGAGGAATAAGACAAGAGAACCCTATGCCTCCATACCTTTTCATATTATGTATAGAAGCTTTATCTCTTCTTATCAAGCACAATATCAGCCTAAATCCTAATTTCAATTTTCATTCCAAATGTAGAAAAGTTTCTCTGACTAATTTGTGTTTTGCTAATGATTTACTCTTGTTTTGCAAAGCTCATTTAGCTTCAATCCAAATTATAATGGACTCTCTTCATCTTTTCAAAATAGTCTCTAGTTTGGAATTGAATTTCAACGAGAGCCACTTCTTGGTATTTAAAGCAACCTCGAGTATGGAATCTAACATTTCCAAAATTACTGGAATTAGTAGAAAGCTTCGTCCTTTATTGTATCTAAGTATGCCTATATCCACTAGAAGACTGAGATTCTCATAACGCTTTCCTCTGATTGAAAAGGTTCAGAAAAGTCTCTTCTCTTCGGTTAATAAATCACTTTTATATGATGGAAAACTTTAATTGATCAAATCAATTCCCTCTTCAATACACAACTATTGGAATTTCCATATTTTTCTTTCTAAAAAGCTTATCAAATTGTTGGAAAGATTATTCAAGAACTTTCTAGGGAATCACCATGATGGAGTGGAAGGGTTTGCTAAAGTCAAGTGGTCAAATATATGTTCTCCTAAGGGACAAGGTGGTCTGGGAGTCAATGATATTAAGGGAATTAATTCAGCCTTGATTCTGAAAAGAATGTGGCAAATTATAGAGGATAAAACATCCCTTTATATGAAATGGTTGCATAGTTATTTCTTGAAAGGCAGAAGCATTTGGAAGGTGAAAAAGAGTCCCTCACACTTTTGGTTCTTGTACAACTCCTGCAGGTTAGAGACTTAGTTAAAGCTGATATTTTCTATAAAGTGGCAAATGGTAAGAAATCTTCTATTTGGTACAATAATTGGACCAGTTATGGTATGTTGATCCAACATATTGGAGTCTCAACAGCCAGATCTCTTTGTTCTTTGGATGATATGGTCTCTAAGCTGATACAGAACAACAATTAGGGTGCCTATTTACTAGATTTCCATAATTATGATAGTTTCTTTTAGAAAGGAAAGCCAACTATGCATATTTCTAGCAAGCAAACTAAGAGACTGATGTAACCCTTAGGTTCCAAGGTATATTGGTACAACAATGTTTGGAATAAGTTTTTGATTACTTGAAACTCATTTCTAATATGGCTAATAATGAAAAATAGACTAAGCACAATAGACATGTTGCATTTTCTAACAGTGGACAAGAGTTGTTCCTTATGTAGGGATTGTGATGAATCCAAGGACCACTTGTTTTTTGAGAGTCACTTTGCTTCTGGTGTTTGAAAAGAGATCAAAAGATATTGTCGATGGGACCCCACAGGGAGTTCATTCTCATAAGCCATTAAATGGCTGGTGGACGGGTTTAGGAATCATAATGACACCTTGGAGATTTATTTCATTGCTTTGGGGCTGTATCTATGAGATATAGAATGAAAGGAATAATAGGAGATTCAAAACACTGAAAAAAAGAGAGACATTTTTTGTATTTTCTCTAAGATTGAATATTTTATATGTTGTAAATCTTCTCCCAGGAATAAGATATGTCTTGATACTTTGACAATAACATTAGCAACACAATATATATGAACAAGGATTAGAAATAAATAGAAGAAACTCGCATTCACCAAATTTTTAATAGAATACTACTTTATTTTTTCTCTTAAAAAAGTTGAATTGTAAAGCCTGGGAAGACTTAGTTGGAGGCCTCACTGGAGTAGAATCTAACATGATTATGTAGATGTAATTTTGGCCTTGTTAACTTATCATTAAAAAAAAAAGAGAGAATTATTTGATGTACCCTCTAAATAGTTAAAAGAGAGAATTATTTGAAGTGACGTCTAAATTACCAAATCATCTTTAAATTGGTTTGGCATACCGTACAAGCGCTTCTAATAAGGAATTAATTTTTTTGGTAGAGATAATTAAGAAAATGATTATAGCAAGAGAATAAAAATATCATGATTTGAAGTAATTCTATCAAGCATAATATTTATTTTACATAATTGTTCTACATAGTAAATAATTAAACACATGTATTATGTTATAATTATTGAGTATTTCTTTCGGCATCACAGAATTTATAATTGTAGTTCATCAACTTTTTAAAATGAACAGTATGAGAACTTGGAGCAAAGAATTAGCAATGATTTGAATTAAAAATAAAGAAAAGAAAAAGACGAAGGATTCAATTGAAAATTTTGAACCAAAGTTTTTTTCAATTATTTTTTTAACGTCTCATTTCTCGAATACTATGAGTTCCAGTCTCTTAAGACAACTAATAAAGGCTATCTTGCTCCATCGAAAGGCTTGCCAAATGATGGATTATTGTTTCACCAAATCTGAAAAATGAAAATTGGCTACTAGAAGATGCTTGTCCGTTTCCTCTGTTATTGCATATAAGGTTTCTCACACCTTGGACAAAAATTTCGCGTGTAGTCAATGTTTTTTAGGACATTTCGACTTCTGACCTGTTTCAGAAGGCGTCTTAACTTTAAGCTTTACCTTAACCCTTCAAAACGTCCTAGCCTGACATCATAAGTTCACTGTAACGCGACAGTTTAATTAGTCGCAGGCTTTTCCCTTCAGTACGCTTGTAACCAAAGGAATACAATTATGAAAAGTCTACAATGACAAATGAGAGCACGACAAATCTCATGGTTTCTCGATTGCGACCCAGAAGATGATTGAGTGGATCACTTGGTCAATTTCATAGTCTTAATCCTCATCAAAGTAAGTACAAACCAAGCCGGTGCATTACATGTCCAAGGTCCCTACAGGGGGCAAATTCAATGTATTAACCATGGATCAGTCAGTGTCCTTGAAATTATGGGAACTTTTGTAAAGTTACTCTGTTATCATAAAGCTGGATTATGCCTTTTGAACTCCAAAATTCTTTTTTCCTTCACTACATCCGCAAGGAAGCTGAGATTTACAGGAACAGAGGACGCGCATTTTTCGGTACAGAAGATTTGAATCCCATCTACAGAGATGAAAGGCGGTTAAACCCGACTTGGACATAATTTAATAAATTCAAGGACAAGATTGCTGTCAACGTCAATGGGCAAATCTGTGGAAGCAAACACCGCAAAATAAGTTTCTTTGCAGAGCACGAAGTCAAAGACACAAATGCGCCATCCAACATTGTTGGGAAAATAGTCAGCAATAAATCGGGTAATGCCCTTTTTCTTCAGAAAAATGAAGATGAATTCAGCGAAAGAAATCCCTGAAATTTTGCTGGGAAAAAGGGTTGAAGCTTATCCTGTTCGTTTGCTAGTAAGAATGATATGATGAGATTCATTGCATTGCATAGACAGTGTGTACTTTTCTCGACCCAACCTGTTTCAATTGTTATAAGATTCCTAAACCCACGTTAGTCACTTTTACAAAGCAGCTCATATCCTGTATTTGGTATTGTCACATTCAGTGTCCGTTGTATATGGTCTGTTTCTCTCTCTGTTAATTGTGCTGAAGAGGATGAAGATGAATTCTACAATTTTCGAGATGACTGTCAATGGGGACCATAGTGGGATGGCAATCCTTTGGCGTGTTGACTCTCCTTTTCAAAAAGCATTAAGGACTTCTGCCTCTGGTATCTGTTTCTCTTAGAAGCCATTGCTAAAAATTACAAACATATAGAATCAAATCACGTGTTTTCAAGAAAACTTTATAATTATACGGACAAGAAGACAAGGTTACAAAACTTGATATTTATATGGACAAGAAGACAAGGTTAAGGAACATAAAGTTGTGAACATTCAGGAGCTCCACCGCCTCTCAGTTTAGCTCTCTCTTATGATAAAGATAAAATATGATTACCTTTGAATCATCACTTCTTAACAGCAGGCACATAAGAATAACTTAAAAGCTTTTGAAGGGTATTGAAGCAATTGCGAAAGGCTTTGTCAGAGGTGATACAGCATTAAGAACTCTACACATACTAAAATAGTTAATGAAGTTTAACTTCTTGTTAGTTTCAAACACAATCACATGAAAAGGAAAAACAATCTTTTTAAAGATGTCACAAGATAGTGAGATTTCCATACTAAAGTGGATAAGTAGTGACCAATGTGAGGACAGAACCACGTAGGATAGAACTTTTCTTCCTGTACTAGTGAAATTTGGTAGCAGACATCAGATTTGAAGATCGGGTATATTCCGACCTCCATGCAATGTTATTTTAACTCAGAACCATGATTTAACTTTAAAAACAATCTGCTCATATCTGCTATTAGGTGGCATACCATTTATCACGTGACTTGTTCTGACTAATGCAAGTATTGAGCACCCATAACTAAGATTTGCTACATGCCTGAATTAAGTTTGTATAGTAGTACTAATCCTACTCAGCATCCTTAGCTTGTCTTAATCCATTTCCAAGTTCTGAAGCACCAAATCAGGTTCAGGTTCCAGATCGCATGTTCTTCTGTAATATAAATTCCAAATTCTCATCAATCTCTTTACTCATATTTCCAGGCTAATTTCACAGTAAAATTGGCTAAGTGGTGAAAGCAAACTAAAAAAGGGCCTCAACCAGAGTGTTATCTCGACTCTAAAAGTGAACACTTGCTGGCTGCTTGTTGACGCTTTCCTAATGTCAATTAGACAATACAAAATAACAAATGGCATGGAAATGAATATGATGTATAAAAATTGTAACACCAGAATAGCAAATACACACTTGCATTTCTTCAAAGTCATACTTACACATTAAATCGTGAGGTGGAGCATAGTCGTAATCATATCTTCCCCTGCTGACATCACCAATGTATGCCACCACCATACACACAGAATTACAAAACATGATAAGGCGATAGCCACTTTCCCACCTTCAGATAAATGGCCAATTCCCCAAAATAGTGAGAACTGAGAGGACTAAGATACACCAGACAATCCTTTGTTTCTGGAGAGACTGTACAGTAATTGATTAGGTGATGAAATAATAAACTTGACATGTTTCTGAAAGAATGTAATAAAATTATTGTGAGAGAAAATAAATAATTGAAAGCCTGCAATAATTGACTGACTTGACAACATTTAACACAGTAGCTTAGTGCCAAGAGCTTTTTTAGCTAGAAGAAGTGACATACCCAATAGCTCCACCATGTACACCAACTGAATAAAGTTCGTCAGGTACTTGGCACTCATGTAAGTTATCATTCAATAGTCTGCAAATAGAGAAAGGTATTCAATATAAGACAAATTCACCAATCGTGTTTGTAATTCTTATGCTAATTTTAGCCATGCCCTAATTGATACTTTTCCCATTAAATTGCTGACCAAAAATAAGACCAAGGAATGCCATGCAATTTCTAAGAAGAGAAGACGCAAAGAAGACTAAAGGATAAACAAACCACTTAATAAGGTGAAAAGAGTCTTCCAGCATAACACTATTGGATGGGCAACAAGACCACTGAATGGATGGTAATGACTCTTTCTAGCTTCTTTTTAACCAAAATGTCTACTTTATGCAAAAACAGAATAGAAACTCCACCATACGAGTGATAGATAATGAAATAGTGAACTAGATAATCACAAAATGTTCAAGGAAATGAATCTTCAGAATTTTCCGATGCTTCTATTTTATGTCAGTAATAGGACAACATCAGTCAACTACATTGCATATTAAATAAAAGACTCATCGATGAACAGTTTCTTCATAATATTCAATTCTGTACGGACATTGTATATAACAGAAACTCTGCCAGATTATTGTTCAAGAGTTATGCAGGTACTTTATAACAAAGTAATGCCATAAGCATCAGTATGAAGCTGAAGATTTGACAGGAACATTGTCAACAACAGCAGCAAGAGTTTACTTCAATTCACATACCATTATGTGATAACGATACTTGTCTCTGATGATTTAAAAGTTCTTGCATTCAAAGGACGTTTTAGTATATAAATACTGGACTTTATAAAAAATGTTCTGTGCTATCAATCGGTAATTAGGCTATTCAGTGGGTGACAGAAGCAAACTGCTTACACAAGCTGCAGACTTGAATAATTTAGGCTTTCCGGTATAAAGCCTGAATATTGATTGCCTGACAAATCCCTATGAAATGTGAATTAAAAATGGTATATGAAACACTCTGAGATGTCAGAATCATCATTAATAATCTTAAAAAGAAAACAGTATATGTTCAGGACATTACTTCTGAACTTCTAATAAGAAGAAAAAAAGACAAATTATACAAATCACATAAGAGCTGTAACAAACTGCTTGAAGTGGGTAAACGTTAAAAGTTTGCAGGATGAAACAAGTTAACCAGCCATGCAGATTAATCAAATATTTATGATGGGTGCAAAACCAGGAATGAAGACCATATAGAATGACAATAGACATCAGAACTCAAAGTGAAAAACCTTGGTGAAGAAGCTTGCAACAAAAACCAATTTTTTCAGAAGATTTAATGCCAGAAAATATCAGAACTTTGCTGTTAAAGACTAGAACAACAACAACAACATCCCAGTAGAAGTCCTGCTGAGATGCACAATCTGGAGAGGTTCAAAAGTACACAACCTTACCTCTAACTATTAAAGAGACTATTTTCAATAGACTCACATAACCTTCGAATAAAGTAATGAACATAAATAGAAGAGGCAGGCTCTAGCAGAACTTGAATGGAAGAAACAGAAGCACCAATGATACAAGTCTTATCCACAATAAGCACATTACATCACGCATACTGAGGTTTAAAATTAGCTTTAATTGCAAACAAGAGCCAAGTACTGGTTGTAGGCTCATCAAGAAAGTATAAGACTAATCAAGTACAGTCAATTAGGAGAGGACAATCGTGAGATAATTGATCAAATCCTTTCAGCTCAAGTGACACCATGCATAGTGCTTCAAGTCCAAGCAGCTTCAACTTGGGACGTATTCCCGAATTGAGTGATCAAGGAGCAGCCCAAACAAACTTCCTCATTTGCAGTTAAAGACTCAATTGATTAAATCTTGGATTGACTCCATTGAGTGCCTCTCATGCACATGTCCATTCTACTAGGGATTCACCTCCAACAACTTTCATTTTTATATTTCAAAAAGATCATTAAACTTCTATGGGAGAGTAAAATGAAAGATGTAATTTAAGTTAAGACTTGTGACACAAAATGGAAACTGCAATCACAACAGCAAGTGACATGGTAACACATTCTGTGCTACTTACAACTATACAAGACTTATGACCCAGCTCAAATGGTAGGGCTCCTTCCAAAAAATTTGTAACTCAAATTCCTGCATATTTAAGCGAAAAAGAAGCTTGAATTGTTTAAGTGTCAAAGCAGAAAAGTGTGAGATACTACAAAATATAGTTCCAGAACCCTAGCAGAGTTATTCAAATGTAGAAAGTTTTAGCAGATCCATTGATGTTAGGATAGACTCCCTGAGATAGGCTAAAAGCTAAAACATGTGTATCATCAGACGAATCATAGAATGGATGAAAGGGCACAAAACGATTCAGATTGTACTACAGCATACTGGAGATTATATCAATGAACTTTCATCACTTTACCATTAGCTATTTGATATTAATCAGCATAAATAGGATACTTGACATTATATCAATAAACCGTCATCACTTTAGATTAGTTATTTGACAGTACCAACACTCAAAGAGGAATTCGGTGTATATGTATATGTGTGTGTTCTAAACATATCCTACATTTGGTATTGAAGGGGCACTTGAAAAAACTGCACTAACAAAAGCACTAGGGTTTCAGCCGAAGAATAAAAAAGAAAAAGCCCAAATCAATTAACCAGAGAGTACGGTAGGACGGTAAGAAAGGATCCATATCATGACTGTTGTTTGTTTACAGAGTCTGCAATGCGTAAGACAGTGAATCAACTGATACTTACAGGCTTACCAAGTCGGTCAGAAGACTAATGCGGTGGCGTCTAAACCCTTTCAAACCTTGGCTTCATAGATCTCTGAACAACAATGAAACAATCATTAACATGGATTCAGTTGCGTGTGCAGGTGAGAGATAGAGAGAGAGAAGACTCGTGGCATGCAAGGAGTCTACCCATATTTCTAGTTTAATGCTTTTCAATATATAGTGCAGCGAAAAATACAATAAACAAAAGGTCGTCCATTCTTGATCGTATATTTTATGTCAGCACAGAACATAAAGGGTTGCATCACATACATCTGAGATATGACGAGGGACGTCACTTCTTTACTGGGATGGCATACAACTCCTTCCCAAGCATCCCAGTTAGTAGGTGCCCAAGGATCACCAGGAACACGCAACGACTCTTTCAATGCTCTCATGCCAACAACTATAACAACAACAATAGAACATTTTACAAAGTATTCTCATCAGCAAAGATTCTAAACATTAAATCGAATCCAAGCAATTCAGGATAGCGATATAAGAATGCACCCTTCAATCTTAGAAGCTAAAAACCATTGACTGGTGTCAAAATTCCCGACTCAAAAACTCTAAACGAAACCCACACTCCACCAATCAAACCTTTCTAGAACTCCTTACAGATTCCGAAATTCAGCAAACCAATGACCATATGCGAATACACGAAAATAGAAATCCATAATCATCAATTACCTTGCTCAGGCGATTCCCAATTCCATTAATCGACACACAAGCTTCGCGCTCAACACCCTATTACTTAAATTACGAGCCGTATAACTAAAACTATAAGCCGCAAGGCTTCCAATTTTCGAATAAATATCAGCTCTACTCGCGTTATTCTCGTTAACCACCACATCAAAGATCCTCTGCCCATTTTTTGTTCACGCTCGAATCAATCTCCGCAAAATGAAACCACAGGAAGTAATCTAATTTCGAGTCCACAAGTAGTTCGAACTCCAACACTCCGCTACCCGTCACCGCTGTTTGGTATAGTTTCATTGGGAAGTAATTCGGCGGCTGGTTAGTGCCGCAGATAGTTTCTCGGGTGGAGACGGAGTTAACTATCTTCGTGGTGTTTTCTGATCGAAATTCGGCGTTGGACTGCCAACTCCGTCCAAAATTATCGGTTTCATTGCTGAACCCAGGCCCCCATTGGACGGAGCGCACGACAACCGGCCATAATTGACGAGAATGAAGGCATCACCGAGGGTGGCAGAGTCGCAGGAGACCGGAGGATCAGTGGCAATGCTGTAAAAACAGACATCAGCCTCACCGTCTTTGACAAAAGCGAAGAGATCGGAATAGGCGCCGTCGCGAGTGCCACGGGGAGCGCCAGAAGAAGACGAAGGTCCTTCGTAACGGAGTCCCATGCCTCCCACATCAACCTAACAAGTTATATATGCCAAGTGAATTAATTACAACACAACAACCAGCTTCAAGACTTAAACAAGCAATATAAGCTTTTATTCAATCACAAATCAAAGTCAAGTATTTAAAGAAGCCGAAACATTTATAAAAAAATACTAAGGCATACCTAAACTTGTAACTTTATTGGAATAGGCGTTCTAAGATCTTAACGCTTAGTTATTTATGCCTATTTTTAATAATTTAAATTTACTATTTATTATTTCTTATTTTAGGCTCAAAAATTTATTTATGGGCTATTCTTTTAGTTAGTAGCATGTGTTTTGTTTGTTTGGATTATTTTGAGACTTATTTATTTTAATGTGTTTAGCATATTCTTAAAAAGACTTGGATTCGATTATATTCAGCTAGATGCTTCTAGGTTTATTAAGATTAGCCTAATTTTCATTAAATAGACTTACAAACATATTCCTATTAAGATTAGGACTTGGTGAAGGTATTTATACCTTATGATATTTTTGCAACTCTAGATTTGAATAATTAATAAAAATTTCAAAATTGAGTTCTTCAAGTGAGGTGTGATTATCTTCATAATTACTTCAAAAAATTGATTTATATCAATAAATAAGTACTTGCAATATAAATTGATTTCTGATTTCTTTAAAATTAAATATCAAACTTATAATTTAGGGTTTAATTAAATATATTTTTATAATAGAAAGATTAAGGGTTTGAAGAACTTTATTTTCTCGAGCTTTCCGTATCAAAGGTGCCCTCGACGTAGGTGTCTGAGCTAGGAGAGTGAGACTTGCCGTCGTAGTTGTCGTAAACGGTGAATGTACAGATGAAATAGCGGGCATTAGGGAGGGGGATAATGTAGCAATTTTTTTGGCCGGATGAGAGAGGAAAGAAGCGGAGGGTTTTCTTGTGAGGGTAACGAAAGTGGATAGGCTCCGACACGACGGAGGTGAAGCGGTCGGCGATCCAGGTGCTGTTGAATGAGTGGATAATGTTGGCGGAGGCGCCTGAATCTTTGTGGTAAAAATGTGTATGACGGGAAAAGACAATTAAAAAGTTAGTTATGAAAGAGACAAAGATGAAGAAGCCAAGCTCACCATAAGGGAAGGAGTGAACTGAAGAGAAGAAGAGAAGGAAAAGGACGAGGGAGAAGAGGAGGCAACGGAACATTGAAGGATGGAGGTTAATGTAGTAGGCAGGTGATCATGCTTTGTTTCTGTTACTGTAATGGTAAATGTAGGCGATGATGATGACCACGATGTTATGTTTCTGTTATTGTAATACTGTTAATGTCACTGTTATTGTAATAGATGATGACGATGATGCTGCACTGTTTCTGTTTCTGTTTCTGTTACTGTGAGGGTCCGTTTAGTAATTAAGATGAAGAGATGGGAATAGATTTGCAAATTAATACTTTTACTAAAACTGATACTAATAGATAAGAGCATATGCAAATTTATACCATGCATTGTGTGTGTATATATATATAAAACAGCCGTTGGTTTACTCAGTACATATATATATATATATACAACAGCCGTTGGTTTACTAAGTACACAGTTAAACCCGTGAAGATAAAGTAATATATTCTGTGTCTCTGCAGTAACATATCTCACTCATTCTAAATGTCTATTGTGGTTGTTTTCTTTCATTTATAATTGAAATGAGAATATATTTCAAACCACCGTAAATCTTCAATTTATTTTATATTTTTAAACTGTAACATTAATCATCTTTGACCAACGCTTCCTATAACCGTGAAATCTTTATAAGAGACGGTGGTTGTTGTACTCTTAACATCTTATTGCTTCCCCAATTTCATCCAAGTGATTCCCCAACTTTCCGGCTATATCATAATTCCCAATTTTATATTTTAAGCCACTACTTAATCTGTCATTTTCTTATGAAAAGCTTCAATTCATTTTCAAATTTATTTAATCGATTGATCCATAAGTTCAAATGATTTTGTAAATTCATTATTTTGGGGAGTTTGGTACAGTAGGCATTACCTCCTGAGGGTTATAGATCTGTCCAATTTGCTTCTTTATAGTTTCAAATTTTATTATTATCAAACCAAAAGCAAGATGTTTCTTCACCACCCATTCTATGCTTGATCCAAGGATAGATGTATTCTCTCGGCTTGAGCATACGTGCAAAGCTCTATGGTTGCTCTCTACTTAGTTCCAATTGCCAAATATGTAGCTCTTATAGAACTTATTAATCCATTTAGCCCAGACTGTTTCTTTGTCCATGATCAATCTCCACACGCTCTTAGTCAGCAACACTTTCTGCATATGTATTATCGAAAAAATTCTTTGTCCGCCCTCTCTTTTTAGAATGGAGACTTCCACCCATCTAAACTTAGCTCCCTTGGTATTCTCAGCTTTTTTTTGACCATTGGAATCCTTTAGCACATTTTTCAATATCCTTTCTAACTTTCTTAGGTAAGACAAGATTGGCACTCCAATGTACATGCAAGCTTCTGAGTATTGAAATAATGAGATTTAATCTAGTTGCAAAAGATAGGAATCTGTTTTCCTAGGGGTTAATTATTGATTTAAAAGCTTCAATCAGAGTGATATAATCACCATATTTTGGTTTAGAAGTAGTAATGGGGATACGAGGATATTTGAAAGGAGGAGCTTGAATGTGCAATCTTGCTATTCTGCTCAATTCCACCTGATTCTGGACATAACAAAAACATACTTACTGCTTTTGGTGAAATTGACTTCCTAGCCAAAACAACTAGTAAACACCTATAAATCCCTATGATGATTCCTATGGATTGTATATCTACCGCATATAATAGCCTTAAATCTTCTGCAAAACCATGTGGCTAATCTTTAGCTTTTTGCATTTATGATGAAAGTTAAAACTTTTCCGTCGTTAGGAATTAGAGTGTTCAATAGTTTAGAAAGTGCTTCAACAACCAAAGTCAAAAAGTAAGGGCAAAGTAGATCCCCTTGTCTTAATCCTTTGGTGTTTTTAAATGATTTATTAGGGACTCCTTGTAGTTATGCATTCATTAATCCATTGCACAATCTATGATGGAAATCTAAAAGTATGGAGGAAATTTCAATGAAATCCCATCTAATGGTGTCAAAGGCTTTGAAGAAATCTATCTTAAGTACATAAATTTTCGATGATCTTCCATTCAAGTAATCCTTCATCAACTCTTGAATCAGCAAGATATTGTATTATATATATATTTTTTGGATGAGAGCCCTTTAAGCCGGATTAGTGAGATCTTTCAATGCTAACTTCAATATGTTTGTAATAAGCTTAGAGATGACCTTATAAACTTTGTTAAATTAAGAGACCAGTATGTAATCCAACATTAAGGAGGGATTCTTTCTTTTTTTTAAGGATTAAGTATATATAAGATATGTTCATTTCCTTAAGCATTCTTGAAGACTTGAAGAATTCTTGTATTGCTTCTATAAGCAATCCACCTATAATATCTTATGTCTCCTTAAAGAAATGTGCATTGTAACCATCTGGACCAGGTGCCTTAGAGGGATGAAGACTAAAAAGGGCTTCACTTATCTCTTGCCAAAAGAAAGAAGCTTCAATAGAATCCCTCATTTCCTAGCTAATTATGTCCTTTATAACCCTACTAAAATCCTAACCTTTATTGCTGTTATTGCAATCTGATCCCATCAACTTAATGAAGCATTCTAGAGTAACTGCTTCTATCTTGTTCTGATCTGTGTGCTCTACCCTATTCATATCTTTCAGCACAAATAGTTTGTTTCAATTTCTTCTGGCTAAGATTATGGAATGGAATAATTTTGTGTTTGCACCTCTTTCCCTCAACCAATTAATTCTTGATTTTTGCTTGATAATTGAATTACAGATAAAAAGCATCATTCAATCTCCGTGTATCCAAAGATCTAAAGGTTGTATGCCTATGGCAATTTTCCTATGCAATCCTCAAATTGTGCTTAGCATTAATAATACTTTTGATGTTTTCCTTGGCAAATTACGTAGTTACAGAATTCACATTTTGAAAATGTGAACCTTCCTTATAAGTTGATATGTTTTGTAACCTTTAACTTCTTTAGTTCAGTTTTTGCAAATAATCTCCTGGAATCCCTCTCTTTTTGTAAAGACATTAAAGAATCTGAAGGGGCTCTAGTTAAATTATAAGGATAAATCTTCAATATTTCAATCTACAAGTGGTCTAAGCTAACATTGTCCCAAAAGTGCATATATGAATTCAAGAATTTAGTAAGCCACTTTTGGTTAACTATAGCTCTATCTAATTTTTTCCATTATAAGTAGGTCACGCCGTTGCTTATTTTTCTAGGTGAATAGGTGGCCTATATCTCAAGTCCACTAATCCTGTATGTTGTATAAGTTCTTTAAGTTTTCTACTTGCTCCATTATGTTTAATTCTTCCTCTTCTACTTCAAAAGGAGAAGAATGTAGTTAAAGTCATATGTCAGTGTACATGGCGTGACTATTCTTGCATTGATGGTTTTGATGTCCTCCCGTAGTCTTGCTCTTTAGAATATGAAATTAGAAGCATATATGATTAAAAAATCAAACTAAGTGTTAACACCTTTAATCTTCCATGATCTGGTCAAATTCTCAAGATGGTTGTATCAAAGCTTTGTATGGATTATAAGGATTATAAGCAATGATGATATTATTATTGTATGGTGAGTATGATTAATGAACATTTTTCATTCTAAGCCCAAAAAACTAATACACTTCTATAAATGGGGCATCTTTATTTTTATTTCAATCAAATCAATATTCAGTGGTTTCTTCTTTAAGATAACCTCTTTTATAGATTTTCTTTTAAGAGGATCATTTAGGCTTCTTACATTCCATATTAAAACTGTCATGGAGTCGTATAGGAGGTTAAGAACCCTTTAGTTTGCCTTCCCTTTCTTCATTCCTAATCTTCGTCTGTTGCTTAAGGTTGGGTCCATTTCCCATTCTTCCTGGTACGTAGGTTCGTCATAAAATTAAAGTTTGAAAATTTTTCTTTGGCAAACTAATATTTGTTAATAAAATATATTCAATTTTTTAAATTAATGTTATTATATAAAATTGAAAATTTTTAATTTCATAAAAATATTTTTTGAAGTATGAAATTTTATGTATTTAAAATTTTATTTATTAAATAACTATCAAATTTAAAAATACTTTTGAATTTTAATTATATTAATCAAAAATTTTATAAAGATATTAATAATAAATAATCAGATAATATTTAATCAGTTACATAAAAATAAGTTGCATAAAAAATAAAAACTCAACTAAAATGTCTTCCAAAATTTAAAAAACTGTTAGAAGTCTGATGAAACGATGGCACGTTTGCTGTAAATGAGAAAATGACGGATTTAGATCTTCTGTTCTGCTAACGCTGTACCTACTCTGTGCCGCGATCGATACATCGACGTTTGGTTAAAAAATAGGACAGACTCACATTCTGACTCCTTAATATTAAGAATGCCAAAGCCATGCAGCTGAGCTGATGCATCCACCCTTCCACCTTTGTTGTTTTAACTTTAATTATATTACTGTGATTTTAATTATAAATTAAATTAAAGTTGGTATTTAATTATTACATGAATAAACAATATAATAATTTATTAATATTATTATTAATCGATATTATTATTAAAATTATTTCTATTATTATAATAAATTTCCTTATTGTTATTATTTTTCTT
>JAOQMS010000003.1:17353251-17371666 GCA_027563885.1 Erythroxylum longipes
TAATAATAAATTATTATATTTTTTATTCATGTAATAATTAAATACCAACTTTAATTTAATTTATAATTAAAATCACATTAATATAATTAAAGTTAAAACAACAGAGTTAGAGGGGTAGATGCATCGTCTTGGCTGTGTGACTTCGGCATTTTTAATATTAAGGAGTTAGAATATGAGTCTGTCTTATTTTTTAACCAAATGTTGAGGTATCGATCACGGCACAAAGTAAGTACGGCGATAACGGAACAGAAGATCTGAATCCGAAAATGACTAAGGACACAGTCTACTCGGACTAACGAGGCGACTCGGACCAAACTCCATTTTGTACAAGTGAAATGTGCATTCATTCTTGTTGCCAGCTGGTAGCTGTCACTAAAAAAGTTCCTGCTGATAGTTGATCATCGTTTTACTTTAACATTTACTACTTACTTAGTGCCAATTGTTAATTAACACCGACAGGATAAGTAGGCCCACGTGTTAATTCCATAACGACAGCACGTGAACGTCACTCTCCAATAAGCTGACACTTCATTGTCCTGTCAGTCACAGCCAAGATCAAGAGAACGCGTCTTTTGCCAGCTGCCCTTTTTTTATTTTATTTTCTTTTCTGTTTTTCAGTGCATTGGTGGAAGCGTAGTGACAAGGTGTTCGTCTTCGCTTAATTAAGATTAGGAATTCGGCTCTCGCTTATATATGTAGAGGTGTTAAATGTTGGGTGATAGTACTAAGCCATCTTTTATAAGGTAATAACAGGAAATAATTTGAACATAATAATAATTTAAAAATCACCAATAATTCAGATTTACCCAATTAATGTATACCTCGTAAGAGAGTTAAATGAAAAAAAAGCCACTGGGATCCACATGCCACTATCCTCAAATTAAATACAAAAAGTACCCCCCTTCTCGCTGTACACTCTCACCCCCCAACTCCAGAACCACACTCCTCACTAGCCCGGTCATCGCCCACGATGCTGCATCGCTGCCTCTTCCTATTTCTCCTTGCACTCGCCCCAACTCCGTCATACACTTCTTCAACCCAACTCCCAGAGTTCCGCGAAGCACCGGCATTTCGAAACGGCAGAGAGTGTCCTAAAACGACATGGCCGTCAATAACCGGAAAACAACGCCACGATCCTCACGTAATCCACATCGCTATGACTCTTGACTCCACCTATCTCCGCGGCTCCGTTGCTGGAGTCTTCTCCGTCCTTCAACACGCCACGTGTCCGGAGAACATCGTCTTCCACTTCATTACCGCTTGCCGCCGCATCGACCTCCGGCGAACCATTGCCTCTACATTCCCTTCCCTAAGCTTCCACGTCTACCGCTTCGATACCGATTTGGTGAAAGACAAAATATCATCGTCCATACGCCGAGCGCTGGACCAACCGTTGAATTACGCGAGAATCTACCTCGCCGACCTGCTGCCTTCTAGTGTACGGAGAATTATATACTTGGATTCCGATCTGATAGTGGTTGATGACGTCGCAAAGTTATGGAACATAAATTTGGGAGCACACGTTCTAGGTGCACCCACGTACTGTCACGCGAACTTCACAAGTTACTTCAATGCAGGGTTCTGGTCGAATCCCATCTATGCAGCATCCTTGAGGGGCAGGAGGGCTTGCTATTTCAACACGGGGGTGATGGTGATAGACACGTGGAAATGGCGTGAAGGGAAGTACACGGAGAAGTTGGAGTACTGGATGAGGGTTCAGAAGAGGTATAGGATATACGAGCTGGGGTCGTTGCCGCCATTCTTGTTGGTGTTCGCCGGCGACGTGGAGGGGGTGGAGCACAGGTGGAACCAGCATGGGCTTGGTGGTGATAATGTACAAGGGTTGTGTAGAGATCTGCATCCCGGGCCCGTCAGTTTGTTGCATTGGAGTGGTAAGGGTAAGCCTTGGCTCAGGTTGGACTCCAAAAGGCCGTGCCTGCTCGACTCTCTGTGGGCCCCTTACGACTTATATCGTCACCCTTCATCACTGTTTTCTAATAGCTGAACTCAAGGATGGAATGATGAAATACGGATTCAACGGCGGTGATTTGGGTGGGTGTCACTTGAGCTGGTAAATAAATAAATACTTTTGTTTTCTTGATCAACAGTATATAAGGATGGTGCGTTGGCTGGCTGTAAAAAAAGGTGGGGGCTTGGATTGGATCTTTCTTTCTATTGGATGGCTAAAATGGCAAGCCCTTTCGAGATGATATTCCTTGTTGTTTGTAAAATAGCAAGAAGGTGATTGCTTTTGTATGGTAGTTTCCACTTAACGCAATCATTTGATTGATTTCATTAGCATTAATAAGTCACATTGAATCATTAAAATTGTGCAGTGTCTCATAACATAAGGCATTGTTTTTCATTTATTTGTGTGTAAAGCAGAGTGACATAATTCCTGTTTTGCCCTCTCTTTTCTTTTATCTAAAGTATAACAATTTGTTTACTTCTGAAACAAATAAAACACCGTATAACTTATTAATTACAGCACCTGAGCCACGTTTGCACATACAAGAGTTTATATGGTCTGAGTGAGACCCAAAAGTCAAACTGTTTAGTGTGATAAGACAAATAAGTGTATAGTAATTAATTATGCATATCCGAATACGCGGAAATATCATCCAAGAAAAGATTAAAAGGAGAAAAAGAAAGATGGTTTCATTCTTCTCAAACACAACAATATACTGGTAGGGAAATGTAAATTGTAAAGGGAAAGGGGCTTGTTGCTGCATAATTCCCGTCAGGCAGGCTGTAATATGGATGGTCACCTAAAATCGTTGAGTTTTACATGGGTCTCACGTATTTGTATAACTGAGATCGCGTAGAACAGAGTTGGAGTGTTAAAAAAACAAACAAACAAAATAGTTGAGAACTTCGGGAGAACAATAGATAACGTCGGCTATAATTGAAGAAAATTAAAAGTTTGAACATTTTATTGCAACTTTTAAAATTTGGGCTATAATTTAAACAAATAAAAATTTAAGCATTTTATTGCTACTTTTTAAAGTTCAAGTTATAATTTAAAAATTAATAAAAGTTTGAACTTGTTTTGACAATTAACCCTATTTTAGAAGATGGAGGCACAGGTAACAATATCTTATAAGTTATATATAAGCAATCACTAATGTTAAAGGATGAGGATATTCTTATATTCACTTTCTTTTAATTATTGCACCTTTTCTCTTTACCTTCTTTAATTTATTTGTTAGAGGCCAGACGTGAAACAAAGTGTATTATATCAAATTACAAGTTAGGTATTAACATGATAGAGTGTTCGAAATAAATCCTTAATGTTTATATTAAAATATAAGTTAAGCTTTAATGTTTGAGAGCATTCAAAATAAATCATAAGATTTTCAAACTATTCAATTTGAATCTTAAAAATAAGAACAACGACAACACTTAATGAAAAATTCAATTGACACACGGAATGTGAGAAACTACGGTAGTACTAAAGATTATCTTTAATTAGTAGAAAAGTTATTTCCCAATTTAAACGTTAAATAAATATAAATCTTAACATATTATATCTTTATATATTGGTCAGTGTTAATATGACATATATTTATTGTTTTTTATTAATTATATGAATCTCACTTAGTCACGTCTGTGTCATGTGATACGTAAGGTCTACTTATCTTAATTAATTATGAATTAATTTAATCAAAATCTTCTTAATATTTGATTACTCCAAGTTAACCTTAATTAACTTTAATAACTCTAGTTTAATCAAAATAGTCTAATTTAACCTAATTTAACAAAAAATTCCCAATTTTCCAATCTACACACGTCGTCGCAAATGCCAAGCCACCAACTAATGTTGATAACTGGCAATTATTACTGCCACCAACAATTACAAAACTAAAAGCCTAGCTATAATCGGCATCTCATGCCATCACCGATAAAAAAGACCTCCATAATATGCCATATTCGAATCTAACATCATTCTAGTAGCCATCTTTATCAGCATCCACTGCATCTTGAACCTAAAGCTAACATATATTAGATGAAGGATGACAACAAGACTGAAACCTAACTTCACCTAATCCAAAGTCAATGGATGGGGCCCGATTAATTTGGGCTTCAAATCATGCTTAAGTTGAGGGAGTTGACCCAAGGCCTAACCTAATAGTCCAAACAATCATCCCCCAACTACAAAATGACATAATTTTGGTTTTAAGTTTAAGTAACAGAGTTATGGTGTCATTTTAGTACAAGGAGAAGGCAGTCATTATAATTTATGAGTATTTTCACTTGGATGATACTCCTGAATTGATTAAGAATTTAAAGACCTTGGCATACTCAATTTCACCTAGTTTTCTTGAAAAAGTGCGTCATCTTGGGCAATTGGCAAGAAAAACAAGAAGAAAGAAACAAAATCTACTCTAATATATACTCTTCATGTCAAATAGAGTTTTTTATAATTATTTTGATTAAATTGGGTTAGGTTGGAGTAATAAGAAATTAGAAAATTTTTATTAGTATTAATTTATATTTAAATAAAATGAGTGAACCTAGAAACAGAGTTATCCAATATAGTGTCATTTTAGTATAAAGAGGAGGCAGCCATTATAATTTATGAGTATTTTCACTTGGATGATACTTCTAAATTGATTAAGAATTTAAAGATCTTGGCATACCCAATTTCACCTAGTTTTCTTGAAAAAGTGCATCACTTGGGGCAACGGGCAAGAAGAACAAGAAGAAAGAAACAAAATCTACTCTAATATATACTCTTCATGTCAATTAGAATTTTTTTAAAATTATTTTGATTAAATTAGGGTTTGGCCGGAGTAATAAGAAATTAGAATTTTTTATTAGTATTAATTTATATTTAAATAAAATGAGTGAACCTACACGCCATCCAACAATATGAAACCTATATGACTAATAGGAAAGAAATGTAACATATCAGCATTGACGTGACATATAATGAACAAAAACATAATCTCATCCTTTCCATTTAAATTGAAATTGAATGATTTAGAATCATTAAAGTTTATTTTGAGCATTTCAAAATGTTAGAGTCTAACTTATATTTCTCTACAGAAAAAAAAAAAGAAAGTCTAACTTATATTTTGGTGCAAATGTTAAGAGCTAAAAATACACTTTTTACCATATAAAAAAAGAAATATGAGAATGACTAAACATGTGAAAATTTTAGAATATTGTATCGTAAATATAAAAAACCTACCTTAAAAAGTTTCATATACTTCTAATAGGGCATAGTTGAGAAATAATTATGACAACCATTAAAATATATGAAAATAGTAATAATTATAATAACATTATCATGAGTATATGTATTTTATAACAGTGATAAATTTCTTATAAATGTATGTGAACAATATTTTTATGTCAATTTTATTACATTAATATTTTCTTAATTTTATAATGTATTTATTTATAATGGTCAAATGATATGAATTTTTCTTCTTGATTTTATAGGTGTGTATTTATTTAACATAATTTATATTGTGTTTTGATTTTTTAAATTTATTTTGAATAAATATAAATTTAAGAAATATAATATATAACATTATGAATTTTCACATAATTTTTATGAAATTAAAAAAGTTCTTGATTAATGTATAAATAATAACCTTTAATTTAATATCTATTTAATCTTGCTATGATTTTTTAAATACATTATATATTGTATGTTGATTTTATACACACACTTATTTAAAATTGTGAGGATATAAAGATTGTCTTAATTTTATAAATATTAATTTTATTGATATTTAATTTTAAATTTTTATTAAACTTTAATTTCATAGAAACATAAGGTACGAGTATATTCTTTAGAATGAACCACATGTAAAATCAAGGTGAAAGTAGCTATTATATATATACACACATATATGTGAATTATCATGTTTCCAAATTAAAATTCAACACTAAATTATAATTGAATTCCTTCAATTCCTTGATTAGAATTTAATTTGTAATAAATAAAATCTTATATTTGATTTTCAAAATTTATTAAACTTTACAATTAGAGCCACTAATTAAACTTTTTAACATTTCATGTATAATTAGTGGAATTTATATTAATAAGGCATTGGTATATTTAAAAGCAAGTGCTAATGTAATGTCTTATGCTATGTTAAAGAGATTAGGATTGGCTGAACTAGAACTCGTTGGGAGAATAATGTAACTTGTTGACAATTCAACAAAAATTCCTATAGATTCTTAGCTAAAAAGGGTGTAAAAATCAATGTTAAGGGGGTAAATTGATACTTAGTATTAGAAATGAAGAACATGTATTTAAATTATAAGATGCCATTTACATTTATTAAAGACTTGAGGCACACCAATTATTCCAATCTTGTGTAGGGAATCATCAAATACAAGTCAAATGTCCAAGAAAAGTGAGGGTGAAGATAGGGATAAAGAAAAAAGGTCCATAAGAGAGACGATAATCCTTTGAATGACACATCGTGTGATGATGAAGAAGGAATAATCCATATTGACTAACAATTAATCGAGTTTAAGAAAAGAATGCAATTAAAAGATTTATAAATAAACACTTATTGGAAGGTAACCCAAAAAAAGTTAAATTTACTTTTAAGTTTGTTTAGAGTTATTTTTTGGAATTATGAACTAATAATTTCGATTTTTATTAAATTGGTTGATAAGTTCATATCTCCTATTAATTGTTTAGATTTACTATTTTATGCTTTTATTTTTTATGCTTTTGTTATTAGGAATGCAAAGGAAAGCACACATGAGCTTAAAGAGAAAATTTTACGTGTATTAGATAGGAAACATCTAAGAAACAAAGTAATAGAAAGCTTAAAAAAAAACCATATATGTGTTGAATTGTATTAGTGAACATGATCTGTGCCACGCCCTTCCTAGACCATATTGGTTTGTGAGTTTTTCTAGGAGGAACCATAACCTATGACATGCCTATGTCCCAGACTATATCTACATGCTAAGAAACATAGGAGGATTTATGGCCTAGGGACATACTAGTGTTTTTTTGTCATATAATTAGGGAGTTGGATATAAGAGGATTTACGGCTTGTTGACATGTCTATGCCCTAGGTCGTATTTGTTGAATTGAAAAAATTAGGATTTATACCCTAAAGACATGCTCGTGTCACTAATTATGGATTTAGAACTTTTTTAGGAGGCTCTATAGTTGAGGCCACACTTATGTCCAAATCAAGTCCTAAAAATTTTCTAACCTAAAACAGGTCCCAGTCTATATCATAGTCATGTTATAGACCATGTTGCTAAAATTTTAAAATCTAAGGGTTTAAGATATACCTTCACTTTCATCTCCCTCTCCATGTTTCTCTCAATTTTTTCAAATACTCATAACCCAAATTACATTAACAAAACAAACTCATTTGATTTTCAACATTTTCCTCTATTATTCATTAAGATTAAACTACTTTTGCATATTAACACCCCACATTTCTCTTAAATTAAGGCTCTAAACTCATCTTTTTGGGAATTTTCAAGTTTTTAAAGATTCCTTTCTTATTTTAACTTCTCAACACTCAATCTAACTATAAAAAATGAGTTCATAACCATCCATAAGCAAAAACGTGAAGGATAGAGCCATTTAGAGTGCATTAAGTATTGTAAGAAACAACCTCAAATAAGCATCCAATGCTCACTTTCAAGGAACCATTATTTTATGAAATGTATGCTTATCCGTAAATCATACCTTTTAAATCAAATAGGAGTATGGACTGGATTGTATTAAAGTTTGTGAGATTAGCCTAAAATGTGTAGAAGTTTATAGAAAGCTCAGGGTAGAGCTTGTTTTTTAATATTGCTGAATATTCTTATTAGGAGTTCACCCTAAAGGTTCTTATCATATTTATGGTGAATTAATATAAGAAATTGGATAAGAGGAATTTAGTCAAATTTAGCTATGTGGGAATCAAATGGAGACTTTATTTCATACTTTTAGGGTCTAATATGGCTTCTTCATACTTAAGTATACGGGGTTAGAGGAGTATAGGAGTGCCTTATTTAAATTCCCTGATAAGCTCTAACCACGTCCCTTAAGAATTTTAGAGTTTAGTTGTAGGGGAAATGAGCATAAATGATCCACTAAATAGTAAAAGCACCGTTGTCCTATCTTTGGACCTAAGATGTTTGCATAGAAAACTTAATGATTTGGTGAATCTCACTATTATAAATATTAGAGCAATTATCTTATAACCTAGTTTACTAGTTTTTCAAATATTTAGAATAGATGGGCTCCAAGAAGGAGGGAGCATTTATGGCATTACTTATTTAAATAGGTTGGAAAAGAACCTAGGTAGTTTTGACACTCTTTTAAAGTTGACCAAGAGTCGTTGCATGACTCTTATCAACCTAGATATGTTAAGATATATGAGACTAGTTAGGAAGGTTGTTAGAGATAGAGAGATATGATCTTGCTTAAAGAGTAAGAGAGAAGTCCTATCCAGGAGCAAAGGAACCTTAAATAAAGGAGACCAAATAGGTGGATAATGTTTTATAGCCCACGAATCAATAACTATTATAAGAATAGAGTGACAAGATCATTATTGATCTTAATAATAAGCATTGAGGGTAAAATTATACGTTATAAAGGATGCAATAGAAATTAAAGAAGCAGGTATAACAATTGAGACAAATGGAGCACAACTATCTACTTACTTTCAGGCATATGAGGAATTTAATGTTAAGTTACTTTTGCATCGTATTGTTTTAATGTTTTCTTTAGTTGTGTTTATTTGTAAGTTAAAAAAAAATTAAATGTCGATTATATATGTTTTGTTAAACAAAAGAAAAAAAGAGGCTAGAGAAGTTTTGAATCCCTTTTTATTTTCCATCCTTTATATTTATCATACTTAAGTTTTTTTAATTCTTTATATTCTATATATTAAAGACAATATGTAACTTAAGTGTGGGGAGGGAAGTAACTATTTATATCCCCCTTTTTCTTACCAAATTTATTAAATTAGTTTAATATCTAACAATTTTAAGAAAATTTTTATTAACGAAAAAAGATTAATCAAGATAAAATGTTATAAGTTTGATTTTTGTTGTAGTTAATTAATTTAGGCCAATAGTTATGAACATTAATAACTAATTTAGTTTTAATTTTTTAAACAATTGTTTAGTTTTAATGTTGCTATAATATGGATATTGTTGTTAACCTTTGTTCTTTTTTGTGAAAAGTAGATCACTATTAGCTTTTGGCTATCCCAACAAGTTCATCAGCTAGATCTATTCTTGCATATCAATAGTTTCTTATTAAGTGTTAATAAATAGAGAACCTATGCATCTTTATCATGCAGCTAAAGGTATCAGACAGAGAAATCCTCTTTCTCCCTATCTATTCACTATTGCTATGGCAGTTCTTTAGAGATTGACACAGATGTATATTGATGAATGTTCAAATTTCAGATATCATTATCATTATTGTCAGCTCAATATCATTCAGCTTTGTTTTGCAGATTATCTACTTATGTTATATGCTAATGACTTTAATTTAATTGGGGTAATCTTAACTTCCCTGCAGAGATTCCAAGATGTATTAAGTCTGAGATTGAACCCTTAAAAGAGTTATGCTTACCTTTCTAAGCATAGTCCAGTGGACTCCTTTAGGTAATCATTGATGCAGGGCTTTCAATAAAACAATTGCCTTTTAACTATATGGGTATTCCCAACTCCACAAGGAAGCTAAAGAAAGCTAAATGTAAGCCTTTACTAGAAAATTTTCATAAAAGAATCACCAACTAGAGCAATAAAATTTTGTCTTATGGAGGTAGGTTACAGCTAGCTATATCCACTCTCAATAATCTACACATCTATTGGCTAGCACACTTAGCAATACCTACAGGAGTATTTAAAAGATTGAAAAAAGTATACGAGACTTTATATGACGTAGACAAAATATTAGTTTTAAAAAGACTTCCAAGGTTAAATGAGATGTCATTTGCTTACCCAAAGAATATGGTGGATTAGATATCAGCTCAGCTAGTAAAATGAGCAAGGTATTGTTAGCTAAGAAGTTATGGAGGATTTGTTATGACAAGGAGAGTCTCTGGGTAAAATGGGTGCATATGTTTCATGTTAAACAAGGAAGCATTTGGTCTGTAGCTCAATAAAGTACTGTCCTATACTTTTCAACAAATGTTATGAACCAGGTCTTTTATGCATTCTCATATCAAGCATTACATTAGATATGGAAAAGGCACAACATTCTGGTTTGACAACTGGCATCTTCTTATACCATTATACAAGACTCAATATTTTTCAGCTATAACACAGTTAATCCTTGTAAACACCAAAGTGCACACATTTGTTTGCAATGATAACTGGTATTGGCCATTTCATATAGGGAGAGCAATTAGACCAATAGTTGATTATATGCCAGATTATTCACCTGATCTAAGGCATGAGGATGAAGTTAGATGGGAGTTATATAGATGGGAGTTACATAACTCTCATAAGTTTATTGTTCAGTCGTGTAAACAGATGTTGCTTGGTCCATTGATTATTTTCCCCTTTCATAAGTTGAAATGGAGTTATAGAACAGCTCAGTCACACTCTTTCATACTTTGATTAGCAGATCAGCTCAGGATAAATGTCAGAGATAGGATAAAATTTCATATCTCAGATAAGTTCTGTCCTTTATGTACCAATGAGGAAGAATTAATTAGTCACATCTTCTTTAAGTGCTACAACACAAGTCCACTATAAAGAAACTTTCTTAGTTTATTTGAACTATAAGATATAAACGTCAGTTTAGAAGACTATTTGTATTGGATCAATGAGCTAAAATAGAAAAGCAAGGAGGATTTGAAGGTATTTAATGCTGGTTTTGTAATGCTTGTAAATTTCATATGGATGATGAGAAACACTAAGATATTTGGGAAACCTAACCTTTATAGTAATTACACGTAGACGAAGTTTTATCTCAAGCTAAGGAGTACTAGTTTGACAAAGTTGCATCAACATCCCATCTCAACTAGTATTAAGTAGCTAATGAGAATATAAACAGTAAATGTATTGTCAATCAGTTGTAGGTAACTAAGTTGTACAAACTCCAATTGTTGGAGATGATTATCAATTCCTTTTCTAATTTCCATCTTTTGTGAATGAATATATACTACTTATTTTCCAAAAAAAAAGTATATCACTATTAGTTTTCAATATTTTAGAATTACTTGAAAAGTTGACAATAAATTATAGGTATGATAGATTTTATCATAAAGTTTGTTCTTTGTTTTTAATTTTTAATATAAAGTATTAATTTTTTTTCTTCCATCATAGATATATAATACCATTGATATATCTTTGTGATATATGGTCGAGCTATTGTTGTTCTGTTATGTTTGCCTGCTTTTTTAAGTTTAATACATGTAATTTTGTTCTTTTTCTAGTTCAATTGTATTATAATTGTTTTATATAATGTTGCCTAAAAAGTATTTGTCTGGAATTGAAAAAAAACCCAGCATAATAGTTAATAGAATAGCTATCGAAAAATTTGCTAAAAGAGTAGGATCCTTTAGTAAGAATTATGTAGAATTAGGTGAAAGTAATTTTGAACAACCTAATGAAAATTTAGGTGTTGAGATTCATTTTCATGAGGATGTTAGTAATTTAAGCATGATCATGTTCCAAATGCATCCAATTTAGAAAATTTAAGGGATGAGTAACCAATCACTTCATTGAATATTTATGATCCTAGAAATTATGAAAATCTTGACAATAAAGCGAGGGACATTTTAATTGAAAAAGAGCCTATAAGGGAATTGAATCTTTTGTTTCCTTTAGACAATCCTTTTAGGCATTTTTCATATTGTTATTACTATAGAAAATTAAGCAAAGGAGAGATTAGCAATAAAAAATGGATGGTTCACTATAAACATATGGATAAAATATGTTGTTTTTGTAATAATTTGTTCAAATCCAATAGCAAACAAAGTGCATTAGCAAATGATAGATTTGGAAATAGGAAGCATATTAGTGAGAGACTAAAAAAACATGAGAATAGTGTTGAGCATATGATTAAGAATAGTGTTGAGCATATGACTAACATGAAGATTTGGAATGAACTAAGAGTAAGATTGAGCAAAAACTAAACAATTGATAAAGATTTGCAAAAAGAAATTGTAAAGGAGAAAGAACATTAGAGACAAGTTTATAAAAATAGCTTTTGCTGTGAAATGTCTTACTAAATATAGTTAGGCCTTTCAAGGAACTAATGAGAAACTTTACCAAGATAGTAATAGTATTTTTTTAAGATTGATCCAGATGATTTTTGAATTTGATGTGATAACGCAAGATCATGTTAGGCGTATTCAAAATCATGAAATTCATCATAATTATCTTTATTATAAAATTCAAAATGAATTGATTTCTCTTTTGGTTCATACTATTAGAAGTTATATTATAAAAATCATTAAAGAGGTAAAATAATTTCTTCAATTCTGGATTGTACCCTAAGTCACAAGAACAAGAGTCTAGTAGTATGATGTATGAATATGTCAAGTAATAACATGAGCATATGACTAACATGAAGATTTGGAATGAACTAAGAGTAAGATTGAGCAAAAACTAAACAATTGATAAAGATTTGCAAAAAGAAATTGTAAAGGAGAAAGAACATTAGAGACAAGTTTATAAAAATAGCTTTTGCTGTGAAATGTCTTACTAAATATAGTTAGGCCTTTCAAGGAACTAATGAGAAACTTTACCAAGATAGTAATAGTATTTTTTTAAGATTGATCCAGATGATTTTTGAATTTGATGTGATAACGCAAGATCATGTTAGGCGTATTCAAAATCATGAAATTCATCATAATTATCTTTATTATAAAATTCAAAATGAATTGATTTCTCTTTTGGTTCATACTATTAGAAGTTATATTATAAAAATCATTAAAGAGGTTAAATAATTTCTTCAATTCTTGATTGTACCCTAAGTCACAAGAACAAGAGTCTAGTAGCATGATGTATGAATATGTCAAGTAATAACATTTATAATATGGAAAGCCAAAAGAAAATGTAAACTTTAGAAAAGGATACTAGGAATTACTAGGTTTAGAATTTTAAAATCTAGTTAGACAGGTAGATGACACATTTGGATTAAGATTTTTCAATGAATTATTGGATGCATATAAGTCTCTTGATCTTATTGTCTATGATGGGTGAAGATTATGATAGTGGTTTTAATATGAAGGGAGAGCAACAAGGGGGTCAAAAGTGATTACTTTTATATGTCATGTGTTTGTCATAGTCTTAATCTTACTCTTAGAGATATGACACATTCTTATATTAAAGCTATTTCATTTTTTAGAGTTATGCAATGTATATATACATTATTTTTAAGTTCTCCTAAAACAAGGAAGATTTTAATTGATAATATTTCGGGCTTAACCTTTAAATCATTGTCTAATACTCGTTAGTTGAGTAAAATAAAAAGTGTTAAAGTTATTAACTTTTAAACTCCTCAAATAAGATTGTATTTGGTGGAATTATTTAGATCTTTTGATGATGCCAAGTTAAAGCATAAAGTGGAAAGTTTGGTTAGTGAACTTGAGAGTTTTGAGTTTTACTTTGTATAGTTATTTGGTATGATATTTCATTTGCTATTAATATGGTGAGTAAAAAGTTTCAGTCTAATCTATGTGCATCAACGCTACCATGGACAATTAGAAGGTATGATGGTATTTTTTAAGAAATGTAGAAACAAATGGTTTATCTTTAGTATAAATATTGATAAAAGCCTTACAAATGAGATTACTTTAGTGCCTCCACTTCCAACTAGATATCATATTATTAGGAAAAGACAATTTGATGAAAATGATCATGATGAAGAAATACAATCAACTGAGGAGTCATTTATAGTTAGTTACTTTCCATTTATTTTGGATATATAATTGCTTGCTTTGTTAAGAATAAAATTGATTAATTAACAACATTTGGAAGTATTTTTTATTTTTATTTGATTCAAAGAAATTGAGATTATTGGACAATAATGAACTAAGAGAATGTTGCACTAATATTTTGACTTCTTTTTCTTACGATAATGTGTCGAATGTGGATTTAGATGATCTTTTGTTTAATTAAAAGTGTTACAAATAATTTTGTCAAATGAGTTAATGTCAGTAGTTGAGATTCAAATGTTTCAATTGTTTTTATCAAATCTTATTAATTGTAACTGTGACTGTAACTTTAGTTGAGAGAAGTTTTTCAAAGTTAAAGTTATTAAAAACCTACATGAGATCATAATGTCATATAAAGGTTGGATGCTTTGGCTATTTATGTATCAAGAAGGATATATTGGACAATATTAATCTTGATACTATTATTGATGATTTTGCATCTAGAATTGGATAAATTATTTTAATGATAATCTATACGCTCATTAGTGCAGTTTTGTCATTGCTTGGTGTTTTGCAATTTGATGTTGTTGTTCTGTTGTTACTGTTGCTATCTTAAGTGACTTTGTCGTTGCTGACATTTGTAAGCTGTTGTTGGCTAATATTATGATCATTTAGCCTTAGTATTTTCTTGAGTATATGGGCTTATGATCTAAGTCAGTTTCATATGAATATTTGATTTTGGTAATAAAGATATACTTTTAAAGTTTATATATTTATATATTACCTATTTATTAGGGCCTTTTTTTTTAAATTTGTCATGGGCTTATAAAATGTTAATAACGATCCTAAGAGAAGGGGTTTAAACTGTGGATGTGTGTGTATGTGTATTCAATTCCACCATTTATATCCACATCTATAGAGCTGACTTTGAGCTTACTCATAATTTGATAGCGAAGGACTCCTAGCTTCGTCTTCATGCAAAGGCAGGGGCTGTTACTCATACTCAATAGGATGATGGAGAAGCTGCTAAGTGCAAAAACTTTGGCTTTCTCATTTCCAAAAACTTATAGAACTCTGTTCTATATTTATATTACACATTTCCACTTTCAAAAATAGGCAAAATATGTATGTTCATATAGTTTAGGAAAGCCTAGGAAGAAACCAAGCTTTTTAACTTCAAATGAAGCTCATAAGGAAATTGAGTGAGACCATAGAAAGAAGAAGGAAAATCTTATATGGATCTCATGAAGCTAATGAATGAAAATTGTATGTTTTTGTGTAAATGTCTGGGTTCCAAACTTTATAAATCGACGGTCTTGGACTTTTGAGTTAAAAATGGAATAAATTAGTTAGAAGTTGTGGAGAAAAATGTCTGATTCTTTTGACCACTCGTGTATGGCTCTTGGTGACTTATCACTTATGGTCATGTACTGATGACATAAAGAATAAAAGGGAATTAAATGAAGTGAAGGAATTGTATATTTAGTCTCTCCACTATCCTAGATGAGCTCCGGAATTTAGAGATGGCAGTGTGACATTTCCTTGATGGTCTTTAAGTCAGCTGCGATGGCAGTTCTTGCAAGTTGCAATGATTATCAGGAATATATGTTATTCCTTTTAATTTTTATTTTTCCTTTCCCTTTTATTTTTAAATGGATGAAACGTAGCTTTTCAAATCCTGTCCCGTTCACCACTAATATTCTTTCTAATACATTATAAAGTACAGAAGATTTCACTAGAATTTACCTTTTCCTAGGTATAAAACGAATTTGATCTTTTTAACATCATTTTAATAGTTTAAAACTTAGCAAAAGGTATGCCAAATAGTTAAAGCTTTTAACTTCTAACATATATGTTATTTCTCATTGCATTTTGAAATAAATTTGTGACTTTTTATTCACATAAAAAAAACCTTATCAGTTCTTCCGAGACTTGCCTTTTTTATTAAATATTTACAAATCCATTTTTAACTTATTAAAATTTTGTAATAATTTCTCTAAATATATTAAATTCAATAATATATTCTTAGAAATTTATAGTATAATAAATCTTATAAACGTTTTTAATTTTAATTTTAATTTGTTATTAAATTTTATTTAAGAACAGTTGTTTTATAAAAAAAGTGTTAATATTGAAAATTAATTTATAAATATCAAATATTTAATTTAAAAATTTTTGTAAACCCGCGAACAAAACTTTTTCTAATGTGCCACTGTCGTGGCTGCTTTCTTAAATGGCAGAAAATACTGCAACTTGATACTAATTACGTCATAAATTACTTTATATTATTATATGGTATGTAGTTGCGACTGAAAATTTCTTCAAATGTTTGTTGAACGTCGAAGCCATTCCTTAAGTTATCAGTCATAAATTTCTTCAAATGTTTGTCGAATGTCGAAGCCATTCCTTAAGTTATCAATCATGTAAACAGGTATTTGAACAGTGGCATTATTGTCCAAAAAGGAATTTGCTATCATAAGGTAGAAATAGGCAATTAATATGTCAAAAGCTACTATTCGTATTGACCATTGATGGACAGCTAAGCCAATTACACTTAAGTATGTTCATACTACAATATCTGCTCGTACAGAAATTGGTGTAGAAATTAAACGATAATAGTACACGGATGGACAATTTCAATTCCCCTCACAGGACGAAAACTCCTACACTTAAGGACTTGTATGCAATTGTGTACTTGGAAGATTTATTTAGTTCAAGAAACCCGTCCAACAACTAAACACTACTGTGACTAAATCTGATATGTTATACAAGATGACTTATATATAATTCATTCTTTCTTTTATATTTTTTCCTGAACGCTCACTTGTTACTGATCAGAACCATCCCCAATTGACACCCAAAAAAGAATGTCCATTGAACTTGTGGGATCAACGAGCAAATAGACAAATTTAAGGGCTTTTTTAGAGGTTAAGGCTTTGCTAACTCATGGGAATTTCAATTTGAATGGTTGATATATGAAACTATATTCATAACTAGAGGAAGTAAGTAAATAATGTGGGTAAGGACCTTGCCTAAGAAAAAGGGAATTATAAGGTGATGAATACCTAATAAATGATTGTAAAAGAATACCTAGCGTTCCTCTTCTGGGAGCGACTCTGAGCGGCCACTGTCTCCCCTTCTCGCCGGCATTTCTTGCAGTGATCTGTCACCACAGTCGCCTTCACATTGTCTGTCCGTGTTCTTCCATAACTTCCTTCCTCTTTCTCGCAGACCCATGGGCTATTCTGCCTCTCACTTGCTCTGTTCCCTTTACTTACTGCTTGCTTGCTTTTCTGTTCCTACTTAAATTTTCTGACCCACATTGCAGTCTTTTCGCTCCTATCTGCTGTTTCTGCTTTGGTTTGCTTCTGTTTCTCTGCTTGCAGGCCTTGTTATCGGTCACGTCTCGTCTCTTCGGCATATTTGGGCTCCTACTTTGTGTGGGTTACGTTCTCCACTTTCGGATTCCTTTGATTTCGTTTTAGAGTTTGGTTCGTTTCGTTTCATGATGGTCTTCTTACATACATCGCTTTTCTGAGGGCATTCCATTCTGATATGGATGACTCCATCGAGAAGCTTTGTGCTAAACTTGTGCTTCACGACTCAAGTGAGGTCCCGATCGCGGTGCTGGATCATTTTAGTAACAATCTAGAGGATGACTTTTACCTTGTTGTCAAATTGATTTCTCCTAGGCTGATAGCTTATGGGGAGCTTTTATATAATCTGCGACAGATGTGGTGTATGAAGAACCCCTGGATGTCCAACCCATGGGGGGATAATGTATTGCTAGTGAAATTCAATAATTTGGCTGATATGAGACGGGTTCAGAATGGTTTCCCATAGATCTTAGGGAAGTATATGTTTACATTCTCACATGTCTCGGATGCTTCTCAGATCAGTAATATCAGCTTTGATATTTGCCCCTTTTGGCTTCAGATCCATGATTTACCATTGGGTTTGATGAATAAGCAATCAGCGGAACTAATTGGGAATTCTGTTGGAAAATTTATCACAAATGATGTTGATAGGGAGGGCGCGTTTATGGGTAAAGCCCTTCGGATTAGAGTGGATATCGACATCACGAAGGCTTTGAGGAAGACTATTAGTATCACCTTTAAAGGAATTCATTACTCCTGCCTCATATTATATGAAAAGCTTGCGGACTTTTGCTACTATTGTGGTATTATAGGGCACATGCAAGACTCGTGTGATGCTGAGTTAGTGTTGGAAGGATCCGGTGTCAAGTTGGAGAGTTATGGAAAGTATCTCAGAGCCCCTCCATATTCTCTTCCCTCCCCCCATCCCTTTGTGGGAGACAAACCCAATTCTCGCCTTCCCCCCTCTCCACCTTGACCCAGTTCCCCTATCCACAAACCTCCTAGAAATTCTTATGTCCCTCCACATCGGTGCTTTAATGCCCTAAGTGTCGATTCATTCTTTGTCCTTCAGCCGCTCCCTCCCTACCAATCCCCTAAAGAACCAACTCCTCATGCTTAGGACTTTCACTTACCATTGGGTTTGATGAATAAGCAATCAGCGGAACTAATTGGGAATTCTGTTGGAAAATTTATCACAAATGATGT
>JAOQMS010000003.1:17380324-17393652 GCA_027563885.1 Erythroxylum longipes
CTAGTATGGTTGATAGCCTAATGTATGCTCGGCTATGTACTAGGTAGAACATTGCATTCACTGTTTGACTGTTTGGTTGATATCTGGTTAACCCAGATGTCGACCATTGAAATTCAGTCAAGTGAGTGTTAAGATCATTAAAGGAAAGCAAGGATTGTATGTTGGCATATAGAAAAGTCAACAGACGAAAACTCGTAGGGAATTCAGATTCAAATTTAGCTATGTGTCCGCATGATCGAAAGTTCACTTAAGGTTACGGTTTAAGGTTGCAGATGGTATAATGTCATGGAAGTGTGTCAGTAAGACACAGGTAACTTCCTCAATCACGCATGCATGCATAGTGCATGCTACAGGCTGCTTCACGGACGATTTAGCTCAGAAATTTGATTTCTGAGTTGTCTGTGGTTGATTCAGTGGCTGGACCTATACAGTTGTACTGTGATAATTAAGTTTCTATGTTGTGTAACAACAACATTGAATATCACAGGGTCTTAGAATTTTGAGATCAAATCTTGATCATGAAGTAGTTGACACGAAAAAGTGACATTAAGGTTTGGAGCATTTAAAGACTGAGGAATTATAAGTCAATTCTATAACTAAAGGACTTTACCCACTTGTGTTTGGAACACAAGTATACAGTATAGGTGTTTTGAAGTCCTTAGACACTGTTAGTTAGGGAATCGTTATGTTTGATCCATGTACATTTTGTACATTTTGATGTATTATGACAATATGATGGTTTATCGATATAGATGATCATCGGTTATCCTCAGTCATATGTGTTATCATACATTGTCATAATACATATAGAAGTCTTAAGATTTGTGTCGATCTTAAGCATTTTAAAGGTCATTGGCATATATGAAGATTGACCTTAACTTATGTCATTAGACACATACAGTTTTGTACGGATATATCCTTAAAGTTTGACATGACATAGGGGGATATAAGTATTTAATCCCATAAAGGTGTTCTCTAAAGCAGTTTAGCATTCAGTTGGAGAACATAAAGGCTTTCTCTAATGCTGTTTAGCATTCGGGGAGAGAAAACAGAATTTCTCCTATGCAGTTTAGCATAAAGCTGGAGAAATCGAGACCTATAGACGAAGATGTATATATTATTAGATCATAAAGGTATCATCATAGTCTACCACACTCTATTTTCCCATTCATGTTAGCTAGGTATTAGGTATACGTGATTGTATTGGACCTGTGTCACACATGATACATGTGTCTGATATTTTTCGGTATCGAAAACCTTGCGGGACAGAATGTAGGACTTCTATTATCTTTGGATCAAATATTTTTAAACTCAGTTGACTATACAGTAGCGTGACTTGACTGAATTTTTAAACTGTTTTTAAAAGAGTCAAAGCTGCAATTAATAACTGTCCAAGGGGGAATTGTTGGACATTTTTGCCCCTAAGGGCAATTTTGTCAATTTTTCCATTTAGTGGACAGTCATTAATTGTAATTTGATTTTCAAATAAATTACCGGTTAAGTTGCATAATTTGATCTAGATAAAGATGATAAAGTGGTCTAATAAATGGTCTAAATTAATGAGTCGAAGTCCGGGTGAAAAATGGATCTCTTTCAGTGTAGACCTAGACCGTATCGGCCTTGTGATGGGGAAGTCCGATATGGAAGCTTATATATATAAAGGGGGTCTCCTGTGGTTACTTAAGTAATTCACGAGCATCCAGAGCTCTAACCCGTTAAGAGCGCCGGTGTATTAAGGAAACTACGGAAAGAGCTAAACCTCGAGCCGGTGAACGTTTTCTATACAGGTCCCGATGAGATTCGAGCTCGTTTAACAGCTGGAAAAGGCTCATAAAGATTGGATGGAACCAAATCAGATATTCCACATTATCTTCATTTTTAATCATTTCACGTCTAATTCTGAGTGCATAATGAAGTCTGCTCCACGCGTTACAGTAGTAACCTTAAATTAACGTTAATCAAGTTAAGAAGTTGTTAAGCAGCCTCTCTTCTCAATCTTTTGATTCGCTTGTCTACAACCAAACAGTATTAGGGCATAATAAAATCATGGAAATAATGTGATTGACAATGAAAGAAGTGCCCTCCTTTTGTCCTTTGTGTTTTTGGATCATCTTACGGCAAGCTGATCTCTTTTCGTGGTCAAACTCTTAATATGTGGGGAAAGAATTATTGGGTTACAACCGATACCACGAGTGCCACATGTGTAGAGATCATGACTGCTCTGCTTCCAATAGTATTCGCATTTTGTTTCTACTCCACCCCATCATTATAAATCACAAGTGAGCCGACCTACTGTTCTAGCATTTTGGATTTGGTATTTACATAAAACTACAATATATATTTGGCAGAAATGTATTGATGGTGAATTAAAAAAGACAGAAATTTGAAGAACAAAAGACTTTTAACATTTAAAACCATTTCTTCCAAAACATTTTATTAAACGCCCACCATATTGGAAGTGAAACTCTTAAATTTGGACGTACTTTGGAAAAGCAAAAACGAGATCAACTTTAACTATCTTGACCTAAACTTTACAGTTAAAGACTAGATGTGATATTTCATTTTTATTGGTTACAGAAAGAAGAGAGTAGAATCTCCTAAGCAAGATTATAAGATGTAGGCAGAAAAGACGAGACATTATCTGAGAATCTTATGTTTGGTAATCTCCTACAGTAGGTGAACAAAAGAATCGCTAAAAATTCATTGATAAAAAACAGAACAGTAAAGACAAAGTTATTAATGGTCGCAAACCATGTTATTTTGACATATGCGAAAACATCATGGCTGTAATTTCCAAGATGGGTACAGGTGAAAATGTGATTCTATTTAATAGTGTCGACGGTGGGACAAAGCTGTTAGGTCTGCAGCAACCGAATTCCAAATCCAATCCTATATTCTATCGTCGGCCACATAATGGCGTGCCAACTCTCACGACGTGTAGTCTAAGCCGAAGCGACAGAGAAAGAAAACTGGTCAAAATATCAGCTTTAGCGAAAGCCCACGTGCAATTCCTAATCCAAAACCCCACCAGCACCACGATACATGTCTCTCATTCTTTTTCAATGGGAAAGGGAAAAGGAAAAGGAAAATAAGAGGTCGACCCCAATTATTGTACTATCCGACTTCTACATGGGCCACTTCAATTGAGTTCATATGTGAAGCTTACCAAATAATAAATAATTAATTCTATGTTAATACGTTGCATTGAGTCCTGTTTTTATGGCAGATAAGAATAACCTCCCTAGTAACAATGAATTTGTAGCTCAACATGCGTTAAGAATACTCTTTACATACTGAAGCTAGGTTCTATCTGGGTCACTGGATTAGCCACCAAAAAAGATCTATCAAGTTGTTTCCAATATTTAAAGTTATTATACGGCTTAAGCCTCCATCTTTTTTTCTAAACTGTACACATTTTATCTCAACCACTGTATGCTTTTTCATAATGGACTATTAGCCACTTGTAAGAAGTTTGATTTATTGGCAGATGAATTTAAAGTCCTTTTAGAAGTTAGTTACTGGTCACGTATGTTAGTGACAGTAGTCTACCGTAACTTAGGATCAATTATGTGAAAGTGGAGTTAGTTGCTGATTTGTTGGTCATACAATCATGCTGCAAACTTTTAGAGGTTTTAGTTGAATTAGAGTCCTATTTAAATGGTATTCTCTTAGAGAAGTTAGTTGAATTAGAGTCCTATTTAAATGGTATTCTCTTAGAGAAGTTCTTGTGTTAGTTTCCAAATCTATCAATAAAATTTTGTTTTCCTTTACTTTTCTTGTCTGTCCTTATTCTTTTAAGCTTATAATTAGTATCAAAGCCTGGTTTGAAAATCCCTTCCGAACATATTTAAATGGCTATAAATGGAAACTTTGTCTAATCTTCAATCCCTCACTTTGATGGGCATCACTATGATCAATAGAGCATGTTGATGGAGAAATTCCTAAGGTTGAAGGAGTACTAGACCGTTGTGGAGTTCGGAGTTCTTAAGCTAGCTAGCTATAGGTACAACTTATAAAAGAACAAAGTAGATAGCTTGAAGTTGAAGGATTTAAATGCCAAAATTATTTTTTCTAGGCAATTGTTGAAATTGTGCTTGAAACTATTTAGCATAAAGAGATGTCAAAGTAGATTTGGGATTTTCTAAAGAAGACATACCAGGGGAATGCTAGAGCCAAGAGGCAACAGTTACAAAGTCTCAGGGTTAAGTTTGAGACTTTGCAGATGAAACCATAGGAATCAGTTTCAAATTACTTCTCTAAGACTATGGTGATTACAAACAAGCTCAGAATCTATGGTGACAGAATTGAAGACATCATTATCATTGAAAAGGAACTGAGATCCTTGAAAACCAAATTCAGTTTTGTTGTCACAGTCATAGAAGAGTCACATGATTTGGATGAGATGACGATTGATGAGTTGCAAAACTCATTGCATATCCATGAGTATTACGAATACTGACCGAAACATTAAAGACAGGAAGAAGAAGCTGAAAATGACGTCGAAAAGTTACGTATTAATAAATAATCAAATACGCATCGTATAGATAATGACTATAACAACTTGACTATCGGAGAAGACACGTGTCCTTATCTAAGAACTTCTTGTACTGTTATTAGTAGCAGCTGTAACAGGATTTTATGGAATCAATGAAAGATTCCGAATGAAATTTTCTTTGTACTCTCTCTCTCTTTAACTTGTTGACGTTTTAGAATGTGATATAGGAAGAGTGTGTGATAGTTAGAATTTTCACAGCATCTGGTATTATAGCAAACGAACCTTGGCGAGATTCAATGACATAAATACATGAAGAGCGGAAGTACGTCACTTGGAAGAAAGCATGAAGAATCTACTGGAAGCCCAAACGCGAAATGAGAAAGAGATTAGCGACATCACATCGATGTTCCAATAACTCTTGCAAAAGATGGGAAGAGAAGATACTAAAGCCACTATAAGAAATCTGGGAGATGGAGGACACTATATTATATCAATAAAGGTCAACAAAATTGAATTTTCAATGTTTAATGGAATAGAGGTAAGACATTGGTGCTATCAATGTGAGCAATTTTTCATAATGGATCACACACTAGAAGAAATGAAGACGAGTATAGCTTTGTTGCGTATGGAAGGCATAGCACAAGAGTGTTACCAACTCATGATTAGAAATATATAAGAAGGGGAAGCAATGAAGTGGGAAGTACTTTTAACCATGCTACGATAGAGGTTCAACGAGGACATACTTGAGGATCTTATAGGTGACTTGAAGAATTTAAAACAAGAAGGATCAGTGTTAGACTATTGTACTTTATTTGATAGATATTCAAACAAGCTCTTATGGACCGAAGATTACTTATTAGGTTTTTCTTGAAAGGTCTAAAACTAGAACTGGAACTTACGGTTAAAATGTCAGACCCTCAAATGCTCCATCAAGCATACATCCTTGCATGTAAGCAGGAAGCGATCGTAGTAACTAGTATCTTGGTATACTTCAAGAAAGGAACTAAATTTGGAGGCCCAATAGGGGGAGAGGCAATATCCATATACAAAAGGATGAGCCACTCAATAATGGCTCCATTAGGACCCCTTTCAAAGGTCGAGTTATTACCCATACTAGGGAACCGAGGGAGCAGTAACAGGCCCAACAACTATATAAACTCATGAGGGACAAGAACAATGAGCGGTAAGGAGTTTGAGGAAATGAGGGCTAAGGGTTTATGCTTTTGGTGTGATGAGAAGTACTCTCTAGGGCACCGTTGCAAGAAGAAACAATTTCAATTATATATGGTGGAAGACGATGAAGTCGTTAAAGAAGAACCGACAAGCAAGGAGCCAAAAGATAGAGAACCCTTTAATCCCCAACATCTCACTTGAAGCAATGTACGGATTAAAAGACCAGACAGAATATAAAAAACTAAGAATCATGGGGAGTCGTCAAATGAAGCCTCTACACATCCTCATTGATAGCTAGAGTACCCACAATTTTTTAGATGAAAAGATGACCCAAAAAGGGAGCATAGAGGTAATGGACATAAGTCCTTGAGTATTACTATAGGAGTTGGCCTTAAAATAAGGTGTAGACAAGTATGCAGGAATTTTATATGAAAAATTCAAGGGCTACAGTTCTCTACAGACGTGTTGATCATTAAGTTAGGAGGAAGTGAATTGGTTTTAAGGGTTCAGTGGTTGATTACTCTTAACGATGTATTGTGTAACTTCAAAATGTACACCATAGAATTTCAATGGGAGAGCAAGATGGTAAGGCTAACGAGTAACCCAAAAGAGCAAGCTAGGGAAATTTCAGGTAAGAGCCTTCATAAACTCATTAGAAATTCCAAAAAAGGTACTTTGTTCATGCTATGTTTATCATACCCCATAGAATTCCACATACAATATCTTATGTTAGAAGGCAATTCTAATACCCAAGCAGAGATAAAAAATTTGTTAGCAAAGTTTAGAGAAGTCTTAAAACAATCGAAGAAATTACTACCAAAAAGAGCATATGACAACACCATCCTTCTCAAGCCTGGAGTGGAGACTATAAACATAAGGCCTTCTCGATACTCTAGAGTATGGAAGGATGATATCAAGAAGTCAGTGCAGGAGTTGATGGAGCAGGGCTTCATCAATAGGAGTGTCAATCCCTATGCATCATCAATAATCCTCATCAAAAAGAAGGATAATACTCGGAGAATGTATATTGATTACCGAGAATTAAACAAATACACTATAAAGAGTGAATTTCCTATTCTGTTGATAGAAGAGCTACTAGAAGAATTGAGGGGCTTAAGTTGGTATTCCAAGTTAGACTTAAGGTCTAGGTATCACCAAATCTGAATGAAGGAAGAAGATGTGCCGAAGATAGCATTCCAAACATACAAGGCCCATTTTGAATTCTTAGTGATGCCTTTCGAGCTTACAAACGCCCCTTCCAGCTTCCAGAGCCATATGAATGACATTTTTAAGTCTTACCTGTGTAAATTTTATGTTTGTCTTATTTGATTATCTTCTTATTTACAGTAGCAATTTCCAATAATAGATGGAGCACTTGCGACAAATTCTAGGAGTACTATGACAACAACAACTATTCATCAAAGGAAGCAAGCATACTTTTGGAGCAAGATAGGTGGAGTATCTGGGACATTTCATTTCGAAGAGAGAAGTATCCATAGATATTTGAAAGGTGGAAACCTTCCAGCAATGGCCATAACATCAAAAAATGAAGGAACTTTAAGGATTTTAGGGAATAACGGGATACTATAGAAGATTTATAAAACACTACAAAATTATTGCTAAACCATTGAATGCATTATTAAAGAAGTAGGAGGCAGGAAGATAGGAATGGAGATAGAAGTATCACAAGGCATTCGTACAACTCAAAGGAACATTAACAGGGGCCCCAATCCTAACATTACTTAACATCCCAAGCCTTCACAGTTGAGGCAACATATGTAATAAGGGGATAGGGTCTATGATTCAACAAGATGGGCATCCCATGACATTTTTTAAGTAAAGTGCTAACACCAAAACACCAGGGACTCTCCACTTATGGGAAGGAATTCCTTACCATAATTAAAGCAGTGAAGTTATGACATCACTATTTGAATGGGAGGTTCTTCAGAGTGTAGACGGACCATCGAAGTTTGAAGTATCTCCTAGAGCAACAAAATTTGACACCATTCTAGCAAAATTGGCTTCCAAAATTGATTGGCTATGACTTTGAAGTAACATATAGAAGCAGGAAGGAAAATTTGTCGACGGATGCCATATCCAAAATCTCGAGCCAATGGTTATTAACAATGTCAGTGTCTTACATACAGAAAACACTATTAGAGGCAAAATAATGAATGGAAGGATGGATTGCTAAGATGGAAGAGAAGGATTGTGGTTAGTTATGATAAACAACTTTGAAAGAAAATTATAACATTTGCACGCGATATCCCTTAAGGGGGACACTTAGGTTTAACAGCGATGATAAAAAATATACAAAACTTATTTCATTGGAAGCAACTGATCAAGGATGTAAGGAACCACGTGAAAAATTATGTTACTTGTCAACGAAGCAAGCACGACCATGTTACGTATTCGAGATTTATCCAACTCCTTTCGGTGCTCGAAGGATGTTATCGAGAAATAACTATAGACTCCATAAAAGGATTACTATCTTCTAGAGGAAAATCATCCATATTTGTAGTAGTGGATTGACTCAGCAAATACGCACACCTCATAGCCATCAAACATCCCTACATAACTCAGGATATCGCACAAATGTTCATGGACTGTGTGTTCAAGTTGTATGGAATGCAAAAAACAATAATAAGTGATAAGAACCCTCTCTTTTAAAGCAGATTTTGGCAGGAGATATTCAGGTTGCAAGATGTAAAATTGAAACTATTGACCACTTATTATCCACAGACCGATGGACAGACTGAGGTCTTAAATAAGACATTGGCAACATACCTACGATGCTTTTGTAATAACATGCCATAGAAATGGGTTAAGTTGGTTAGCTATGGTGGAATGGTGGTACAATATGATGTACCACGCGACAATCGACACTACTCTATTTGAAATTTTCTACGGGTACCTACCACCACTATACGTACCTTACATCATTGGAGATTCTAGCCATGTTCTTATTGACCATGCATCATAGGAGAGGGAGCCAGTGCTCCAAATTGTAAAATTTCTCTTAAACAGAGCATGGCAGAGGATGAAGTTATAAGTGGATAACAAAAGGTCACAAAAAGAGTTTGAAGTAGGGCAGTAGGTTTATGTGAAGTCACAACCATATAGACAATGCTCTCTGGAACAAAGAAATAACCAGAAGCTAGCATCTCTCTACTATAGACCTTATTAGATTGTCACGAAAATCAACAAGGTGATTCTGCATTGACTATCGAGAACAGAATGAAAAAACAATAAAAGGCAAGTTTCCCATCCCAGTGGTCGAAGAGTTGTTTGATGAATTACATGAGACTAAATGCTTTACAAAGTTAGACCTAAAATTAAGGTACCATTAGATACGGATGCATCGGGAGGATGTAAAGAAGACAATTTTTTGAACCCACCATGGCCATTTTGATTTCCTCATCATGCCGTTCGGTCTCACAAATGTCCATCCACTTTTCAGGCATTAATAAACGAGGTATTCTCCTCCTTCCTTCGCAAATTCGTTCTTGTTTTCTTCGATGACATTTTGATATACAGTAGAATTGGAACGATCATCTACAGCACTTGCGCGTTGTATTTAATTTGTTGCGATCTCACCACCTTTTTTTGAAAAGATCTAAACGTACATTTGAGAGCACCCAAGTGGCATATTTAGGCCATATCATTCATGATGCTGGAGTTTCAGCAGACTTAAGCAAGGTTCAATATGTGTTGGATTGGCCTTTTCATAATCCACCAAGGAACTGTGAGGATTCCTTTGCCTTGCAAGGTATTACAAAAAATTTATTAAATAATACGGTCAAGTGGTAGCCTCCCTTACTAGCCTTCTAAAGAAGAATTCTTTTCAATGGACGAATCAAACAACAACAACATTCTCGACCTTGACTATGAGGTAACGAGTATCCCTAATATAGACTTTGGACATGTCTCACAGTTTGCTTTGTTTGTAGACTATGATCCAATCTTATTTGAAGAGGTCATGAAAAAAAAAAGAAATGGTAGGAGGCAATGGTTGACAAGATAAAAGCTATTGAGAAAAATAAAACATAGGAGATAGTTGATTTGTCTAAAGGAGAAAAGGCTACTAAAGTTAAATAGGTTTATAAAGCCAAAATTAAACCCAATGGAGAAGAAGATAAATATAAAGGTCATTTAGTTGTGAAGGGTTACAAACAAGAATATGGAGTTGACTATAATAAAGTCTCTGCATCCGTAGAAAGATTGCATATTGCCTGGATGGTGATTACACTGGCATCTTAAAATTCTAGTTTATCAATTTAGTGTGAAATCCACCTTTCTACATAATAAGCTTAAGGAGCAGGTACTTCTAGAACAACCATTTAGTTTTTTTAAGTCTGGAGAAGAAAATAAAGTTTATAGATTTAAATGGGCTCTTTATAGACTAAAGCAAGCCCTTGGAGCTTGGTATAGTCGAATAGATTCATACTTCTTGAAGGAAAGTTTTCCTGAAATATCTACATGAACATACACTATATGAAGCATGATGGTGATAGAATGATGATTATATGTTTGTATATAGACGAGTTGATGTTTACAGGAAATAATTTAGAGAAGTTTAACAGTTTTAACCAACCCATGAAGAAAGAATGTGATATGATAGATTTGGGAATGCTTCATCATTTCCTTAGTTATCAAAGGATGGTATATTTGTTGGCCAAAAGAGGTATGTTAATGAGGTGCAGGATAGATTTCAGATGGGAGACTGCACTTATGTTACAACACCAATAGAGCAAAGTTCAAAGCTAGTGAAGAATCCTAGCGGGAAATCTGTAAACAGTTTGTTGTTCAAGCAGGTTGTAGGAAGTTTGATGTATATTATAGCTTTAAGGCTGGGCATAATGCATATTGTAGGCATTATCAGCAGATACACGGAGAAGCTCATGTGGCATCGTCTACTTGCAACCAAAAGAATTCTGAGTTATCTCAAAGGAACAACTGACTATGGTTTGTTTTACAGGAAAAGAGATCAAAGCAAGTAGATTGGGTTTATAGATAGTGATTTTGCTGGAGATTTAGATGATAGAAAAAGTACAATGGGCTATGTTTTCAAGTTGAGTTCTGGCACACTTGCTTGGAGTTTTGAAAAGCAGCCTATAGTTACTCTTTCTTCCACTGAGGCAGAGTATGCAGTAACAACTTTAGGTGTTTGTCAAGTTGTTTGGATGCGATGGATAGTAGCACGAATGAAGATTGAGCTAAACAACTCAGCCATTAAAATCTCCAAAAATAATCATGTGTTCCATGGTATAAACAAACATATTCAAGTGAGGTTTCATTTTTTGTGAGAGTTAGTTTAGGGAGGAGAAATGAAGCGAAATCACTGCAAAACTAAAGACTAGGCAGCAGATAGCTTCACCAAACCTATCAAGCCAGCATCGTTCTTCAAGTTAAGTGCAGTGAGTTAGATTTGGCATGTAGGAAGGGGTATTGGTATTTCTGTAAACTGAACTTGTTTTAATTTAAGGGAAGTAATGTTAGTAGATTATTTTGGATTCTTTTTAGAAGTCAGATATTAGTCACGTATGTTAGTGATAGATAGTAGTCTACCTTAACTTTAAAAACAGTTTATATGAAAGTGAAGTCATTTTCTGAAGTAGTCATGCAATCATGCTGCAAAATTTTAGGAGTTTTAGTTGAATTAAAAGTCCTATTCAAGTGTTATTCAGCAGATATCCTTGTACCAATTTCCAAATCTATAGTAAAAATCCCTCATTTTCCTTGTCTGTGCTTATTCTTTGCAGATTACATGATAAACCTCGCAAGCCGTGTATTTGCTTCATAATTTAGTTTCCTGGTAATATCCAAAAATCAGAGCTTTCAAGAACAGCATAACCGTAGTCGCAGACACTTGTTTATGTTTGGTAGCTACAATCATTACTTTTATTATAAATGTGAGTACATGCCTCGTGAATCAGAACCCGTGTTTTCCCGAGGTGGTAGGATCTTAGCGACCGAAAAAATGAATAGCCTTTTGAATCAATTATCTGTTCATGATTATTTATCAGACGCAACAGGTAGAAAAGGATTTGATCTCCAAAACGGGGTAATACTACACATCAACGTTTAGATTATGAATATATTTATGTTCATGCTGTGTCGTGTTTAAGAATAATCTGAAGAACCAAATTACGCCAAAGCAAGTTCTTTACTGATTTTTCAAAAGTTCTTTACCGGAAGAAACTATATATTCATGATTTGATCATTTATCTACTTCTATTCTTCATTTTACTTTTATCCTAAAGAATTTCAGGATATCATTAGGCCTGTGCCCTTCATTCAAAACCTGCAGCGTTTTAGTGATTTGGAGCAAATATGAAGCTCAAGTGCATGAACATTGAAGAACCGGACGCTAATGCCTAGCTGAAATAGTCATTTTCTTATTAGCATGAAAAGTGCCAAAATGGCCGTGATGTTGATCAGAGCCTCTCCTTTAACCTTAATGTTGAGTTTGGCTCCTTTGTTTATTCTATATTGGTTGGAAAAAACAATTGGGGCAATGCTCTTGACTATATAAGGAGGATGTTACATCCTTGGTTAGTACACCAATCTAAAGTCAAAGATTTGTATAACAAATTTGACTCTAGTTAAATTCCTCTTTTGAGGTGAGAGTTGGAGGATTTGTTTTGGGTATTTCTTTATAGGTGTATTGGTATATTGGGATATTGGGTGAAAGGAAAAATTGTGTGATTGTAAGAATTTTTCACATAGTGGATTTTCTTCTCAGTGTTCGTGGTTTTTTTTCCAGGTTGAGAGTTTCCACGTAAATTTCTTGTGTTGTTATTATTTCTCTATTTTCTGTTATTTTTCACTATAAAATATCCTTGGGTGTGAGTTTGGGAGGTGTAAATTCCCAACAATCGGTATCAGAGCCAAGGTGTGTTTTTTCTTGAAAATTTTGAGTATACTTTGTAGTCGCAGTTTTGACTGATCTTCTACATCAGAAAAGAATTTCTTGAAAAAGGTTCATTTGGTGCGGTGAAGCTTTGGTGTGTTAGTGTGAAAGTACATGTCTAGGAAAGTTCTGGCTAAGGAAAGACTTGGTATTTAAGTGTGTCTGTTGTGACCCACCTCTCTTTTCTGGGAGCTTACCTGGTATACTGTTCAGTTGTACGGTAAAATTCATCAAGGCAGAAGAGCACCGAAAAAATGTCAGGAAATAGGACTTCGAATCCTATCAGGTTTGAGGTGGAGAAATTCGACAGGAGAATCAATTTTGGCTTATGGCAAGTGCAAGTCAGGGACATTTTGATTTAGTCGGGGTTACACAAAGCATTGAAAGGCAGACAAATCCATGATATCTGCACTACTATTAGTGACACTGGCAAAATGGCTAGTACAGATAAATCTAGTATGAGCGATGAAGATTGGGAGGATCTGGATTTGAGAGTGGCAAGTGGGATACGACTGTGTTTGGCCAAGAATGTCCTTGCGAATATGCATGGAATATCTAAGGAAAAGGAGCTCTGAGAAAAGCTCGAGGAGTTGTATCGAACAAAGGGTGTCTCAAATCGAGTGTACCTGAAGGAGTAGTTTCATACACTGCGGATGAGAGAAGGTACTATAATTTCAGATCATTTAAGTGTTCTCAATGGGATCGTCTCTGAACTGGAGGCAATTGGAGTTCATATAGATGATGAGG
>JAOQMS010000003.1:17393752-17431388 GCA_027563885.1 Erythroxylum longipes
TATGGCTTGCAGCTTCAGGGTCATGGAGTGAATGAAGAAGAAGGTTCGATTGTTCTTTCAATAGTTTTTTCAATTGTATTATCATTGTATTGTGCTTGGGAAGTTCCTGAACAGATATCAGTCAAAACTGAGACAACGCTGCCTCCCTGGCCTTGTTTTGTAACATCAAACGAACTTTACTTCGATTAGCTTGAACGTTTTGTCAAAAAAAAAAAAGAAGGTAAAAATTGTCAAAAGAAAAAACAAATTGAGATCATCGATTCTTTGCTTTCATCCATTCAACAAAATTGTCTAGGATCAAGGGCCAAGCTTGGTTGCAATCGTAGTTCCCAAGATCTGTTAAGCTCATCTGCAAAAAGAACAGGAAAAGGGAAGTTGAAGAGCTAGAATTGCTACTAACAACACTTGGGCACTAAGCTTCAGTAGACCGACAAGGAAATGTAGAAGTGTCCCAAAAGCCTGAAAGAAGCTATTTTAGCTAGGGAAAAGCTTAGAGCAACTATAACCAAAGTTATCACCGTAAAGAATAATCCCCTGCAAGTTCTTGAAAATTTTGGTATGAGCTCAACAACCCAAAACCCTTTTTTCTGTGTCCCCCATGCTTAAATTTCAACTTGATGAAAGGAATCAAAAAATCGACTCAACTCCTGGTCACACCACAACTCATTGCCTGTAATTAAACTCCACTTCCAGACTTGTAAAGCAAAGGCAGAAATTACTGACTTACCTCATTACAGAAACGAAGAAAATTCATCCATTGGTCCATATTTATCCCCTTATAGTCACTCTGGACCTGCCAGACGATTGCGTCAGGACATATGTAAGAACGTTTATGTAAGTGTATTACATATTCCATGGCCTGGCGGAAGCTACCTTTAGGTAATCAATCAATGAATCAACAGTTGAACGAAATTGTGATCCAAGCACAAGATCCAGCAATTGACAGGTGCTTTCAATGTCTATACATTTTTGCTTCTCTTCTGTAGAAATTAATACCAAGAATTACTATAGTGCAAAATTAGTACAGGAAGAAAAAATTGGAAATTGTCATAAAATAATGTTCTAACACATTAAAGCACACAAATCTTGAAACTAAGCTCACCAGTTAGGCAGTACCGAAATGAGAAAGAATAGAAATTCTGAAAGTTTTCTGGTGTTCCCACCTTTCCAGGACATCAAAATGGAAAATCAGTATTTCACTCAGTTCCTAAGAAGCTAGTCTCATGAACTAGCAAAACACAAACTCTACCAAGAATATATTACCTCTCTCTCCAGTCGTGGAAGGGCTCTCTTCAATTTTAAAACAGAATCTGCCTGGAGACCTTTCAAGCCCGTTTGCCATTCTTCCTAAAGGATGAGAGAAAGCAGAGATTACGTATGAAGGAGCATTAAAGAAAGATTAAAAACCACACAAGATCATTCAAACTGGATAGTCAACATCCACATAAAAGAAATGGTCTCAAGTAAGCCCGCTACCAAAATTATAATAGAAACATGAGCTATCCTGCATCTTATTAAGTATATAGCATTCATTCAGCAGAAGGGGCTTTATGCGTAAAAATATGGAGCTATGTAACTTTACATGACATTTTCAAGTGTATCTATCTATCTATCTATCTATCTAAGATATATATATATATATATATATATATATACATATATACAAACATTATAATATAGAAACATGAGGTCCAGCATTTCATTAAATATAGCATTCATTCAGCAGACGAGGCTTTTATGCGTAAAAATATGCAGTTGTGTAACTTTACATGACATTTTCAAATGTGTTTATATATAAATATACATATACATACATACATACATATATAAACACACACACACATATATATATGAAAATCCTTTTTCCTTGTTTTAGATCCCTATGATTAATTCTGGCTTTTTCATGTGTGAACTCAGAATCTTCTGCATCACCAAAACACTTCAAATCATATGCAATAAGACCGTGTATATTCTGTACCTTGGTGAAAAAACCTTGCTTCTGAGCTTTCATTTTCCTGAAATATATAGACCAAAAGAGTTCAGATTATGGGTGACAATAAAGGCAATAAAGTCATAGCACATCTAGTACAAAAAATACCACGCAAGCATCAGGATTCTAATGTCAGTGTGCTCCACTTGCATATCTGAACACAGTGCTTCAATTCCTTCTGGGCTGTTTAAGTAATCAAATGAATACAAGAAACATAAGGTTTCTAGTCACAATCGATCTCTGACAATGCTAAGTCACTTGCTACCATAAAATCCATATATAATCCATGATATATCAATCTCTATGCCAATTACAAGCCAACATTTGTAACTTTCGGAGCAGACATAATTACTTAAAATTTGCTTGCAAAGTCCACATTCTTAAGGACAGGAAAAATGATATCTACATTTCTCACCTACTAGAGCTAGTATGGTTTTTTACAACTTCAGACGGCGAAAAAAAAAAAAGGAAAAACAACTTTCAAATGCTAACATCATTCACTTTAAACTATGAAAATAATACTCTCTCCAAGAAATCAAATCTTATGAAAATGCCTTCAACACACAAATCAGCAAACAATATAGACCTAAAATGCCGGAAACAGACAAACTTACTCAATAATGCCCAAGCAGCAATTTGCATACGAGTAAAAAAGCTTATCTATCCGATCAATCTCCTTCGATTTGGCTTTAACTGATATGGAACAAATATAATAATACATCAAAGAAAGTAGGCAGTAACCAAACTAGAAGAGAGCAACTGAAAATAGAAAAAGTATACAGGACCAAAAGTAAGATGCTTCACAGAGAACTTTGGCTATCATAACTGCACCAAAAGCTTGAAGCAACTTCAACTTTCACTTCCTATATTTCAATTGCAGTAGTGCAAGAACAAACATAATCATGCCATCCATCAGCTTCAACTACATTGAACGATTCTCAACTAGGCTTACTTGCTCAAAAAGAAGCCAAACACTAAGCAAGTATCAATCTTTTGGATATGCACATGAGCCCATATATAACAAAAGTCTTGTCTATTGACATTCTTGACACAAAACAATCCTCTTCCAGTTCTTATGCTCATCTCAAGAATCCTACCCTACAAGCCGCCTCTAGCAATTGGAAATTATCAAGAGTCATTGTTCATCCCACCAAAACTCAAATTACTATCAAATAACTAAACCATTAATCCCAAACCATCTTTTAATCAGGATTAAAAAAGGCGGGAAAGCTTAAAATATTTGGATCCTAATTAAAGCAGTAACCTGATATTTGACAAGCCAAAAGACCTAACTTAACCTAACTTTTATTTACAGTTACATAATATATTACGAGTAAACGAATAAAAGGATAAAAACCCCAATCTAGTTAGGGTCTATGCAACAATTCGTCAACTACTCCTTGCTTGGCGATTACTTACTCCTACGTTATATTTTAAACCAATAGTTCTCCTCTCTATTCGATTTTGTACTTTCATCTCGTTCCACGTCACAAGATCCAAATTCATTCAATCAAGAAAGTGTAAAGCTCCAAGATTTGTCAATCATTGCCTCCGAAATTTCTCTCGATTTCTCGGTAGCCAAACAACATGAACAAAAGAAATATTGAAAGAAAAGGAAAAAAAAATCATCGTTTCGGGGTTGTGACGGAGACCAACCAGGACGGGGGTTATGATCGTCATCTGGTGATGTGACGGAGGAGGAAATTGGTGGGGCCGCCTTTCGCTTTCGGTTTGATGTGCGAGGCATATCTCTGTGAGAGACGATAACTCTGAACCGTCCGATTAGATTACCAAATTAGTCAAAACCCAAAATCCCTAAGGCTCATATCAGAGTAGTCTACCGGCAGAGGGTTGTGTTTGTCTGCGGGAGACCTTCAAAGCCGCTATGGTGGGGACTGGTTCGATGCCTTCTTTATAAGAATTTCAGAACGTGAATTACGAAAATAGTCCTTGAATTTGTCATATTTGCATAATAGGACCTAAAAGTTTATTGTTTAGAAACCCATAGCCAAACAGGCCCATATCTGAACATCTAGGCCACGTCGTTTGGTGGCAATGAGACGCTTATAAAATCAACGAACGAACTTAACGTCCTAGGGTTTTCATCTGCAGCAACTTCAGGAGACTCGAAAATGGTACTCCCTCTCTATTCCAAATAAGGGTTTTGCTTTGAGCTCTACTGGAAATTGAGTATAGTCTCTCAATCTCTATCTCTATCTCTTAGTATGTGGTTATAATTTGTGTTGTTGATTTTGTAGCCGTCACACAAGTCCTTTCGTATCAAGAAGAAGCTGGCGAAGAAGATGAGACAGAACAGGCCCATTCCTCACTGGATTCGCATGCGAACTGATAACACCATCAGGTAATCCTTTTTAGAAGATGTCAATGCTTTTGTTTGAATTTTCGGTTTTTTGATTAGTACTGATTTGTTTTTGTTATGGGGGTTTTGGCAGGTATAATGCAAAGCGCAGGCACTGGCGCCGTACCAAGCTAGGTTTTTGAGATGGAAGAATAACTGATATAAAGTTAGAAGCTTCTTCAATGTTTACCATTTTGGGGGTAGTAATTTTGCTAGACTTGAAAAGTGTAATTTTAAATTTGGGAATCGTATGACCATGTTTAGTTGCGATTTATAAAGGAATTTATCTCTGTTCAATTTCAGCTTGGTTTGGTACTTCTATTCATATGTACTACTGTGATATTACGTCGCCTTAAGTCAGTTTATGTTGTTGGTTATATCCTTTTGGGTACTTATGTTCAACGCATTAGTAGCAAATCAGTAATTTCCATTGGCGTTTTTAGTTCTCAGCCCTACTTTAGTTTCGTCCTTGATCAATATTTTGATTGATCTTCTGGAATTCTTTGGTCATTCAAAGCTTTTTAGAAGCTACATGGTTCTACTGTACTCATTCAAGACTTCATAGATAAGAATAATTCAGGTTGTTGGTGATTGCTCCTTGTCTGCGAAGGGTACTAAGGCTTGAGTTTTACTCAAGTATAGAAATGCTTGGAGGATATTGAGAAGCTGATTAGGTTGGCATTGTAAGAAAATGGAGGACAAAAGCTTTCGGTGGTAGTAAGCAACGTAAAGCATATATTTGAAATTTGACCAAGACACTAAGTCTTGAGTTGAGAAAAATGTTAGTTTATTATTACTATTCATATTAGCTCCTTCAGCCTTCAATTGATAGATTATGAATAATACTAGCAACAACATATATCAGCTTAAAGCAAACCGAGGTTAGCTCTCAGTTTGTTCCCCTCTCAATCCTCTTTCTAGTACTTGATAGTGCTTCCATAATGCACTAGCCTTATATGGACACACTCGAATGCCTGATTAAACAGTGTAGTGTTGTTGGATGGTGTTAATGTCCAGTCCCTTAAGCTTCACCACAGACTCAACATGCCCCTTCAATGTGTGAAGCTCCCTGAGTCTGTATACAGGAACACATATTTGTAAGATATAATCCAAAGGTTAAAACTTGCCACTCATTATCATATAAGAAAAGTTTCTTTGAATTTTCACGTGTCTACATTTTGAACTTTTACAAGAGTTATCATTGAGCCTAGTAGTTCAATGTGAGAAGAGGCTAAAAGTCTTCTTCACCTTGCAACTTCTGCACGTCTCTTGGCCTGCTCAGCAAGATCAGATAACTCCTCGGAGCTGGTCTTTTCGAGTGGCCTGGCTTTTGGTGATTGGAGACCATGGAGTGTACGCTGAGCTGCAGCCCATTGAGCCTCCCTCTCACTCTTTCCATAGTCTTTCTTGCTTGTGAAAGCAGTCTGGAATCCATTTTTCAAACATAAGCAGAAAGAAAATGCAGTAAGAATGTGATAGTGAAGTTGGACATTTGTTTTTGTTGAGATTATTCTGTACAAACCTTGTTCTCCAAAAGGTTATCCCATGCCTTTCCTCTGAGTGAATAGCGGGTCAAGAACTTGAGGATATCGAGTGGGAAGTAGAAAACAAGACTGTAAATCCAGATCACTCCTGCCCATCCCCAACCAATGCCCTTGATACGTGCAAATTCCCAGTCTGCGTATACAGCGATGATTGTGGCAACCTTCACAGAGCAACAATGTCGATATAGAAGGACGTGTGAAAATCAAGAAAGAGGATAGAAATGATCATAAAAACTACTGACCAGTTGTGCTGCAAGGAAGGCAACACACAGCAAGATACCAGGGCGTTCAATGAAGGACCAGCTCCTCGACCGGGTTACAAAGATCAGTGCTTGACTGATGATGCTCACTTGAAGGTAGACAGCGGCTATGATCTCCTCTGGTTTATCATTGATTTCTCTCACACCAAATTTATCCTGCAAAATATCATCATTTTGTGTTGGTTTCCTGTGTGATGTAATCGAATTAGTTGTACTTGGAGTGGTTCACTTACAGTAAAGAAGGAAGTGTCATATGCAAGCCAGAAAAAGACCACAGTCATGATTGCAAGATAGGTTCCTAGCACGATTCCAGTTGCAAAGATTTCCTTGAGTTTCCAAGAGTCAGGTACAGGAGACGGCTTGACTCTGTCCTTTGAGATGGTCATGATGGTCCCATCATTAAGGATGGCAATAATCAGAACCATGAATGGTGAGAAGTCAAACTTCCAGATAAGTGCAATCAACATGAATCCCAACACAATACGAATTGTGATAGAAACTGCATAGATTGTGTAGTTCTTCATTCTCTGGAAGATGGCTCTGCTTGTTAAAACAGCGCTTACAATCACACTCAATCCAGGTTCTGTCAAAACGATGTCTGAGGCACTTCTAGCAGCATCTGTTGCATCTGCCACAGCAATACCAATATCTGCCTTCTTCAGTGCAGGGGCATCATTGACTCCGTCTCCAGTCATACCACAGATGTGTTTCCTATCCTGTAGCCTCTTAACAATCTCATACTTGTGTTCTGCATACCCCGAAGTTGTGATTGATTAGACTAACACAGTAAATCTTCTGTGGAGAAGTCTAATGAATTATAGTAATTGAATCCTATTACCAGGGAAGACTCCAGCAAAACCATCAGCTTTTTCAATGAGCTCGTCAATTTGCATTGAAGCAATTGACTCATCCTTGTGGTCACCCAGAAGGGAAGATGAGGGATACATGTTGGTGCCCATTCCTAGCCTGCGACCAGTTTCTTTGCCAATAGCAAGCTGGTCACCAGTGATCATCTTAACATTCACACCAAGTTCAAGTGCCCGTCGAATGGTCTCTGCGCTATCGTGCCTTGGAGGATCAAAGAGAGGCAAGAGCCCAATAAACTCCCATGGTCCGCCAGCACTTTCCTTGCTTTTCTCCGGAACAGTCTATAAATGGATGGAGACAGAAAACATATGGTCAAGTAAGCAAATCATACATTTTCGCTGTTTAGAAATTGATCTACCTGACGAGCAATTGCAAGAGAACGGAGGCCACGATCAGCAAAGTTGTTAATGATTTCATGAGCCCTTTTCTCTATCTCACCCTTGAGCCCACAAAGATCAATGATCTAACATAGAAGGAGAAAAGTTAGCACAGGTGTGGAATATTGTGTTTCATATCATATGTATGTTTCAGAAGTTCTGACATACCTGCTCAGGAGCTCCCTTGCTGCATCTATGCCAATCACCATTACTGTCAATGTAAGTAATAGCAGTGCGCTTATCAACAGGGTTGAAGGGCAGGAAATGTACTTCAGTAATTCCTGTTCTTGCCTGAGAATGCGAAGTAGAACTCCTATTTTAGTTGCTCCGTTGTTTTTATGAAGAAAGTTTTGAGTGACCAATATCCACAAGTAAGTGCAACTCCATACCTCCTTGGGATCGCCTAACATCCCAACAATTGAAGCATCAATGGCGTCCTGGTTTTCTACTCTGGAAGCCCTAGCAGCAAGTAGGACCACAGTGTCCTTGTCTATGTTATTTGTAAATACCTGAAATTAAAGGGAAGACTATGAAATGACGTACAAACCTCGCACCTCCAAAATCAAGAAACATATTGTATGACAGACCTCGATGAGGCTTTTGTCGACAGTTAGCTTGTTAAGTGTGAGAGTCCCTGTCTTGTCACTACAGAGGACATCCATCCCAGCCATTTCTTCAATGGCAGTCATCCTCTTAGTGATGGCTCCTTGCTCTGAGAGGCGATGAGACCCAATAGCCATTGTCACTGACAAGACTGTAGGCATGGCAATAGGGATACCTCCAATGAGAAGGACCAAGAGATTGTTAATGCCATCTCTGTACTTCCTTTTCTCTATTGCGTACATCGCTATGATCTCAATTACCATTCCTACTGCAATTGAGCAGATACAGAAGTTTCCAATGGATGTCAACACCTGAGAAATGTGGACACAGCACAAAATGCTCATTATACCAACTATGGAAGTGTAACGTATTACAGTAGGTAATGAGACGAGAAGTAGTTGTACCTTTTGGAAGTGACCAACATTATTGGTGTTATCAACAAGATGAGCAGCCTTTCCAAAGAAGGTATGAACACCAGTGGCAATAACAACAGCCTCTATCTCACCTTGCTTGCAGGTTGATCCTGAAAAGACTTCATCCCCTGGATTCTTGGTGACTGGAAGGGATTCACCAGTGAGTGCAGATTGATCGATCTTGAGAGGATCTCCTTCCAAGAGACGAGCATCAGCTGGAATCACGTCTCCCAACTTGACACTAATCACATCTCCGGGAACCAAAATGGCTGCCTCTTGCTCACTCCACTTCCCATCTCTCAGGACCTACAAATATTCCCACATCTACAATGAACCCAACTCTTTTTTTATGTCATATCTTGCTTCAAGCCATGTGAACATAGCTGGTCGAAATTACCTTGGTTTTAGGTGCGAGACCAGCCATGAGCGCAGCGGCAGCATTTCCTGCATTGTTTTCTTCAATGAAGCTGATGGTGGAGTTTATAAGCAGCAGTACCGTAATACCGACGAAGTCTTGCCAGTCTGGATCCATACCACCTCCATTGGCGAAGACAAGGGCCATAATAGCAGCTGCTTCCATGACCCATGATAGAGGATTCCACATGAAACCCAAAAACTTCAGGATTTTGCTCTCTTTTTTCTCTTCAAGCTTGTTGGGACCAAATATTTCAAGCCTCTTCTCACCTTCTGCTGTGGTCAACCCCTCTCTGGTACATTTCAACTGCTCAAACACTTCTTCAACAGGAATTCTCTCCTGCACAATCCAAAAAAACACAGACACAAAACATCAAGAGTTTAGCTTCAATGAGGTACGTCCATTTCATTTTCTTTTTTCGCTTTTGTAACATGTGAAAGAGACAACATGCTTACTAGGTCGACATTCTCATTCTTTATCTGTTCGAAGGAAATGTCAGCCATGGCGACCTATAAGAAGACTACAACACTATACAAGGAAAGGAAAAAAAAAAGAAAAAGAAAAGGAAAAAAATACGTCCAAAAGACTATTCTCTGATGTTTTATGCACTAAACGGACGGAAAGGAAGCGGCCTATGTCTCTCCCTCTTCGTCCATAAGGCTATGAAAGAGACGAGAGAGGAAAAATATAAGGGAGAGACTGATATAAGTTGTTAGCACGTAATTGAAGACAGAAGGGCTTCTGGTTCAAGCTGTGGATGAGATACTTATAGCCAACTTGAGGAGCTTACAGACACTGAAAAAAAAGCAATGGACGATCGACCAACTCGGGTCCGCCTGTTTTGCTTTAATGGCTGACGAATGTCTACGGTCTTATCGGCTGTTATAGCGGTTGGTTGGTTGCTGGTTCTGTCATGGATGATTCTCATGGCTGCATTGGTGTGTAACTTCAAATGGTAGTCGTATGTTCAATTTCCACGGTGTCAATTACACTAATATTTACTATAATAATAATAATAATAAATAAATAAATAAATAAATAAATAAATTTACTTTTATATATTTTAATAAATTATCTTAATAAAATACTTTATTAAAAATAAATATGAATTATTTTAGATCTTTGAATTGAAAAGCTTCAATATTTTACCATTTACACTATTCTTAGATGCTTAATGTTCTAATTAAGCATTTAAATTTTTATTGTTTATTTATTGTTAGTGTTTTTCGTCAATTATTATTTACTAAATTTTAAAATTTTTTTGGTTTCTAAAATTTGATTTTTAAATAAATTAAAGGAGTAATTTAACAAAAACTTGATTGTTAATGTCTAATAATTACACATTATATAAAATTTAAAGATAAATTATTTTTATAAATAAATAAATTTTATTAATTTTATTTAATCTCTTTTGAAGTTTATCAGTAAATTATTATATATATTATAAATAAATAATTTAATAATTAAATTGTTATTTATAAATTAATTTTAATATATATTAACTTGATATTAAATCACATTATAAATAAAAGAGAAATAAAAACAAAATTTACCTTTTAAAAAAATAGAAAAAACTAAAACTTAAAGTGGAAACCATAAAATCTAGCTTTTTAACTAAATTAAAAAACAAAAAATAAAAATAAACATTTTAGATTCACCAAATAGTTAACAAAAGGAGAGTAAATATACACTTTTTTTTCTAATTCTTAATTGTAAGATTTGATTAATCTTTAATTAATTATTCCCGCCAAATTCCTAATATGCCGCCGTTTTCAGTCACCCGATTTCTCATACAAAAACCAAGAAGTTCCTCCGAAACTTGGCGAAAAATCTAAACCTCTCTCTCTCTCTCTCTCTCTCTCTCTCTCTCTCTCTCTAATGGCGTCAAGTAATCAACTCACGGAGTATGAGCGAAAGCGGCTGGAGAACATTCGCCGGAACGGGGAAATGATCGCAGCCCTCAACATCCACACCAAAGCATCTGAACTCTCCGCCACCACGAAACGTCAAAGGTTCCTCTCTCTCTCTCTGTATCTGTGTCTGTGTTTTGGTATTTTAAGTGAAAAAAAGTATTTTTTTGCTTTGTTTTTTAAATGTTGTTGTTTCTCTACTGAGCAGAGTTGGATACTCCAAATCCTATAAAGTCAGTCCCGAGAAGAAGAAACCCAAGATCCGGAGCCCTGTTGTCATCAGACGCTCTCTGCGTACTCGGGGATTGCCTCCTGATTCTAATGGTATTGTTGATGATTCTAACGACTCTACTACTAAACCTGCCGTCCCGATTCGTCCCAAGAAACCCTTAGCGAGTGTTCTAGGCCAGTTGAGTATGAGGGACGCGTATACTGGAACTGGGTCTGACAGAGCACTGATTGATACTCTTAAAGGGCTGGTTACTGAGGAGAAACCCCGATTGGGTGTTTCAACTAAGGAAGAATTTCATGAGGAGGCAAGGGACGGGGTTTCTTTTAGGTTGCTAAAGGGTTTGAGGGATACTCCTAACGGGCAGGTTACTGAGGAGAAGTCTCAATTGAGTGTTTCAGGTAAGGAAGAATTTGATGAGGATGCAAGGGACGGAGTTTCTGTTAGGTTGGTAAAGGGTCTGATTAAAAGCGAAAAATTGGATTTTGGGATGGGTCTTAAGAGTGATCTTGATCTGGGGTCGATGGATCTGAAACCAGAGAATATTGCAAGGCTTCTTCAGGGGAAGATATTGGTGGTTTATTTTTTGCCACGTGAGGATGTGAGGATGGTTGCAGTAGGGAATAAATATGGCGATGTTTCATTTTGGAATATGGATTTGCAAGGGAAGAAGGATGAGGGGATATATTTGTATTCGCCGCATACTGGGCCAATTTCTGGGATTTTGTTTCAGCGAGCTTGTTTATCCAAGGTACTTTTGGTGGTAATTTTTGCGTCGTTGGATTTGTTTGCGAATTTTGAACAGCTAGTGTTTATAGTTTCGGATTTGCTGTTTGTTATGGATTTGCCTTTGTCAAGTTAAAGACATCTTGGTTTTGAACTTATGTTGTCAGGTTCTTCTGTCTGAGAGTTATTGGTAGTGCATTGCATTGCTGTGAAATCAGGAATGGACATTTGAATGTTTGAGTTTTGTGTAGAATATGATTTACATCGCATACTCATTGCAATTTGAATTCTTATAGATTTAGCTCACTTGTATCTGTTAAATGCTATGTAGGTATTTACCAGCTGTTATCACGGTTTTATCCGACTAATGGATGTCGAAAAAGAAGTATTTGATCTAGTCTATAATAGTGATGAGGCTATATATACTCTCTCTCAACAACCAAATGAGATGAAGAACTTATATCTGAGTGAGGGTCACGGAGGATTGAGCATCTGGGATGAGAGGATGGGAAAATTTTCATCCCAGTGGATTCTACATGAGGGCAGGATCAACACCATAGATTTCAATCCGCAAAACCCTTTCATTATGGCAACGAGTTCCACAGATTGGTCCGCTCGCCTATGGGATTTGAGAAGCATTTCGAGAAATAAACCCTCATGTTTGAAGACATTCTCTCATAAAAGGCCTGTGCATTCTGCTTACTTCTCTCCTAATGGAGTCTCCCTTGCAACAACCAGGTAAAAAAGTTACCCTTGGCCTGTCGTTAACCTGCACGAACACTATTTTGTTTCATGGACTTTATGATATTGACTCTTTGACATTTATAATGCCTTCTTGTCTTGCAACTTTTGTTCTCATTGTGAGAACCTACAGCAACTTAATCTCATACTAATAACTATCCTGTTCTGCTTCATCTTTGTTCTTTCTTGCAGTACTGATGACAGAGTTGGTGTATTTAATGGTGTTAATTTTGAGGAGACTTCCATGATATCCCACAACAATTACACTGGCAGATGGATTTCTAATTTCAGGTAATCTCTTTTGCCAATAAGTAGACCATTGGAATATTGAAACGGACACTTTAATCTAAGGTTATTACAATCTGCTATGCAAGGACCAAAGAATAAGGAATCTTATCTAACGGTTACCATCTTTCAATTTCTGTGAACAGAGCAATATGGGGTTGGGATGATTCTCATATCTTCATAGGCAGCATGAAACGAGGAGTTGATGTAATATCACCTGCTCAAAGAAGAACAATAATGACTCTGCAAAGTCCGGACCTGACTGCTATTCCATGCAGATTTGCTGCACACCCTTATAAAGTCGGGATGCTAGCAGGAGCCACAGGTGGAGGACAGGTTTATGTATGGACCTCAAACTAGTCAGAAGTCATAGCAATGTCATGCGTTTCCGTACATGTGAATTGTTATTTTAGCCTATGCAAAGCCTGTTTGTGCATCTGGCGCCACCATTTTGTAGTGCAGAGAATAGGAACTGCCTAACTTTTATTGATATTGAAGTGTTGAACTGCCTAACTTTCTCTAAGCTCAGTATTAGGGACTGAGAATGGTTAAAACTATAATTTATGGATGATCTAGTTGAGATGATTACAAATTTTATCTACTAGAAGACATTTTTCAAGTTAGTCTGTTGTTATTAAACCAAGGAGTCTCAACTTCGATAAATTGTAATCACAAAACAATGAGCACCACGCACAACCCAATCGTTACATTCACTACGCCGGAGAACTACGCCGCCAGACTCTCTCGCCTCCTCGTCCTCAACTCGCTAACTCCTCTATGGTGCCCGACTATCACCACCAAACCCACTCCAGAAGCCCTAGTTCACCACCTCGCTCCCAACTCCCTCTCTGGCTTTTCCGCTCTGGCATGCCCTTCCCGGACAGCCATCTCCGCCGTTGCTGCTGCCTCTCTCTCCCTCCCCACCCCTCTACTCCCTCCCTCCGGCGAGAAGTTCATAGTCGCCGCACTGGGAAAAGATGCGGAGCTGATAAATGAGGAGTTTTTGCGTCGGTTTTGTGGTGATAATGAAAAGGTTCGAGTCTTGGTGCCTCCGACAGCGACTCCTGCCGACATGGTACGTTGCTTGGGAGAAGGGTTTGGTCGGAAAGTGCTGTGTCCGGTTCCGAGAGTGGTGGGTCTAACTGAGCCTCCGGTAGTTCCGGGTTTTATCCGGGAATTGGAGGAATCCGGATGGGTTCCGGTTCGCGTCGACGCGTATGAGACCCGGTGGTCGGGGCCCACGTGCGCGAGGACTATGGTGGAGAGGAGAGAGAAGGGTTTGGATGCGGTGGTCTTTACGAGTATTGGGGAAGTAGAGGGGTTGCTGAAGAGTTTGGTGGAACTTGGGTGGGATTGGGAGACCGTGAGGAGGGTGTGGCCGAGGTTGGTGGTGGCGGCGCATGGACCGGTAACGGCGGCCGGAGCTCAGAGCTTCGGGGTGGATGTTGATGTGGTGAGTGGGAGGTTTGATAGCTTTTGTGGGGTCGTGGAGGCGGTGGCTTTTAAGTTGCGAAGTTTGAAGTCTAGCTGTTTGTGAAAATGTCTCTACGGGAAGGTTAAATTACAGTTCGTGCCTCCGGTGGTTCCATTGATATGGGATTACCCGAAATTCAAAGTTCTAATTTGAAAGATGGAATCTTTTTGGTCACGATCAAGCATGACAGCTAAATAATCTGTAATGCTAGACAGCAATGGCGTTCCAATAAAAATTTCAACTTTGAAAACAAAAAAACTGTAGTTTTTCTTGTCTGGTTTTGAGAATCCAAGGAAAATTGAGAATTTAGACACTCTTCAATATCCAAATCGAAAAGGGCTAATGAAACTGTCGATGTCAAACTACATTAGCCACACAAAGTTCTTATACATGTAATGAACCTATCGAAAGATTGAATTTCACTTCCTTAGAAAAGCTGGTTTTGGAGTGAACTAAAATGAGTTTCTGGGTTTGGTAACTTTCTTTATCTATAGCAAATCATCTTCCCCAGTTCTTGTACTCATCCATTGGCAGTGCTATTGCTGCACTTTTAAGTCTTTTTAGAAAAGCTGGTTTTGGAGTGAACTTAAATGAATTTTCTGGGTTTGGAAACTTTGGTTATCTATGGCAAATTATCTTCCCCAGTTCTTGTATTCATCCATTGGCAGTGCTATTGCTGCACTTTTAAGTCTTTTTAATGGTTCGACCTTCGATAGCTGATTATAGTCCTCGGGCTTTGAGCATTTCAACTCCTTCAATAGCCAATTATACTCCTCCGGCTTTGAGCATTTCGCCTCGTGTGATTTCCTACCCCCTCAGCCGGTCTTTTAATCCCATTTTCATCCTATTTTAGTAGTTCCCATAGCTTTCTAAAGACTGCATTGCCTTTGTCAAGAATTTGAACAGCACCAAAAGGGTTGGAAGGAGAGAAGAAAATTATGAAAGTATAACGAACCTCGAGTAATCTCGCACATAATGCAAGTTTTCGATCGTAACAAGTTGCATAGTTGCTGTTATGTGCTATTTAGAACTGATCTGACAACTTTTTTTGACAATACACAAACTTACATAGATCCTGGCTATGAACAAACAACAAAATCAAAAACTCACAAGCACTCACATGATATAGCTACTTGCTAAATCCAACACTTTCATCAATCTTGTAATGGTAATTCTATGTATACTGATTTGGCTTCATCAGTTCTGTTTGGTTTCTCTGTGACTTTGACCAGGACAATAGCTTGACTGTCTCCTCCATTGATGGTCGCTCAGAAGGTCTACTTCTAGTGCAGCGGACAGCAACTTCAACAACTAATCTTATCTCCTCTTTGATTGAATTAGTAGAGCTAACTTCATTATCTGCAAAGACTTCTCGTAGGATTACCTCCAGAGGCTTGTTCTGTACGGTCTCTCCTGCGTTTGTAAGTCTGCCATTGGTCAAGACTTCCAGGATGATCTCTCCAAAGCTGTATATGTCTGCGTAGAGCTCTTCTTTCAGGGAAGTGTTGAGTTCACCTGATCAAAGCATATAAACAAGAGTTTTTAAGGTTTAAGATGAGCCAATAGACTAAAAAAATGATTTGCTTTCTAAACAGTAAATCAAGTTTGCTGATCTTGTTAGTACAGAAAGATTCCAGGAAAATAATAACTTCCAGAACTTCGTTACTCAAGACAAGCTGCAACTTTCTTGGTAGGACTAACATGCACGCTTAAAGGTACCGGCCTGAAGTTTTTATCCGTCTACAGGCTTGGAACTATGTGAGGACTTACACAACCTACATGAGACAACATAAACGAGTTAAAATTTTACCTGCTTCTCTAATTGAAAATGTTTCTGAAGATGAGCCTTTAGCCATTTCTGCCAGGTACTTGAAGCCAAACTCAGCTAAATGGACCTCCATATTTTCATCAAACAGAATGCTGCTTGACTTCAGATCTCCGTGAGGAATTGCTGGGCTACATTCATGGTGAAGGAAGCAGAGTCCCCTAGCTATACCTACTATGAGCTTGTACTTGACTGTCCAATCCTTCTTCATACTGTTCTTCTCTGCCAGATTTCCGTTTGATGAATAATCGTACAACAAATAGCCTACGACCTTGTTGTGGCAAAATCCCAACACTCTAATCAAATTCTTGTGCCTTGCATAGCCCAACTGTGTTACGAATTCTGAAACTTTCTTGATTCCCTTTCCTTCAAGTTCAATCTTTTTCATCGAGACTGTAATTCCCGTGGGCAAAACTACTTTGCTGGTGGAAGCTGATGCTGGAGAACCTGCTGGTATTGTTTCAGTGGAACTAAAGCTTTTGAGAACATCATTTGCTGTGAATCTTGGGAGTCCATTGAAGGAGATCATATTCCATTGGCCTTTACCTTCCCTTCTGATGTAAAATATCCCCAAGGTTGATGCTACAAGGAAAACAACTACTCCTGAACACAGAAGTAGAACCCATATGAGCTTCCATATGCCCCTACCTCCGAATATGGCCATTGAAGTGGAACAAGGTCGCAGAGGTGCTCCACATAAATTTGGATTTCCTTCATATGCACTCTTACCCATCAATTTAAACAAGTTGTTGGAGGGTATAGAACCAAAGATGTTGTTAAAAGAAACATTGAGAAGTTTCAATCTCGAAAAGCCACCAAATTTCGCTGATAATGGACCAGTGAAGTTGTTGTGTGACAAGTCCAAGACACTTAACTCTGTAAGACCTGCAATTTCTTCTGGTATGTTGCCAGTGAATTGATTGTTAGCTAAATCCATCTTAGTAAGACTCGAGCACCTGGAAATGCTTTTTGGAACATTTCCTGCTAGATTGTTCATGCGTAACTCAATCACAGAAACAGAATTGCATGATCCAGTTGCAGGAAAATTGCCAGAGATATTGCAATCTGATGCTGAGAAATTCTGAAGGAGTGGTAGAGACCAAAGCTGTTCTGGGATAACACCTCCTAGTCCTGGATTATGAGAGACATTGAAGAACTGAAGACTGGAAGCATGAGGCAAATCTGAGGGAATCCCTCCAGTGAACTTGTTGTTGGAGAGATCCACATAAGTTATACCAGGAAGCTTGTTGAATTTCAGAGGGATCTCACCAGAAAAGGAATTATCCTCTATCCGAAGACGAACAAGTGAAGAACAATTCGAAATAGACGGTGAAAGACTGCCCGTGAAGTTATTAGAAAACAACATAAGCTTGAACAACACACCTCCAGCACAAATATCCAGTGGAATGCTACCAACAAAATTATTGGTGGAAACATCTACCCAATTGAGCTTTGAGTTCTTGCCTAAATCTTCTGGAAGTGAACCAGAGAAGAAGTTGTTCCATATGAGCAGAGTTTCTAAAGCTGGAAGCATCGCAATGCCTCGTGGGACAGTGCCGTTCATTTCGTTGTACATCAAACTTAACAGTCGAAGGTTTTTCAACTCTGCAAAGCTATCAGGTATTGGCCCAGAAAGCCGATTATCAGAAAGATCCAAGCTTGAAAGAGACAAGAGTTTGCTAAACTCATCTGGGACCGACCCAGTGAGCTGGTTTCTGAATAGAAATAAAGAATGGAGCTTGGTAAGATTAGAGAGTTGCTTTGGGATTGTACCAGAGAGATTTGCACCGGCTATATCAAGATACTCGAGCTCGCTCATGTTACCCAATTGCCATGGGATACCTCCCTGGTAAGAGTTATAACCAATCTCCATGTGAGATACTGTCTTGAGCTTGCCTAGTTCTGGTGGTATGTTGCCGCTGAGCGAGTTACCAGCCAAGTGAACAAATTCAAGGCTCTTAAAAGATCCATATTCTGATGGGATTGGTCCACTGAAGTAACTACCAGCTAAATTGAGAACTTTGAGAAACTCTAGCTTGGAAAAATCAACTGGTAGTGGACCTGAAAAGCTGTTGCTGAAAGCATCAAGTACGACCAACTTTTGAAGACCGAAAACCTCATCTGGGAATTGGCCGGAGAAGTTGTTTCTGCTAATATCTAAGCTCCTAAGATTAGAAAGATTGAACATTTGTACGGGAAACTGACCGGAGAATGAGTTATAACTGAGGTTGAGATCAACAAGTTCTGTGAAGACATTAAACTGTTCCCCAGATAATATGCCACCTAGATTCTTCAAGGACAGGTCTAATCCTACAACCACTGTAGAGTCTTTGTTACATTTGACTCCTGACCAAGAACAGGCATGGACTTCCACTGACGAGTTCACGCCATGAGGCACTAACCAGTCTTCCAAGCTATTATCATCATCGATAAGCTCGGATTTTAAGCTTAAAAGTGCTTCTGAGTAAGGATCAGATGCAAAAACCAGACTGAAAAATGTAAAGGCCACACAAACCTTGAAGCAAAAGTAATGGAATATCTCCATTGGAACTCGCAGTAAAGAAGGAAGAAGGACAATAGTAGACCCTCCCAATAGAAGGCAAAATATGTCTTGTATATCATATAAGGTTATTGCCTTTGCCTTTCGAATAGTGTGTATTTGAGACGAAGACTGCATGGGGACTAGAGAAAAGAGAAAGGAATGACGTATAGTGGATTAGTTGATATGGGAATATCATTGGATTGCTTTTAGAGGCAAGAAGGGCCCTTTAGGCCTTAGATTTATTTCTATGTTGTTGGCCACTAAGAAATTTATTAGCTTTCACATTGAAGCATGCATCTTTTCATTTGCTTTTCCTTCCAATTATCCATAGTTTTCTATTTTTGAATAACATAAAAATCTTATATTTTAAATAGACGATTTAAATAACTAAACAATAAGCCTGGTTCAAGTTAGTCTGCACAAAATTCAATACTAAAAGTTCAAAATTTTCTGTCTCCTTATTCCAGTAGCAGCTTAGAAAATCAATCAGCAGATATCTGATTTAAAACGGGGATTAAACAATTCCAGATATGAACTTTAGAATCAATATCTTGTTATGAGGGAAAGGAAAGTTCCCTTGTTTATATTCTCTCTTTAGTGGGATGATTTCAGGTTTAGCTTGCATGGTACGAGTAATAATCATGATAGCTACTGATTTGATCTAGCTTTATACTGTTTATATGTATGGTATAATCATAACACCCGTGGTGAAAAAATTTGCCAGGAAAGCATGTTAGAATAGTTGCATCATCTGTTCTGCAAAATGGGTTCAGGATTTCATGTCAAAATTTCTGCTTCGGAATTAATCACCAAGAAAACTTTAAAGTCTGGTTTAGGTGATGAAAGCTTCCAATTCAATGTTTGACAGCTAACGTCAAAAACTTAAAGAAATCTGAAAAATAATATGAACATCAACTAACCAATAAAAAAATATAGAGAAGAAAGTTATGTTTTGATATATAAATGGTGGATTTCTTAACGGATGATACTGTATACAAACAAGAGTAGACCCTTGTAAAGTACTTGACATGAAATGACAGTAGCAGGTGCAGAGTAGAGACAACGGTTATGACAAAGGCAACAATCTTTTTTCCTAATTGTATGATTTAAGTACCCCTTTTCTTTGTCCTCGAAGGACACACTCCATATTTGGTAGCAGCCAGTGACTACACTCGTTCATGGTCCAAGTAGGAGTTTAATGATGGATTTAACGTCACTTACGAGAACTAAACAACTTTAATTATATGTAAAATCGTACCAGCTGGGGAAAGAGGATACAGAATTGAAAATTCATCATTTCAGTGAGGTCTTCAACGGTGAAATTTCTGAATCCAACAACAAACAACAAAAATACAAAGTGAGTTCTTTAACGGTGAAATTTCTGAATCCAACAAGAAAAACAGGGTGACTTTCAAATCTTTTTTATGAACTTATTGTTGAGTTTAGCTCCTTAAATTGTCTCATATTAGTTGGAGAAAATAATTGAGATAAGGCTCGTAACTATATAAGGAAGGTGCTACTTCCTTAGTTAATGCACCAATCTAAAGTCAAAGATTTGTATGACAAATTTGACTCTAGTTAAATTCCTTTTTTGAGGTGAGAGTTGGAGGATTTGTTTTGGGTATTTCTTTGTGGGTGTATTGGTGTATTGGGATATTGGGAGAGAAGAAAAATTGTGTGATTATAAGAATTTTCACATAGTGGATTTTCTTCTCGGTGCCCGTGGTTTTTTCTCCGGTTTAGGAGTTTCCACGTAAATTTCTTGTGTTGTTATTATTTCTCTATTTTCTGTTAATTTTTGACTATAAAATATCCTTGAGTGTGGATTTGGGAGGTCTAAGTTCCCAACAATTGGTATCAGAGCCAAGGTGTGCTTTTCTTGAAAATTTTGAATATGCTCTGTGGTCGCAATTTTGACTGATCTTCCACATCAGAAAGATTTTCTTGAGAAAGGTTCATTTGGTGCGCTGGAGCTTTGGTGTGGTAGTATGGAAGTACATGTCTAAGAAAGTTCTGGCTAAGGAAAGACTTGGTATTTAAGTGTGTCCGTTGTGACCCACCTCTCTTTCCTAGGAATTTACCTGGTGTATTGTTCATTTCTACGGTAAAATTCATCAAGGCAGAAGAGCACATAAAAAATGTCAGGAAATAGGACTTCAAATCCTATCAGGTTTGAAGTGGAGAAATTCGATGGGAGAATCAATTTTGGCTTGTGGCAAGTACAAGTCAGGGACATTTTGATTAAGTGGGGATTACACAAGGCATTGAAAGGCAGACAAATCTCCGATATCAGTACTACCATTAGTGAAACTGGCAAAACTGCTAGTTCGGACAAATCTAGTATGAGCGATGAAGATTGGGAGGATCTGGATTTGAGAGCGACAAGTGGGATACTACTGCGTTTGGCCAAGAATGTCCTTGCGAATGTGCATGGAATATCTACGGCAAAGAAGCTCTGGGAAGAGCTCGAGGAGTTGTATCAAACAAAGGGTGTCTCAAATCGAGTGTACCTGAAGGAGCAGTTTCATACACTGCGGATGAGGGAAGGTACTACAATTTCAGATCATTTAAGTGTTCTCAATGGGATCGTCTCTGAACTGGAGGCAATTGGAGTTCATATAGATGATGAGGATCAAGCTTTGAGACTCATCTGGTCTCTTCCACCTTCCTATGAACACATGAAACCTATTTTGATTCATGGGAAGGAAAAGATAGTTCTTTCTGAAGTTACCGGAAAACTCTTTTCAGAAGAGAGAAGACTGGGTGGTGGAAGAAATGTTCCTCCTGAAGACTCAGCTCTAGTGGTAGCTGGACATAGGAAAAAGAACTCCATAAAGAAAAATATAGTATGCTGGACGTGTGGACAATATAGTCACGTGAAGAAAAATTGTCTGAGAGGTGGAGCGGGTTCGGCAAGAGGATCTGGGTCAGTTAATGGAGAGACTGATAATGTCGCTAACATTGTCTCCATGAATGATTTTGTTCTCTAAAAGGAGGCATGCATATCCTCATGACATGCCGCTAATCCCAAAGTTGCCATGATAGAGGATGTGTTATTGTTAGCAGGTCCACAAGTTTGCATACGGGCATTGGTTTGGCATTGATGCAAGGTGTGTGTTGGAATTTATGTCGATGGTTGATGAACTTCCAGGAAAGCCAAACATGAGAGTTGCACCATAATTTTTTCAACAAGGTTATTTTCGACATGTGCTGAAGTGAAAGGCTTGGAATTGGTTTATTTTGAGTGGATATGCTTTTATGGTGGAGCATAATGTTGTGAAGCATAATAATTCTCTACATTGAGAGTTATGTTATTTTCAGGAGATCTTCATTGAGGTGGAGTGTAGTTGTGGAATCAGCCAAAGTCGCTAAGGTAGAGATTGTTGAGTTTGACTCCTTTGTTTGTCCCATATTGGTTGGGAAAAACAATTGGGGCAAGGCTCTTGACTATTAAGGAGGGTGCTACCTCCTTGGTTAGTGCACCAATCCAAAATCAAAGATTTGTATAACAAATTTGACTCTAGTTAAATTCCTGTTTTGAGGTGAGAGTTGGAGGATTTGTTTTGGGTATTTCTTTGTGGGTGTATTGGTATATTAGGATATTGGGTGAGAGGAAAAATTATGTTATTGTAAGAATTTTTCATATAGTGGATTTTCTTCTCTGTGTCCGTGATTTTTCTCCGGTTTGGGAGTTTCCACTTAAATTTCTTGTGTTGTTATTATTTCTCTATTTTCTATTAGTTTTGACTATAAAATATCTTTGGGTGTGAATTTGGGAGGTGTAAATTCCCAACACTCAAGAACTCTTTTACCAATAGCTGTGGACCTGTTTCGCGAGCTATTCAAGCGGGAAAGGTCCGTGGAGCCCATCTGCCAGCAAAGATAGTTTCTAGTATCAGTCTCATTCGGCCTCCCCACAACAAATCATGCTGGCCATCAACGAGGCAACTATAGCCTGGGGCCTGTTAAAACATAACAGTTTCTTGGCCCAGATGTCTCTCTGGAGCCATTTTCAAGCCACCTTGCAATTATGTCACTAGTTCATGAATGTTTTCGATTAGTTCCAAGCTTGGTGACTCCGTCGCTCTTGTCACTAAACCTTTTGGCGTTTTTTAGTTGTTGACATACCATGAGTTCTGCTAATAATGAGATGGTCCACACGACACTGGACATGGAAGTTACTGTGAGCTCAAAGAACAAGTAGCCACACTAGCTTGCGCATAAGATATACCAGGTAAGCCAACCTAGAACCAAAAAATTGCTTGATCCACTCTTGTCATCTCTCCTTGACTGTTCATGATAGGTCAACTGAATCTATATTCAAATTGATCATCGTTTGAATCATATGCAGTAAAAGAATGAGAAATCAAAGTATTGAATATAGAATGAGAGATCTATATTCAAAGTAAGAAACACTAACGCCCATCTGAGTTCCTAGCGAGATTGATGGAAGCAATTAACACTAGGAAACGTCTCTTCTTTCACAATAAGCCAGTATTGCAATTTGCAATCTTAAATGTGCACCTCATGAATATTGGGACTGCTGAAAATTGGATTCTTTATCACTGTCTAAATAATGCTTGCCTTGCTAGATGCATAAAAGGAAGCCATTGGCATCTAAGCGTTAAATTAAGATTATAAAAACATAAAAAAGTATAAACTACAACACTTCTTCAAATTGAGGAGGCAAATCAGACAACAAATTAAATCCAGTCTCAAGTGTGGTTCCAAAACAGACTGCGGACATAGGAATTCGCCACCATGAGTTACAGTTCAAGCCATCCAATATTAGAACATCAATACAAATCCACCACCAAGTATACATTTTGAGGCGATCGATACAAAATGTTACACCTGTACATTCATTTTAAACTCGTCAGACGTCTTTACCCCCCACGAGTTTAGCTATCCTGTGATCCAAAAACCTGTCAGTGTAAACAAGACAAAATAACTATCCCCAAAACCTCGAAAGTATGCTTGGTTTGTGTCAAATAATAACAAACTAAAAACACAATATACAAGCAAGCTTAGGCTGAACTCACACGTATATCGAGTTTTATGTTTGCTGGATCAAGGACTAGGTTTTGGCAGTCCTCAAAGTATTTCTTTAATTTCAGGTATTCCTAACTTGCCAAAGCTTTTGAAAAATAAAAAAAGGAGAGGGGTAAGGTTCATTTTATGATAAAAAATTAATTAATTAAAGGTATTTCACAACAAGAAAATAAGGAATCCGTTGAATTTCAAATAATCAATTTCACTAATAAGATAGGAACCCTTACTTCGCATTTAGAATTACATAAAAAAGGCTATTTATCTCAAAGAAGTTTACAAAAAATATTAAGAAAACGCCAACGACTCTTATTTGTTCAATCGAAATAAAAAGTGTCAATTAGAATTTTAATTCTGTAAGGGCGAATAAACTAAAAAATAAAAAATTCCATTAAAAATTTGACATAATTGTTATGCTTAATGTGTGATTCGTTGGTTTTTTTAAAGATCAGTATTATAAAAAACATGGAATGACCTTGAGTTCTACATCCATTTTCATTCCTTCGTGGGGATTGCCTCCGAAGGAGCTTATCAAATAATGAAAAAGCCCTTTCACTAGTTGTGTGAATCTAACAGATCTGTTACTCACTATCCCACCACTAGGGAAATTCCTTATCACAATCATCATTAGCTTCATTCACTTGATTATAATGATATTCTCTCTTGGGTTGTTCATTATCGTTTTGAATCTCAAACCCAAATAGAAAATTCATGACAGGATGCTTAAGAGCCTACAGAGTAATAACTATAGATTTAAGTACTTTCTTTTTGCAAGATCAATCTTTTTAGATGGTAAGGGAATTTGTTCAAAGGAAGTAAGCATATTGTAGATTCATTAAATGGTGTAGTAAACAAAAAATCTAAGCATAAAAAAATCTTGAATCGAAAAAGATTAGCTTAATAAAGGTAAAACATGGTTTAACTGGCAGTTAAAATGCTACGGGGATGTAAATGCAATCCACAAACTTCTGAACTATAGAAATCCACATTTTCATACGATGTAAAAGAAAAGAAAAGCAGGAGAACATGCTTTTAGTTCTTCAGACAGACCGACAGAGCAGATAGAAGAAAAGAAAAGGTTACCTGAAGAAAGGGAACTGGATATTGGTATCAGTAGGTTCTTTAACCAGGTTATCATCATGGTATCATCTTTCACTTTGCGGAGGATCGGGAGTCATCTAATTGGGAGTTATAGGGGCCACTTCTACAGTCATGTTATCAGTGCTTTCCGATATACGCTCTTCATTTTTGTCATCCTTTCTGACCTGTTGCTGCTGATAAAATATCTTAGGTATCACAGTCATTCTCCCCTTCGTCCTCTTCCGCACCAAGATGATGCATCAGTAATTAGCTTTTTCAGCTTTACCTCCTTTAGAGGGGCTCATGTAAAGAATCATAATCTTCTTAAACTCTCTCTGGATTCCATCCAACATCACTGGCTTTGTTCTTCCAGTCTTGTGTCAACAACATCACCAAAATCATCACTTTGAATCTTTCGATGCTATTGACTCCCAGTATTATAAGCTTTAATTGCCCTAGGAAAGATGTTGAGATACATTCCATCTTGTTTAATACCTACAAAGAACTAAAACAAACAAAAGATATGATCAAAGAGCCATATCAACTTGAGCTCTTGACAACCAGCATGGTAAATTCCTAGGATGGAGTGTTAACAGATTCTGTCCTTTTTCAATAGTAGGGATGAACTCAATACTAAAAGGATGAGGTGTCACACCCCCTTGGGCAACTTTTTCTAGTATACCAAATTTGACACCACTGGGTAATCCAGGTGAATCTTGAGCAACGGGCAAACCTGCTGAGTCCAACTACATATCATTCTTATACTTGTGCTATTAATGAATTTAATAGGTTGAAAACTGAAAAGATAAACTTGTAGAGATGGAGAGGAAGTATGATATCCATATCTAATGTAGGATAGAAATAACATATGATCTTTGAGCCCAACAGTGTCCAATTAATGTTCTGAATACTGCAAAGCAAGGAAGTGAAGGCACTAATGTCAGGTTATCATAGTCATGCCATCATAAACTTACATATTAAGAAACTTCAAAAGGAAAGCCAACATTCATCAAAATGGATAAATGACATGCTTTAACATGGCTAGCTTAACCATGCCCTACATCAAACTGAAAACAAAACATTCACAAATATGCTTCACATCATACAAAAATGAGATCATCTAATCATTCTTTTTGTTATTGTGGATTCTGGCAGCTAATGTGGAAACAATGTCAAAATGATTAAGATAAAACTTAGAAAATCCTATTCACAAGGTTCACACATCATGTACATACAATTAAGTTGGAAGTTCACCATATGGGCATACCCAGTAAGATTCCACTTACGCTTGGCCAATGACAAAGTTCTCAGCCTGCAAACACATTGACACAGATAAAGAACTTAAAAATCACTGCTACATGCAAAATACTAAAAAGGTGGCCTTTTATCAAATAATCCATCAAGTAGACTCATTCTGGTAGCAGTAACTAGGCAGAATAATTGGCCTCTACAACCGTAAGCAAAAAAGCTTCAACTAAGATGAATGGATCACTGCAAAGAATATGCAATAATGCACACGAAAGGAACAAATGGAACATCTTTGGACATATATCACTGTTGCCGATAATATGTTGGCAATTTGGACCGACCTTTGTAGGATTGTTCCTCCATGTGAATTTTCCAGGATTGCATGCACTCCTTATTTCCATTGTAATCCTCCTTGTATCCACCAGCCATGATTGACTGCACCAATTATAAAATATCATAGGATTCAAGATCTTAATTATTGAGAAATCACCCCACTTCATAGAGCATGCATTTGTAGATCTTCATATAAAAAATACATAGTTGAAAATAGTGTAAACACACGTTCACATGCAACTCATTGACGACTGAGATAATAAACAACGGTGTGTTTTATCACTTCCCTATAACCGTAGTTGTAGAGCGATTTGAAGAGTCAATGGAATTATCACCAGCAGAAAGAAAATTGAAGCTCCCAAAGTCAAGTTTACTACAAATGCTTTTTTTAGCATTAATATCACCTGCAAAGATCACAAATAATACATCAAAGAGTCCAGTTGATGACTAGATTCCCACAGAGAAATGTAATGATATATAGAGACCCTGCAATCTCAGGAACTTTGTATATTTAGACTACATCCTACACTTTCGATTATTCCCAAGATACTTCAACTACTTAGTCCTTAAATGCAACTCAAAATCTTTGAATGCTAACACCATTTATTAACATTTAATAAAGTTAAGTTTCATTATCTATCTGGTAGTTGTTGTTTCCCATCCAATGGATTAAAACTAAAGTTTCATTATTCAAAGCTCCCAAATTGATTCACACTTTCACTCTTTCACAGAGAATTTCATTTCACTGAAATAGAAGACCCAAGCAGATGGAAGCTTAAAATTTAATAGCCATTATCGCCATTCCCATTTAAGGACAAGATGGACCAAATTCTTAAACCTGAATCATTCAATATTGCAAATAGGAGAAAGGATAACGCCAAAACATAAAACTTGAGAATCGCAAGGTAGGAGAATTGTATCAAAAAATTCAAACAAGAAAATAGCAAAATTTATAACCAATTAGCAATAATTTGGAAACACAAGTTCTATAAGGTTTCACAAATTGGGTTTCAAATGGTAGTCAGACGTGCATTAATTATAGTCATCAACCTTCTATATTTTTATAAAGCACTATAATTAGACGACAACTCTTTATAAACTATAACAACGAACATTATACATCATAACTGAAAAAAGTGCATTTGTTTCAAACATAAATTTCCTTGCAAATATTAACACCGAAGACCAGTTCCCTGTGCTATCCTAGTTAACAACTCCAATATTCAGTCTCACCCAGAAAAATCCCGACGCTATTGCCACAACACATTCGATAACTAGCAAACCAACGTAAAAAATTCACATAATTATGTAATACATACTTGTTGAGACTGAGAGAATTAAGAAAGAACGATTTCTTTATTTCTGGTATTGCAAAGAGTTATGTTACAAGGCTGTCAATACATTGGTACTTATAGCCCAAGCCTATAAATTACCGTTGGCTGTTTTCTAAAAATAGAAGATTACAATCTGTGTTAATTTCGTAACCTAACGGCTAGTTATAGAATGGCTGTATGAGGCTCAATTTGGTATCCTGGATTTTGGCTATCTTGGGTACAGGCTGGTGATTCATTTGTTGGATTCGAATAAGTTAATTGAACCTAACTTGGACAAGATTTTCTCAAACGGTCCTTTATCCAATGCTTTGGTGAATATGTCTGCCAGTTGATCTTGACTTCCAACAAATGGAGTCTCAATTTGTCTAGACCCAACTTTTTCCCTTACAAAATGACAGTCCACCTTAATGTGTTTTGTTCTCTTGTGGAATACTGGATTTCAAGCAATGTGTCGTGCAACTTGATTGTCCCAGTACATTTGCATTGGTCCACTGCAAGGAATCTTCATGTCTTCTAGCAACTGCTTGATCCAAATTAATTCATTTGTGATTGATGCCATTGCCCTGTACTCGATGTACTCGACTTCAGCGCTTGACCTTGCAACTACGTTCTACTTTTTACTTTTTCAGGTTATGAGGTTTCCACCTACAAAGGTGCAGTATCCTGTGGTTGATTTTCCATCATAACTACTAGCTCAATCTGCATCAAAATAGCTAACAATATTATTAGTATTATTTTTCTTCATCCATATGCCTTGACTTGGAGATCCGTTGAGGTAAATAAGTATTCTATCAACAAGATCAAGGTGAGCGTTTCTAAATGTATGCATGAATCAGCTTACCTAACTAACTGCAAAGGCTATATCTGGTCTAGTAATGATTAGGTAGATTAGTTTGCTAATAAGTCTTTGAAATTGCCCTATATCCTTTAATGGTTCATCACCTTCAAGGTTAAGTTTTTGTTAGGCTCTATAAGAGTGCTAGCTAGCTTTACATCTAGTTTACCTATCTCCTTTAATAGGTCGAGGTCATACTTTCTTTGTGAGAGAAATGAACCTTTACTTGAATAAGCCATTTCTATAACTAAGAAATACCTAATTTTTCCTAGATCTTTAATGTTAAAATTTTCTTTTAGGTATTTCTTAACACTTTCTATTTCCTCAACATCATTGCCTATAATGATAATATCATCCACATTAAGGACAATTATGGTTGTATTATTTGAGTGTTTAATGAGCATGGAAGAATCAACAGAGCTTTTCGCAAAATTATGAAGTAAGAGAGAGTGACTAAGTTTGCCATACCATGCACAAGGAGATTGCTTGTGTCCATTGATCGATTTGTTTAATTTACATACAAGATTGGTGTCAGACCCCATTTTTGTAACCATAGGGCAAAGATATGTAAACCTCTTCTTCCAAGGTACCTTGAAGGAATGCATTTTTAACATCCATCTGAAACAAGCCCCATCCTAAGTTAACAACAATTGATAATAATATGCAAAGTGTACTCATTTTTGCAACTGATACAAATGTTTCTTGGTAGTCTATTCTGTAAGTTTGGGCGAAGCCTTTTGCAACAAGTCGAGCCTTATACCTTTCTATGGTACCATCAATGTTATCTTTAATTTTGTAAACCCACTTACATCCTATGGATTTTTTCCTTTAGGTAAGGGTACAATAGTCCAAGTATTGTTTTTTTCAAGGGCTTTAAGCTCTTCTTTCATTGCTTGATACCATACAGGGTTATCTTTGGCTTTTTGAAATAAGGTAGGCTCATTTTGTTTCGAAATGGAATTAACAAAGCCTTATAGTGAGAGGAGACATTACCATATGCCACATAATTTTGAATTGGATAAGTTACCTAATAAGTCACAGTCTTTTAGCCTGCTAGGTGGTTGACTAGTCCTTGTTGACCTTTTTAAGTTTTGTTCTTCTTTAGGTGCATCTTCTCCCCTGAGTGTGATTCACTCATCTCAAGGGTGTTGGGAGTTCCTTTAACTTGTTCATTATTTATACCTTCAAAAAGAGTTAGTTCTGGAAGAGAAACTTTATCTTGATCCCTTTGGTTTGGATATCCTAAGTTATGTTTATTTTTGGTATTTAGTTGGTAGTAACATTTATTTTCAAATAATGTCACATCTATTAAAATATAAAATTTTTGATTTGTTGGGTCATAACACTTATACCCCTTCTTTTGGGAAGAGCACCCTAGAAAAATGGCCTTAGTTGAATTTTTGTCATGTTTGTCATGTCTTTTGATATGCACAAAATTGGTCATCTAAAAACACGAAGGTGATCAAGATTCAATTTTCTTTTATTCAAGACTTCTAAGGGAATTTTATTTTTTAAAAACAACACTAAGAAGTCTATTAATAAGGTCTATGGTAGTAAGCATTGCGTCTCACCAAAAACCCTTTGAAACATTTGATTGATAAATTAAGGACCTAATGACTCCTGGAATATGACAATTTTTCTTTTCTGAAACTCCATTTTGTTCAGGGGTATTAATGCTTGTAGTTTGATGTAATATACCTTTTTCTTTAAAAAAATTGAGAAATTTTTGTTACATTGTCAGATCTAAAATTTTAATTTTGGTATTATATTGATTTTCAACTAAGTTTGAAAATTCTTGAAACATAGAAAAACCTCAATTTTGGGTTTAAGTAAGTAGATCCATGTAGTATGAGAGTAGTCGTTAATAAAAGTAACAAAATATTTAAAACCATTATATAAATCTGTAGGTGTAGGTCCCCAAACTTCAAAATGGATAAGTTTAAATATTTTGGTGTTTTACAATCAGACAATGAGAAAGGTAGTCGAGTTTATTTAGAAAAAGACAAATATCACAATGACTAGAATTTAAATTTAGTAAAGAGATCAGTTTATTCAAACTTTTATCTGAAGGATGTCTGATCCTCTAATGCCATAATGTGTTGATTCCTACATCCTCATTATTAGCAAAAAAGAATTTATTTGGAAAATTTAAAAAATATAGCCCATTTTCTAATCTGCCTTTACTAATCCTCTTCCCTGTTGTTTCTGTCTTGAAAAGTAACGCCTTTTGCTGAGAATATTACATTGCAGTTTAATTCATTTGTAATTTTACTAATAGAGATTAAGTTGGATGTGAATATTGGTAAATATAAAACATTGATATATTTTTTTGAAAAGAGATCAATAGTTTCGATATTCTGGATAGGTACTTTTAAACCATTTGCAATTATCACTAGCTGTATATCTTTAGGTTGTTTTAAATTGTCTAAAATTTCACAGTTTCCTATCATATGGTCATATGGTCACTAGAATCAAGTATCCAAGCAAATTTATTTCGAAAATTTGAAACAAAGTTAGAGGCAATACCTGTGTAATTAACTGTTTGTTCAAGTAAATAGTTGAGATGAACTATCAACTGACCTATTTGATTCTAGTTCGATTGTTCATTTCTCTTCTGTTTACTAGCATTTGGGTCAAACGAAGCACATAGTCCCCTCTTTCTGCCTTCTTCGGTCAATCTGTCCCGAACTTCCCCCTTTTTCTTTTTGTCATTGATGCCCTTCTTCTTTGACCAGAGGTGTGGATGGAGGAACCAGCACTGAACACAGTGCTTGGGGTTCCTCGCACCTCCGCCTTAGGTTTTGGGGTTTCCACCCATCCTCTGTTGGCTACTATGGCTTGGTTCTCTTCAGTCTCGTAAGGCTCAACCATTACCTTCCTTCTTATTTCTTCTCTTTGGATCAAAACCATGATGTCGGATAGAGAGGGTAGTTCGGCGGAGAGAAGAATTTAAGACTGTACAGCCTCGTAACTTTGATATAACCCTGTTAAGTACTGGTACACTCTTTCCTGTTCTTTTCTTTCTCGGATTGTTTTTAAGTATGTGGTTGGAGGAAAGTAGATTTCCAATTTGTCCAATTTTGTTTTGAGCTGGTCAAAGTATTATACGTTGCTTCTGTGGCCTTGTTTCATTTTGGAGATTTCTTGTTTGAGATGGTAAATATGACCAAAATCCCTTTGTTGGCCACACATTTCTTGAGCGAATTGCCATATTTCTTGGGAGTTTTAGAAAACACAAGCATTTCAGTTATTTGACTTTTCTTTGAATTGAGTAACCATGATATGATTAGATGGTCATTTTCTTCCGATTCTTCAAGTTTCAGATCGTTTGGATCCATGGGCTTCATCTTTTTGCCATTAAAGAAGCTTAATTTACCTTGTCGCTTAATGAAAACGTGACAACTTTGGCCCATGGGATGTAGTTTCAGCCATTGAAGAGCACAGATATGAGCTTTAGGGTTGGGTTAGCATCTTCGTGTGATTGTTGACCGCTTGAGTTTTGCTCTATCATCTTATCACATTTTTTAAAGTTGTTGATGGTTTTGTTATCTTAAGTCCTTTAGACCTGCTCTTATACCATGTTGAGATTGAGAGAATTAAAAAAGAATGATTTCTTTATTTATGATATTGCAAAGAGTTATGTTACAGGGCTATTGATACATTGATACTTATAGCCCAAGACTAGAAATTACCGTTTGTTGTTTTCTAAAAATAGAAGATTACAATCTAGTGTTAATTTGGTAACCTAAACGGCTAGTGATAGAATGACTCTATGATGCTCAATTTGCTATCTTGGATTTTGACTATTTTGGGTACAAGCTAGTGATTCATTTATTAGACAATGATGAATATTTCTGAGATCATTCTTGTACACGTTCCCTTTATCTCAATAACACTCATAACTACCAGATGATTGATTCCACCACAAAGTAAAAATCTCAGTGGAAATAGCTAAACACAGAGGGGTATAACTATAAAAATCTAACCTTTATAGGTAACAGAAGCAATTTAAACAACTATACCACTAACATAAGCCATGAAGATTTTCAAGACAGTCAATGAAACTGGAAAAACAAATATCAAAATCACTTAGAGTAGCCAGTGAGCAACGAGACATAAAATTCAAAATGCCTTTCTCTACTTCTCTCTTTGTGCCCCTATGTTATTTACAGTCAAGATTTTGCAGACAAAAGGTCTCCAAACGTTGTTTAAAGATGGTCACTTGTAAATTATAAAACCCATGTTTACCGCTCATCTGTACAAGGCCATAAAAAATGAAACAGATGAGAACAATAGGAAAAATAGGAAGTGTAATGGAAATTGTGAAAAGAAGGCAAGTAATGGAAATCATTAATCATTTTTAATCATACTTATACTATAAGATTTATGATATGATAGTAACATCTAACTTAAAATATTTCCCATTACAAAATAGTGAAGTATTTTGTAGCAAGGATAAACTTAAGAAAGCTGACCATATTGTCATTTTTTGATAAATTAAAAATTAATTTTAAAAAATGGAATGAGGTAAAAAAAATTCACAAGCTGTAACACTTTTTTATTCTTTGTAATACAATTTAAAAGTATTCAAACTAAGCAAAAGCTTTAAACTAAGAGTTAGAGCTTCTAGTTGGAGCTTTTCTTCCAAAACTAAGCCAGATTATGGATGATGGACTTCTAATTTAAGGCCTCATCTACGACCTTTACAAATTAAATATCTTAATTTGTAATTAATGGAGTGAGTTCTTTAGGAGACAATCTCTAATTTTCAACCAAAATCTAACTATATTCTTGGTGAATATTATAAGATATTAGTTGTAATCTTATGGACTCAATTAGCTTATAGAAGAGGTCCTCCTTTTAAGCTTTAAGTCTTTTAAAAATCCTTTACTTCCTTTTTCTTTGTGCAAGGGGCATATCAAAAAGTGGCTCATTCTATAACTTGTTAATCCTTTCTCATAGGTGAACATAAGTTTGGCTTAGGAGAAACACGTTGGGTGCGTTGCAACTAAGCCCTAAATGATGCTATATTGGTGGTATGTTAAAAAGTGACATTTTTTTTTCTTACGCTAGGTCAACACGAGGTGGGAGCATTTTTGAGCCAATATTGGCTTAAAAACTTGAAAAATAAGAAATACACTAACTTTAAGCGCTTATAATGAGAATTCAACTAAGATTTAACAAAATAAGAATAAGAAAATAACAATGATACTAAGGAAATAAATGAATAATAACCTAAACAGTTACAAACACTAAAGTTTAGAGCATAAAAAAATAAATAAGTGTTGGCTTGTCTCCCAATAAACACTTACTTTAGATTATAAGCTTGACCTTTTTTATACTTAAGATATACAGAAGGGTTGAAAAAGATGTATATTGGTCCTTTTCTCGATTGGATCTCCTGCTATGTTTGGCTTTATTCATTTCCTATTCACCTTAAAGATTCCAATCTTCTCACTACACACATCCATAGCTCCATAAGGTAAGACTTACTGCACTTGGAATGGTTTCGTCCACTTTAATTGCAATTTTTCTTAAAAAAAATCAATTGAGAGTTAAAGAAGAGTACAAAATTTAATCATAAAACTCCTTATGTAGGATATTTTAATGCCATTTTTTGGTCCTTTCTTTATCAAGCTTATAAAGTTGGAACAATCGTTATTCACAACAACCTTCAATTCAAAGTTAAAGGCCTTGATCACCTAATAAGGTTTATGCTCTAATTTCATTGGTAGGTGGTAGGATTTCCTATAGATCAACTTGAATGGTCATGCCTATAGGAGTTTTATAAGTTGTATGATTGGCCTATAAAGCTTCATTTTTCTTCATCGCTTAATATTTCCTTAATATAGTAACTTTGTTTTCAAGGATATTCGTGATTTCTTAATTAGAAACTTCTACTTGGCAACTAGTTTGAGGGTAATATTTTAAGGCAATCTTATGAGTCAACATAAGCTTTCTTGAAGGGCCTCAAGTTTATGTTTAATAAAATGTGTGCTCCCATCACTTGTTCCAATACTAGGAGTAACAAACCTCAGTAAAATCATCTTCTTGAAGAGCTTTGCTAGAACCTTAGCATTATTAGTTGATGATGCCATAGCCTCTACCTATTTGGATAAGCAATCCATCATCATAAGAATATACTTATCACCATATGATGATGAAAGGGACGTATGAAATCGATCCCTCCAAAGGTTGAATATTTCAACCTTTACCATTTGTTAAAAGGCATCTCATTTCTCCTCAAATATTCCTAGTTCTTTAGCACTCTTCACTTGTGGTTATATAATTATGAATATCTTTGAAGAGGGTAGGCAATTAAAAATCTGATTAAAGAATTTTATTGGCTATTTTTAAGGAATTAGCATGACCACCTTAAAACATAACAGATAGGGAAAGATAAAACTTTACACTTCCTCTTTAGACATAAATCTTCTAAAAATTTCATTGACACATCACTTAAATATAAGAGGCTCATTCTAATAGTAGTGTTTAATGTTCGAGAAGAACTTCCTCTTTTTTTTTGGTAGCTCAAGTCAAGTAGTAGGATTCTACGCAAGTAAATTCATGAAATTTATGTGCTATGGAACTTTCACCTTGGAGGTGAAAAATAATTGATCATTTGGAAAGGAATTGATGGAATTATTTTTAATTATAAGATTTATATGTTTTAATTGCAATTGTATGGTGTAGCAGTAACTAGCATTGACAAGTACAGGTTGATCCTTTAAGGACTATAAGTACTATTATTAACCCTTTTTTATTATCTAACCATTGAATCAAGTTGTGAATTTACTTGAAAATTAAAGAAAATGAACTAAACTAAAGTTGACGTAATAATGAACTCAAATAAAGAAAATAGTATGAATAGTCAATATCATATAAGTAGTACCTAGGTGATGAATCCCCCCAAAGACATCTTAAACACTAACATTTTATCATACAATTAAATTATTGATTATTAAACCATAGAAATTCATATCTTATGTTAATATCTTTCCCAAGACTATTAATAACTAACCCTTAGTTGATTAACTAAAATCTCTTTCTAATTAAAACCCTTAAGATTGCATTATTGATTCATGAATTTCATTATTAGGTTTGACCCTAATCCAGAGGAATTACGTCGACCTATTTTTAGGTTTGCATACAACTCCTTTCAATTTTCCATTCACACGAAAGGATTTCTCAATCTCAATAATGTGAAATCAAACATTGGACTAATATTCTGAATATAAATGTTCAAGAATATAACACATAATTGAATCTCAATAAATCAATTAATTAAACCGCATTAAATAAAAGATTATATCATATTATAACTTAGGGTTCATTATACTTAGGCACTAAATAATTTAGTTCCTAGAAATAGAAAACAATCTAATAACAAATATTTAAAAGAGAAAATAGAAATAAAAGAATTCATATTCTAAATCCCCCCTTTTTCTTTAATGAATCTTCTTACAATTTGGATTGAAGGATACTTTCTATTAGATCTTGTGATGTAAAATTCATATTATCCTTGTCCTATATTCAAAACTGCCTCTTCTTTAAGTTTCTTACGACTAAAAAATGCTTCTAATTTGTCTCCCCTATAATATGTCTGTAATAATATCCTTTTATAGTAAAAACTAGGTTTTTGGGAGATACACAGTCACCTACACTATATAGTGTTGGTGACTGTGTATCTCCAAAAATGTTGGTGACTGTGTATCTCTAAAAATACATCAAATTGTGACTTTACACAGTCATAGAGATTTACACGAGCAACATACATAGCTGTGTATGTCAACATACACGAGCGTGTAACTCCACAAAGGTAAGAATTGTGTTGTTAAAGCTTCACACGTTTATACCAACTTACACGGTCGCTATAGGCGCCTATGTAAGTCTACAATTGCTCTAGTTCTTCCATTTTATGCTATAATTTCACTTGAATACATCTCTTCTTGGTCTATGAAGGCAATTATCACCTATAAGCATAGTTGAAGTAAAATAAGTACCAAAAATAATATAAAACCATTAAATAACAAACAAAACACACTAAATATGGGTGTATCAATATAGTCAATTAATTGTTTATCAAATATAACTACACTTAAGCTTTTTCTTGTCCTCTAGAAAATCATAATCTAAATCATCAAACTTATAAATATTCATTCCTTATTAGCCTCAATATGTCCATCCACACTCTAAATGATCATATCATATTAATCAAATTAATATACATTTAGATTCAAGTCATTATAGAACCAACTTTCATAAGTCAATATCAAGAGCAATCATAAAGATAATCCTTTTGAAATTGAAAGCATAAATTTTTACACCCTCACTAAGGATTCACTCAGCACACTTAAAGTGTTTAAGTTGAAAAGTGTAAGAACTCTCAAATGAATACATAGAAGGATTCTTAACCATAAGCTTGACATAAAATCATAACTCCACCACTTATAATTAAACTCAAAACAAAAATCAAAAGTCTTAATACAATGTTTTAATGAGTCTTAGGTTAGGGTATGATAGGGATAATAAAAAGGGTGATAAAATTGAAGGGAATTTACATAAACAACATGCAACTTAATTCTTCAAAATATAGGTCCTTCATACAATAATTCCATTGGTACCATAATTTTAACACTTTTTTTTCACTTGTTATGCTCATAATTTTTTTTTCAAGCATTCATCATGTACCAAAAATTAAAGAAATATTAAACCTTTATATATTTTAAGTTTCAAGCAATCAAGTAAATGTAAATAATCTTTAAAGTTTGAAAACAATAAAAAGGATTTAAGAAAAATAAGGTAAAGACTAATAATGTGGTTATAATCAATGAAAGGGTTAAGTCTCCCTAATTGTCTTTTATCTTGCATTCTTACGATTTAGAGGTCTGACCTTGTATTCCAATGGATCTGTCGATAAAATTTCCACATTTCCAGCTCCTCTGACTTACGATCGCACCTGGAGTCACCTCTCAAAAGTTCAGAATTCCTCCTAATGTCTACTTCCTTCATCTACCCCCAAAAATGTTTTTTTTGGTAAAATTTAGAGTTCTAGGAAATGTACGGGTTGATGCATGATCGTGAGAGTGCATAGCCTAAGAGAAGTGCACGGACAGATGCACACATAATGTAAAATGAAGATTCACCACACAGAAGAGATGCACAGCTGGGCATCTCTTCTGTGTGTTGAATCTTCA
>JAOQMS010000003.1:17431488-17443782 GCA_027563885.1 Erythroxylum longipes
AGAGATGCACAGCTGTGCATCTCTTCTGTGTGTTGAATCTTCATTTTACATTATGTTTTAGTCTAAATTCTTCTCCTTTAAGTCCATGAAGGCAATTATAATCTGTACACACTTGGAAAAAATTAAATATCAACTATACAACAAAGTATAGAATATACAGCAAAATACATCAAAAATAGGTGTAAAAATATAGGCAAATATACATCTATCAAGTTTCATCTTATTCAAAAGAAGATCTTTTAGGAATTTGGCATATTATAGCATTTCTAATATATATTTAACAAAAAAATGTCAACATACTCCATGCACAAGGCTCCCCACTTTGTAAAGGTCGGAGGAGGGTCATCAATGTACGCAGCCTTCCTTTTGTAATTTCTTTACAAAGAAGCTATTTCTGTGATTCGAACCTGTGACCTTTATGGTCACAAAGGAGTAACTTTTACTAGTTGCTTTAAGGCTCTCCCTCTAGCTTTAACCAAAAGAATGTTAATATTAACTTGTTTAAATAGCTCTAAAGACACATCAATTTAATCTTCATTTGGACCTTTTTTTAGTATAATCGAGTATATAACTGGTAGTTTTTACTCCTCATTAGCATGCTTCTTCATTCCATGATCTCTTTTGATGTATGTTGAATGCACCAAAAAATAAAACTTTACTCTGCGTAACTAAATTCATAGTAGTGGTGAGTAGGGATCGTTCTTACAAAGAATGTACATGTAACTTTTGTAATTAAAAGAATTGATGTTTAGGTTATTGGGGGGTTTAATTAGTTTCAAATAACAAAATAAAGAAAATTTTAACTAAGGAAAGCAAATCAAATTAAAAGGCATAAATGTGAGAAAATTGATGAATGAGTTTGGAATCTAGTTCTTAGTTCAATCTCAGCCTACACTCAAATAAACATACTTCATCAGCTTATTGAATTCACACCTCTCTTAGAAACTACTAATCATAGGTTAAAAATAAGCTCTATTAACCCCAGTTTTCCATTAGGTCTTGTTTAATTAAAATAAGCTCTTTAACTAGACCTAGCTATTGAACAATATAGAACAAGCTCTCTAGATTTAATAGGACAATCACATTACAAACTAGGAAAATAAATTAATCTAGGCAACAACCACACAAGCTCGGGTCATTTAAACAATTTTTTGTTATCCCTAATGATTCAACACCATTATTTGCCACAAATAAATCCAAAACATAACAATTACGTATTGTATTCAAGATTCTAGCAATGGATTCATATAAAAACAATCTAATGAACGCATTCAAATCATCTTTACATAAATACCGAAATCAATAGACATAGAATAACAAAAAAAATTCCTAAAGAGGGAGAAATTCAACAATACACAATGAAGATATCCCCAAATGTGTTCCTCGGCTTTGATATCCCTTATAAACTAGAAGAAGGAAGATTAACCCTCTATACTACCCCCGAGAAGTAGGAGTTCTGCCCCCATGTGTGTTCCAAAAACATTTTATAACTCCTTTGGTAGCTCAAATTTAATTTATACCAAAAAGTAGGTTACTGGGAAGATGCACGGTTTGGTTTCAGCAAAACAACTATGATTTCAAAATTGTGCACGATCGTGCAAGTGTATGCACGGCCGTGCATCTTGCATTGCATGGTCAGTGCTTCATTTCTTGCATTTTCTTATCCTATCTTCACCCTATTCCATATCCTTCTTGTTCCACAAAGACAAATGAGTTTGAACATTAAGAGGATGACTTAAAGAATGTGCTTTTAACTCAATTTAGCTCTTGTGTTTTCGAATTGTACTTAAAATCAAATATGAACTAAAATGAATTTATTAAGCATTTCAAAGCATTAATTACTAAGTGTCATTGAGGAAATGAATAAAAAATCAAGCACACATCAAGTTCCCCCATACTTAGCCTTTGATCATCCTCAAGCAAAACAATAAAATAAAAGTTACAAACCAAAACATTTACTCATGTTCCACATTTTCTAAGAATAGATAGTCATAAAAAAAGAGAAATAACTTTCATAACCATAATAAGAACTCAACTTTTAATGCCTCTATTCATGACCAATAAACAATCACTTCCTTTAGAAACTGAGCAATCTAGGGGTATAATTTGACAAAATGTGTATAAATATGATAAATTTATGGGTACACTCAAACACCATTCATGATCAAGACATTTCACAACTTTGCATATCATTTTATTTCTCCACTACTAAGATTCACACACATAATCATGAATCAAAGGACTTTTTAAGGTTGTAATGTGGCTAGGGATAAGTGAGATGTATTTGGGTAATGTAGCATAAAATCCATTAAAGCTAGTTAAGCAAGGAAAAAATTCAATGTAACCTCAAATGCAAAAAACAACATTCACTTAAAACTAGGTACTATCAGTTATGATGAATGTAAAAACTATGTTTCATAGTTTAGATTCAAGCCCTCACACTACAACCTTCATGAAGCGTAAGGAATTTAAAGGAATCAATCGATGACAAACAACACATTATAACCATACGTGGTAATCCTTCAAAACAACATCTACCTTATATGCATCATACTTAAATAACCCATTCCATGCAATTTTAGGAGGAGAAACTAATCGTGAATAACTTTGTAAAATAATTGCATTTCCTCTGATACTTTTATCTAAACATATATTTTTTCTTTTTTTTCTTTTTTCTTTTTCTATTTTCTTTCTTTTTTAAAAAAAATGAAAGAAGCTATATTAACATTGGAATTCATTGACAAGACTTAAAATGACAATCCTACAATTATAACCAATCCACATATATGCATGCCCCCACACTTATACTTTTATGCATCTATAATCATCAACAATTAACAAAAGCTCCGCTAGTTTTAAGGCATGGGTAGGACATTTAGTTAGTTTTAAGGCATGTAATATGATTAGCACAAAAAAAGGCAAATAAAGCTCAAAGGGGCTTATCAAAAGAAAAAAAATCATATAATAGGTAGGTTATTTGGCTAATGTAGCTTATGAAACAAAAAGTGCCTATATCATTTCCCTGTTAATGCATGTGATAAAAAAATGTGATCTTGAATAGAAAACCAAAGCAAATTTAGGATGTACATGTCATGAAGGTCACATATAATCAAAAGACAATGAGATTGATATGAATGTGTCGGTAAAAAAAAGCTCAAAATCTGACTTTTTTTTTGCTTACCACTAGTCACTACTCTTCCAAAGATAATGTATATTGACCAATCTTAAGAGTAAATTTACATGCTTAAGTTGCCATAAAATTTTCAAGTTAATTCTATTGACTATATAATCCTAGAAGCAATAGAAAAAGAGAACAAGTTCAATTGTTTGTTTGATTTTTAACCTAGGAAAAACATGTGAGCAACACACAAACTTAAAAAATGCATAAAAACTAAGATCCCCATTGCCACACTTAAAACTTACATTGTCCTCAATGTAACATCAAATGTAAGAATTGAAGCATTTAACAAAAACAACAATTGCAAGAATGTAAATGAAAAGAAACAAACTTCCCTTGGGTTGCCTCCTAATTAGTGTTTTTGTTTATTGTTGCTGGCTTGACTCCATGCTTTCCTTCTTGCGTGAAAAAACTATGGTCTTCAGGTGTCTCCACTTCTGCCTTTTCCACTTGAGGCTCTTTAGGATACGGTTTGAGTTGATGACCACTCACATTCGGTGTCTTCTCTATCTTTAAAATCTTAATCTCTATTGAGTCCCTATATTATTGGAATATCTCTTCACCTTTTCCCTCCTTATTCAATTTCTCCAACCTACTCGGTAAAGGTGTAGAGTTAGCCTTAACAACAATTAGGGACTCAGTATTCACCTTTAAGCTAAATGATATATCCTTTTCTCCTTCACTAGCAATCCCTTAAATAGTCCTCTCAAGATTCTTAATTTCTTCTTAACCAGCAATCCTTTGAGTATTCCTCTCAAGATTCTCAAACTCCTCTCTACTCCTTAAGGTTAACATGTTAACGTTCCTTGGATTCACCTCAGGTTGAGATAGTTGTTTCTCTCTGCTTTTTTATTCTAGGTGGTTGGTAGATACCGTCATTTGACCCATCTGACTTACCAAGTTCTGGATTCTAGATATTGTATCTTACTAGAATTGTTTCACATCCTGTTGAAATTGCAGATTATTAGTAACAAGAGACTTAACTAAGTCTTCTAGAGATGTACCTGATTTGGAATAAGACTTAACTATGCATGAATTGTTGTTCATCTTGCAGTCTATTTAGGAAGTAGTTTTGCTGGTTATCTGCTCTATAACTAAAGTTGAGGTGATCTCTCTGACCTGAGTCATAGGATTGGGAGTGTGGGTTATGGGCAAAATTTCCACCAATAACATTGACATACTCCAGCAATGTCATACTCCCTTCGTAGTGTCCTTTTTATACACAAACACTCATGAAAATAAAAAGGTCAAGAAATAAATTTAAAAATAATTATAAAAAATATGTACAAAACACCAATTAAAACAAAAACACTACACGTCCTGACAACGGTGCCAAAATTCTTGATGTGTGTCTAATGCACCAGAAAATAAACCTAACTCAGCATAACTAAATTTATAGTAGTGGTGAGTAAGGATCGTATCCGCAGGAAATGTACAAAATAAAGTAAAATTGAAGTAAGGAAAGCAAATCAAATTAAAAAGCATAAAAGTGAGAAAATTGATGAATGAGTTTGGAATCCGACTCTTGGTTCAATCTCAGTCTACACACAAATAAACATACTTCGTCAGCTTATTGATTTCACACCTTTCATAGAAACTACTAATCTTAGGTTAACAATTAGATTCTGTTAACCTTAATTTTCCCTTAGCTCTTGTTTAATTAAAATAAGCTCTTTAACTAAACCTAGCTATCAAACAATCTAGAACAAGCTCTTTAGATTTAATAGGACAATCTTATTACGAACTAGGAAAACAAATTAATCTAGGCAACAACCATACAATCTTGGGTCATTCAACCTATATTTTGTTATCCCTAATGATTCAACAACATTAGCTTCCATAAATAAATCCAAAACACAAATATTACATATTTTATTTGAGATTCTAACAATGGGTTTATATAAAAAACAAGCTAATGAACACATTCAGATCATCTTTACACAAATACCTAAATCAATAGATGTAGAATAACATAAAAAATTCCTAAAAAGGGAGAGAATCAATAATACATAATGAAGATACAACCAAATGCATTCCTCAACTTTAATATCCCCTATGAGCTGGAAGAAGGAAGAATAGCCCTCCTTAGACCCCTAAGAAGTAGGAGTTCTACCGGGCTTGTATCTAACAGTGCATTACCAAAACAATTCTAATTTTGAAATTGTGCACGACCATTCATCTTGCACTATATGGTGAATGCTTCATTTCTTACATTTTCTTATCTCATCTTCACCCTAATTCATCTCCTTCTTTTTCTACAAAGACAAATGACTTTGAACATCAAGAGGATGAATCAAAGAATGTGCTTTTAACTCATTTTAGCTTTTGTGCTTCCAAATTATACCTAAAACTAAATATGAGCTAAAATGAATGTCTTAAGCATTTCAAAGAATTAATCACTAAGTATCATAAAGTAAATGTATAAACAATCAAGCACACGTCAATCTTTTTTCTTTCTTTTTTTCTTTATACGCTTTCTCTTAAAATCTCTCCTCCACCTTCTCATCTTGTGTAATGGCTTTCTCTTCTTGCACAACCTCAGGTATTTCAACTGTTAGTTCCCTTCCACTCTTTAGGGTTATCGCATTCATTTGCTCTTTTAGATTTGGCTCTCTATTACTAGGAAGAGTAGCTAGGTAGCTTTCAGAGAAAAGTTTAATGAGTTATCTGATATCCACTTCTAAATTGTAGATGGAGACATCTTAATTTTAGAAGAGAGCCTTGGTTGTACTCATAAACTTAACTACAAGGCCTTTAAGATTTAGTTTCCTTTACTATTGATGTTATTAAAATTTGAGATGAGGCATAGGTCTTTATTGTCCTTAGTTACTTTGTGAGAAGTTTGAACAGTTTCTCCATCTTGGATTAAAGGTGTTACTATAGGAGTTATTTTGAGGTTGATTTCTAGTAAAATTAGCTTGCTCTAATTGATGTCCCTGATTATAAGTTGACTGGAATTGTTGATTGGTATTTCCCTATGAGGAATGTCACAAATCATGACCTACATTAGTTGGGCCCTCACATTCATCTAATTAGTTTTCTTGCTAAAAGCTTTCAGCTCTGCCTATAATGTTACTACTATATCAACACTATGACTATCACCTCTCTTAGGCTCTAGCCTTGGAATTCCCCACTGATAGTTATTCATGGCAATGTACTCAATAAACTTTTACAATTCCTTAGGAGTTTTAAAGATATGTTCCCTTAAATATGAATCAATTAGTTACATAGTTAGGTAACTTAATTTCCTATAGAACATTTGCAACTAATTATGTAGGTCAAGATCATAGTACTAACACTTCCTTAGCAACTCCATCCATCTCTTCTAAGTGTTGTATAAGGTCTTGCTTTCTAACTATTGGAAGGAGAAAAACATTATTTTTGAGCTTTGTAATAGGTGTTGGATAATAGTACTTGGACAAATATTTCTTAGCCAGCCTATTCCATATACTGAGGGGTCCTAGAGGCAATGAATTTAGCCATAATTAAGCTTTGTCCCTTAATATGAAAAGGAACAATCTCAATTGGATCACATCTTTTACAACTTTGTTAAGCTTAAAAGTGTCATGAATTTTTAGAACTTTAGCAATTTATGCATAGGGATCTTCATCTGATAGACAATCAGATTATACTAACTATTGAACTATATAGATCAAGTTAGGTTTAATCTTGAAGTTGTTTGCCTCAACCCTAGGTCTAGTAATGCTATACTCCATCTCAATCAGTGATGGTCTAGTAATAATCCCCCATTGTGTGATTTCCTTCTTGACCTACCATTATGCCTGGTAATTACATTCTCATTCTCAGGTCTCTTTCTTTAAGTTTTTGAAGTAGTGTGCTTTTGATCTCTAGATTTGGTTTAAGTGGTGCTCTAGGACTAATCTTGGTTATACACCAAAGAACTTATAGTTGTAATATAAGTAAAACCACAAATTAAGTAAATAATGTTCTATAACAAAATAAATAAATATAAAAACAAAAAGGATATTAGATTAATAAAATAAATCTTTCCTAATCTTTTTGTCTCTAAAAATGACACAAAAATTATCATGTGATATAGATATATGTAAAAAAAATAAAACTTAGAAACACCAAAATGATTAGACAAGTGCACCTATTATTTCTTGTAGTATACCTCAATAAGTCAATTGTTAGTCAAACAAGGACTATAATTACTAGTACTAACTACCTTCTAATTATCTAGTTAATAAAATTAATGATTGAATAAAATAAAACTAAACTAAACTAATTTAAATGACCAAGTTAAAGCAATAAATAATGTTGATTAAGTAAGATCTAGGTAGAATTCCCATAGAACTTTTCATATACCTTTATCTTAACTAAATGATTAATCTTAGTTCCTTAGTCAAGTAGGAATTTCAAGTTTATGACAATATTCTTTCTCAAGCAATATAGCTCTTCTCCTTATGTTGATTGACTAAAATCTCTTTCTAATCAAAACTCCTAAGGACACATTACTTTGTTTTGTGATTTGTTATTATAGGTTTGGCCTTAACCCAAAAGATCTATAAGGCTCTATGTCTAAGATTTCATGGAATTCTTATTGTTCATATTGTGATCTGTCCATATAAATAATCTCTCTATCTAATTGTGCAAAATTCAAAATTGAATTAAAACATTGGAAAATTTCAATTCAACACAATATAATCATAGGCAATTCTTAAGAAAACTAAACCCTGTCGTTGACTTAAGAATCAATTCAAAATATCAAGTCCTAGGGCCTATCTTATCTAGATCTATATCCTAACTAGTTCGTAACAATATAAATAAAATCCACAAAGAATAAGAAAGAACAGAAGAAAGAATTTTGAATTCTCGAGGCTTGAATCTTGAATGTCCTTGATAAAGCTTAATGATTCTTCTTATTTGCCTCTCCAAGAATGCTTTTTTTATTCCTATTTTCTTTTTGGCTCTTGAATGAAGTTTTATCTTTCGATCTCTAAGAACTCCTATAAAGCTCCCTTCCTATTATTTGTCATCTCTCTTTCAAAACTTGAAACCTTAGAAGCACCTTTTAGAAGTTAATCTAATATTCAACCCTACTTTTCTTTTCTTTTAATTTTTTAGTTAAAAATTTCTACTAAAGTTATTTAATATTTCTTTTGTAGGTAAATTTTTTGAATTTATTAAAATTTACCTTACCAACCTTACATATATTTGTGGAAAATTTCTCTCATTAAGTTTTCTTTCATGTGTACTTTAGTCATCTCACTTGTCTAACATTAAGGATAATGTCATACTTAAGTGTGGGGTATGAATTGCTAGGAATTTATATTTTTTAGTTTTATGCTTTGTATGTTTTAGGCTTAAATTTTTCTATTTTTAGCTTTCTTTTTGTTTTGTGAAGGGGGAGGGGGGAGGGTTCATTTTATGATAAAAAATTCATTAATTTCAGGTATTTCACAACAAGAAAACAAGAGATCCGTTGAATTTCAAATAGTTAATTTCACTAATAAGATAGAAGGCTTACTTCACATTTGGAATTACATAAAAAAAAGACTATTTTTCTCAAAGAGGTTTACAAAAAATACTAGGAAAATGCCAACGACTCTTGTCTTATTTGGGAAATAAAAAGAAAGTACATTATAAAGAATTAATTACTGAGCTGGGTATTCAGGAGTCAAAAATTCATTAATTTGATAATTTTGTATCTAACTGTATAAAGGCAGGCTCAGATCTATGAATAGGGGATGTTGTGCTAGTATCTACAGGACCTAACTCATTAACAGGTTCTCCAAATATGTTAAAAATTTGTCTTAGAGTGGCCCTACCGACTGGAACACTTAGAGGAGCTCCCCTGTCAATCACTGCCATTCCTCTCGTTAAACCCTCTATCGCACTCATAGCTATAGCTCGAACTCGATTATTTCCTAATAATTGTTGTACTTCACAAGTAACATTAATTTGTTGATCGCCAGTATCTCAACCTTTAACTACCAGAGCATTGTAAATATTAGGCGTCTTGCACGGGTGAAAAGGTACATCTAGCACCAGGCCAATGATTTGAGCAATACATCATAGGTTTAGGATCTCATTAGCTTTCTTTATTTATGATTCTTGGTCTATATTGGTTAATAAATGTTAAGTGTATAATATGATTAAGTGCTTGCTATACAAACATGACTTTGTGAATGCTAGGAAACCGTCTTTATTAAGTAATAATACTTCGATTTGACATGAGTTACTATGTGAGAAATTGAGCTAAAATGTAAAATCTTTTCTTTTAAATGTGTATATCTTCTTTCATTGTAAATTTTTAGGACTTACATTTCATATTTTTCAGATTCCATATACGATATTTACAGGCATTAAAATGAGTTACTTAAAATTTATGTTTGAGCCAAATTACCAAGCTTTTTGTACATTGAACCGTTAATGATTTCCTTTGAACCTTGTATAAAATTTTAGTCCTTTTCTTTTAACCCTTTCCCAAAAGTCCTTGAGCTTAAAAGAAAATTAAATAATTACTCCTCAATTTGTGATGAGTAGAGATTTTATTTGTGACTTAGGGTTATTGGAGATGGTATGTAAAGAAACAAGTGCTAGGGAAGATGGTGATGTGTATGAAGATAGTAATGTAGAAAGGAAAAAAACTCATGCTAAATCAAATAAAATTAAAAAAAGACTTTTTTTGCTCAAATTGATTGATATAAGTTTTGTGTACTTAAAAAGAAAAAAGGAATATGGTTGGTTTCAAAGATACAAAGAGTTAGTAGAGTAAGATATTGATATTTCTCTTGATTTACTTGCTTTCTTTTAATTACGTATGAATATTTATCTTTCTATATTATGTTCCTTTTTTAACTTACTTATGCCTTTTGTCCTTCATAACCAATTCAAAGCCATTTTAATTTTTGTTTATATATATATATTTAAGCAGTGGAGATTAGATGATTTTGTAAGCATATGGTAAGTTTAATTTCATAAGAAGGTCTTGAGTGTACCTTACCTAAAATTTTTAATACGTGTGTAAATAAGTGATACTTTGTTAGGAAAGTCAAGTTGAGGTATTAGAGCTTGATAAAGGAGGTGTAATAGTGTTTGCATTGTTTTATTTGTATAATGATTCATATAAGAAATATTATGTGTTTTAAGTATTACAATTTAATTAAAGGATGAGATTTTTACATTTTGTTCTATTAACTATTAAGTTGACTAATGTATGCATGCCAATGTTTGTGGGTATTAATGGAGTAAACCCCCAGGAAACTATAACTCCTCCACTATGGATTTTAAAGCGTTTAAAGGCTTATAGAATATGCTAAATATCACCATATACTTACGAAATTAGAATCATTTCTTATAGCGCCCCTTACCATAGGGCACAGACCGGGACGCCCGGAGGTCATTTCGGTACATATCCTACGATAAGGGCGGGCTACTATCGATCACTACATTCACTTCACATGGCCTCATATCATTATTCATTTATAAAGCATCAATAGAAAATCACAATATTTTAAAATCCAACTTTTTCCTCATTTTATTTCACAAAACCGCAAGCCTACATTGTGCCCTTCAACCTTTACTACATGTACATCATCAACCTAGTACAAAAGTATTACATAAAAGAGGAAGATATTTATACAATCTAGCTAAGCCGTCCAAAAAAATCCCAGCTAACCGACCTTTGAGTCATAACTTCTCTTGCCAAATCACAATCCACATGGCTGGTAGAGCCTCTCAGTAGCTAGAGTTGTCTCTCAGTCTTGAAAAGACAACTTTGCAATTTTGGTGAGCTTTGCGAACTCAAAGAGGTAACCATCATTGATGGTTCACTCAATTCATGCAACACATCATTTCACAAAACAAATAATCATATTTTCTCAAAATTGATCATGTATCACATTTCCACTTAAGCATAGGCAATTATGCATTTCAATCAATCAACCATACTTAACAAAATGCATATGGAATGTTCATGAGACGCCTTTCTAATTGTTACGTTGTTGTGACCGAGTGCCTGAACTGTCCCGTATCTATTTTGGATACCAGGCTCATTGCTAACTGTCCCTTATCCAATGAGGATATAAGGCTCATTTTATATAGTGAGCCTTAGGCTCTTAAACACTATCTAAGCTCGAGGCTCTTTTCACACTTTGAGCTTTAAGCTTTGATTGGTGGCTACTCTGGTCACAACTGCCATTATCTGATTGTGCACTCATGTATAGAATGCATCTATCACAATCAATCATATGATGAAGCACATAGTTCATCACATTCACATTCAAGCATCACTTCAATATCCTATTCCAAAATCACAGTCATCGAACTTTCATTGTCTGAAATCAACAATCAAAACACATTCATTCAATCATTTATAACACAATTTAAGCAAACAAGTAATTAAGTGAGACTGTCTAGGTTACTCACAAGTTGCTCCTGAAGCTAATGCCTAGAAGTTTCAATAACGTCTGGAGGTTGACATTCCAATTGCTCCTCTATAACACAACATACACATCCATCACAAATTGTATAATCATAAGTGTTTAACAATGCACATGAATGAAATGAATTATGTACTATGCATATTCATGACAATCCCGGGTATCTTACCATCAATTTCATCACAAAATCATTCTAATAAAAACCATTAAATTCTCAATTCATTTCTCATGGAATCACTTCATATTTTTTTTCAAAGACACACTTTTGGGTCTACTGTTCACGTTCAATCAGAAGGTGAAAATGATGTAATTTGGTCATACTCTATTCTAGAAAAGTGTTCCTCTATGTATTATGTTTCTATTGACACCAAAATCACTCAATTTGGTTCAGTAATGTGAAAGTTATACTCCAAATATTTTCGGACTGCTTTTTATTCTGAGACAGTACCCTATACTCAACTTCCACCCAAAAATTAAAATTCTTAGAATCCGAATGAGAATTTTATTTCTTCATATGATTTGTAGCCCTATGTCTCTAGTTTACTCAAAATTAAGAATCAGTCCATTTAGATAACTATAGAAAAATATATTCCCGAAATACTAAATCATGTTCAGTGCAGAGAAAAATTCTCCATCCACGTCACACACATTCAACTCACAAAATCAAGTCATCAATCCACATTTCTCATCATTCTAGTTTCAATTTAA
>JAOQMS010000003.1:17443882-17467876 GCA_027563885.1 Erythroxylum longipes
ACAGAGGTAAGGGAGGAGAGCTAGCTATGCCAGTTGGGCCCATGACCAGAGCTAGGGCCAAGAGACTTAAGGAGGCTGTCCATGCGCATGTGGGCTATCTTTTGGAGAGGATGGAACAGTCCAAGCCTATTAGAGGAGAGCTTTATAGATCTCATCCCAAATTGATCCATCTAACTCAAATCCTTGGACTGGATACCCTTGGGACTTGAAGATTTGGATTAATTTTAGTCCCTCATTTAAGCCCAAGAGGCAATAGGCTGACCATGTGTTATTTTAACTAGGATGGGCTTACTTATTCGCTTAAGCTTATGAATTAGACCTTTTTAATTATTTTAAGTTAAGACACCTTTTTTGGGCTAACCCGTGTTAAAGCCCGAGTACTTATTATTAAGCCTGTTTATAAATAGGTTCATTGGGTTAGCGTAGGGGATTAGCAATTATTGCCTGGCTTGTGCCGCCGACCATAGTGAGGTTATTTCCTCTTATTCTTATTTTAACACAAATCAATAATTCACTTATCAATTTTTCCAAATTGTGGCGTGTTTGTTTGCTTCAATCCTCTTGGTTTTAGTGCCGATCATCTAGGTTGCTCGAATCACGTATTCCTGAGGTCTAGTAGGGATTGATTATCCTCTTATTTTTGTTGAATTTTGAATCTTGTTCTTTCTTGTCCTTTCTTATAGAAACTTCCAAACATCCACAAACCCGTTAAGTCGATGCCACCATCATTAACTTCCAAGGATTTTTAGACAACCCTTCATCGAATCACCACCTTGCGTACGTCAGTTGGTATCAGAGCATTGGTGTGAGGTAAATTCTTATTTACTTCAAAGCAAACTAAATTCTTATTTACTTCGAAGCAAACTTAGGATTTGTTCATCACCTTCATTTAATTTTATTCCTTCAAACCCATCAGCTTCAACCAAACCTAGGGTGTGAAAATTTTAGCCTAGGGTTTCTTCTTCTCCTTAGTTTATCTTCTATTGGTATTCAACCTAGATAAAAAAAAAAGCAGAAAAAATTGAAAAAAGGAAAAAAAATCCAAAAAAAGGTAGAACAGAAAAAGGCAAAAAAATCAAAAAAAGTAGGGGAAAATCCCAAAAAAGGCAGAAAAATTCGAACAAAGGCCAAAAAAATCTGAAAAAATCCTATTGATCGAATTGTTCAATTACAATTGCCTACTTGTTATGAGCTATAATTGGGCACTTAGTGGCATAAATGTTGTATTCATATTGGAATTTGTTTGAACATACACTCTATTTCTTTGGGATTATTGATCGGTAGAAACTTGATTCCAACTTGTGACTTGAATTCCAGAGGAATTTGAGTGGTAAGAGGCAAGAGTGTGTGAGCACAATTGAGGGCAAAATCCGTGACTTGTGAAACACAAGGGGAGTGACTTTGACTTTAATGAAACAGGTGAGGGATGTGTTGTGAGGTTGTTTATTGCTAACATTTGTTTTGCAGGAAGAAATTAGTCTATACAATGTCTCAAGGAGGAGGAGAACATGATGAGAGCCGAATTGGAAAGGTGAATGCTCTCACCTTGAGAGCCATTCATCAGTAGTTCAAGAGGCTCAATCTGATTTGTACCGAAATGAGGGAGACAATAGAGAGGTAAGGTCAACAGATTGCGGAGCTCAGACGTAGAGGACGTGAGGAACCTCAAGCTCGGCGTGCTGCATTTCGACAGCAAGCACCTCCTTTTCGTCGACTGCCACCACCACAGTATGAGGTTGAGGAAGACGAATTTAATAAGGAGGAGGAGGAGTATGAGGAGCGCATGCCTATGAGCGCTAGGAGAGGAGAATCGCTCAACAAGCGAGATGGAGACCTCAAATCCATCAAGATGCAAATTCTATCCTTAAAGGGTAGGAATGATGTTGAGGCTTACTTAGAATGGAAACAAAAAGTGGACTTGATTTTTTAGTGCCACAACTTCTTTGAGCAGAAAAAGGTAAAGCTTACTGCTGTGGAGTTCATTGACTATGCATTAATATGGTAGGATCAGTTGGTGACGTCTCGAAGGAGGAATGGAGAGCACCCCATCACTACTTGGGTAGCAATGAAGGCGTGCATGAGGAAGTGATTTTTTCCTTCATATTATTACCGGGAGATGCATCAACAGCTCTAAGGACTCACACAGGAGTCTAAGTCAGTGGAGGACTACCGCAAGGAGATGAAGATAGCCATGATCCGAGCTAATATTGAGGAGGACCCAGAGGATACTATGACATGTTTCTTGAGTGGGTTAAACTGAGAGATAGCCAACTTGGAGTTGCAACACTATATGGAGATTGAACATATGGTGAACATGGCCATAAAAGTGGAGAGACAACTCAAGGCTAGAGTGACAGCAAGGGGTGGAATGAGTTCTAGCCATAATTGGAACACGAAATGGACCAAAAGGGAGGAGAGACCTAAGGACAAGGGTTTGGACTTCAAGGAGACTCCAAAGAGGCCGAATGTAGGGTCTGAAACAAAAGGTACACCTAACACCCAAGCATCTTCTAGTAAACATTCTAGTGTTAAATGCTTTAAATGTTTGGGTTTGGGTCATATTGCATCCCAATGCCCTAATAAGAAAGTCATGTACATGAGGGATAATGAGGTAGTTGAGTATGAGGATGATAGTGAATATGATCCCTTGCCATGTGATGAAAATGATAGTGATGATGATTGTGTGGAGAGGGCTGCCATAAGAGAAGCACTTGTTGTTAGGAGGGTTTTGAGTGCTTGGGTAAAGGAGGAGGTGTTAGATCAAAGAGAAAACTTATTTCATTCGAGGTGTTTAATGGGAGGAAAAATTTGTAATCTGATCAAAGATGGGGGTAGTTGTGTGAATGTAGTTAGTATGACTATTGTGACTAAATTGGGGTTAACATGTAAGAAGCATCCTAAACCATACAAGTGACAATGGTATAATGACAGTGGTAAGGTGAAAGTGACAAAGCAGGTGTTAGTGTCCTTTTTAGTCGGTAGAAATGAGGATGAGGTACTTTGTGATGTAGTACCTATGCAGGCAGGTCATTTGTTGTTAAGGAGACCATGGCAATTTTATAGGCATGTAGAGCATGATGGGTACAAAATAGGTACTCCTTTAAATTGAAGGGTAAAAATTTCATCTTGGCTCCATTGTCACCCCATGAGATCTACTTGGACCAGGTCAAAGCAATGAAAAGTGAGGAGGGTTCGAGTAATGGGGTTCAAAATAAAGAAGAGGGAAAAGAGGCCCAAAAGAAAAATGAGATTGGCCCAATGGGGATTGAATGCATGAGTGAGGAAAAGAAAGTAAGATGTGCAGGAGAGAAAAGTATGGAGAGAGAAAAGAAGAGTGAGAGAAAAAAAGAAGAAGGTGAACTTGTTTGCTAAGGGAAAAGATTTGAGGAGAGCATGTGGAAAGAAAAGAGCACTTGTGGTGGTTAGATATATGGAGTTTTTTATGGCATAAACTAACCTTAATCATGACTTGCCAAGTGTTTTTAAGTCTCTTTTGCAGGAATATGGAGATGTCTTCCCTGAGAAAATACCTAAAGGGCTACCATCCTTACAGGGTATTGAGCATCAAATTGACTTCGTACCCGGAGCTCAAATACTAAACCAACCAGGCTATAGGGGCAATCCTAAGGAGACAAAGGATCTTCAAATGTAAGTGGATAAGCTATTAGAGAAGGGTCATATGAGGGAAAGCTTGAGTCCATGTGCTATTCCTGTCTTGTTGGTGCCAAAGAAGGATGGAACGTGGAGGATGTGCGTGGATTACAGAGCTGTGAACAAAATCACTGTAAAGTATAGACATCCCATTTGTAGTTTAGACGATATGTTAGATGAATTGCATGGTGCGTGTATCTTCATAAAAATTGATCTGAAAAGTAGTTATCATTAAATTCGAATGCAACCTAGGGATGAATGGAAAATTGCTTTTAAAACTAAGTATGGGTTGTATGAGTGGCTAGTGATGCCTTTTGGCTTAACTAACGCACCTAGCACCTTTGTGAGGTTAATGAATCATGTTTTGCGTGAATTTATAGGTAGATTTATAGTTGTTTACTTTGATGATATTCTTCTATATAGCACTACATTAGATGAGCATGTCATGCATGTGAGGCATGTTCTTGATGTGTTAAGAAAGGAGAAGTTGTATGCGAATCTTAAGAAGTGTACGTTTTGCATTGATAAGTTGAATTTCTTAGGATTTGTGGTTAGTTCGAAGGGAGTTGAAGTGGATAGTGAGAAGGTGAAGGCTATTCAATAATGGCCGGTGCCTAAGAGTGTGACCGAGGTGAGGAGTTTTCATGGACTTGCTAGTTTCTATAGGAGGTTTGTGAAGGATTTCTCTACCATTGCTCCACCTTTAATTGAGGTAATCAAGAAAGAGAGAGGTTTTACATGGGGGAAGAAGCAAGGACGTGCATTTAACTTGTTAAAAGAAAAACTGTATTCTACTCCTATTCTTTGTTTGCCCAATTTTGATAAAATGTTTGAAGTTGAATGTGATGCTTCTAGGATTGGTATAGGTGCTGTGTTGTTAGAGGAAGGAAAACCAGTTGCATACTTCAGTAAGAAGTTTAGTGGTGCCTAACTTAACTATCCGACATATGACAAGGAACTTTATGCCGTGGTGAGAGCATTAGAGGTGTGGTAGCACTACCTTCAACCAAAGGAGTTTGTCGTTCGGATAGATCACGAGTCGCTTAAACATTTGAAGAGTCAAGGTAAGTTGAGTACGAGGCATACGACTTAGATGGAGTTTTTGGAAACTTTTCCATACGTACTGTACTACAAGTAAGGGAAGGAAAATGTAGTGGCCGACACCTTATCGAGGAGGTATTCCTTAATCTCTTCTCTTAGCTTTAAGTTGTTGGAATTCAAGCAAATTAAGGAATTGTATGCCACTGATTTTGCTAGTGTGTATGTCGCATGTGAACATGGTGCATTTCGCAAGTACTTTAGGTATGACAATTATTTATATCATGGAAATCAAATATATGTACCTAATTGTTTTTTGCGTGAGTTGTTTGTTCATAATGCCCATAGTGTTGGGTTAATGGGGCATTTTGGGCTTTCCAAGACATTAGACATCTTGCACGAACATTTTCATTGGTCATCTATGTGTAAGGATGTGAAGCGTGTGTGTAACTGATGCATTACTTGTAGACGGGTCAAATCCACTTCTGAACCTCATGGATTATATCCTTTGCCTTTACCTACTGACCCTTGGATGGATATATCTATAGACTTTGTTTTGGGTTTACCTAAGACAAAGAGGGGGGTTTGATATCATCTTTGTTGTTGTAGATAGATTTAGTAAAATGACGCATTTCATTGCATGCTATAAGATTGATGATGTCGTGCATGTTGCTGATTTGTTCTTTAAAGATGTTGTACGATTGCATGGTATTCCTAGGTCTATTGTTTTGGATAGAGATGCTAAGTTTTTGAGTCATTTTTGGCGTGTATTGTTGGGAAAGTTGGGAACTAAACTGTTATATTCTACTACTTGCCACCCACAGCCTGATGGACAAACTGAGGCAGTGAATAGAACCTTAGGGACTTTGTTGCCGGTTGTTGTAGGGAGAAAATTGAAAACTTAGGGTGATTGATTGCCATTTATTGAGTTTGCATATAATAGATGTGCGCATTCTATCATAGGGTCCTTACTTTTTGAGATTGTTTATGGGTTTAATCCTTTGACTTTTTTAGATTTGGTTCCTTTACTTCTGCATGAGTTGTCTAGTACAGATGGGAAGAGGAAGGCTGAAATAGTGAGGAGATTCATAAGAAGGCACGACAACACATTGAGGAAAGAAACAAGGTCTATGCTCGTCAAGCTAATAAAGGACGAAAGTTGGTGACTTTCAAACCTGGAGATTGGGTTTGGGTGCACCTTAGGAAGGTGCATTTTCCTACTTATAGGAAATCTAAGCTGGACCTGTGGGGTAACGGCCCTTTCCAAGTCGTGGAGAGAATCAATGATAACGCTTCCAAGATTGGCTTGCTAGGTAAGTATGACATGTTTGCTACCTTCAATGTTGCTGACTTATCTCCTTTTAATATGGATTCAGATTCGAGGACAAATCTTCTTAAGAAAGGAGGGATTGATGTGAGCAGGAGCACAGTTCGTCATGGAGTTGGCATGAATGACAGAGGTAAGGGAGGAGAGCTAGCTATGCCAGTTGGGCCCATGACTGGAGATAGGGTCAAGAGACTTAAGGAGGCTCTTCATACGCATGTGGGCTATCTTTTGGAGAGGATGGAACAGTCCAAGCCTATTGGAGGAGTGCTTTATGGATCCCATCCCAAATTGATCCATCTAACTTAAATCTTTGGACCAGATACCCTTAGGACTTGAAGACTTGGACTAATTTTAGTCCCTCATTTAAGTCCAAGAGGAAATAGGCTGACCATGTGTTATTTTAACTAGGATAGGCTCATTTATTCGCTTAAGCCCTTGAATTAGAGCTTTTTAATTATTTTAAGTTAAGACACCTTTTTTGGGCTAACCTATGTTAAAGCACGAGTACTTATTATTAAGCCTAGGTATAAATAGGTTCATTAGGGTTAGTGTAGGGGGATTAACAATTATTGCCTGGATTGTGCCGCCGACCATAGTGAAGTTATTTCTTCTTGTTCTTGTTTCAACACAAATCAATAATTCACTTATCAATTTTCCCAAATTGTGGCTTGTTTATTTGATTCAATCTTCTTGGTTTTAGTGCCTATCATCTAAGTTGCTCGAATCACGTATTCGTGAGGTCTAGTAGGGATTGACCCTCGCGTATCCTCTCATTTTTGTTGAATTTCGAATCTTGTTCTTGTTCTTTCTTGCCGAAAATTCCAAACATCCACAAACCCATCAAGCTGACGCCACCATCATTAACTTCCAAGGATTTTTGGACAACCCTTCATCGAATCACCTCCGTGCGCACGTCACTAACACTAGTTACAACGTTGAGTTTGACTTCAATTACAAGTTGTTTATATTAATTTTTAATCCGTAAGTAAACCAATACTAGTCTGGGAAGTGTGTTAGGTACCAAACTCATGATCTAAAATTTAAGGATGTTTGAAAACATAATTTCAATCAACTTAGGATTCTATTATGTAACCTTAACTCTAAATACTCTTACTAGGGTAACTTAAGGGATTTTGGTGAGGTACATGACAAGCAACTTGTGTCTTTAGGTATTGTCTTAGGGTTTGTTAACATCTAGGAAGAATTTGGAGTAAGATTAGAAAAAGATCAACCTCAACTTAGATGCAATTGGGGATTTCATATTTTTATCTTTTCTTATTTTCTTTCTTTTATGTTAAGATTGATTCTTTTTGTTTTCAATATATTGAGTAGCTAAATCCCTAGTTAGGGTTAGGATGTAATTTATGTTGGATATTTCAATTATTAATGCATAAGTTACTATCATTTACTTGAATTTATGCTCTTTGATCTTAATTGTTGAATTTATGTTTGATCACTATAGATTTAGCCTATGAATTTATATAAAAGACTAAGAACTGAGAAGTATAACCTAGGATAATAAACATCTAAATTTAGGAATAGACGTATCATAGATAAAAAGGTGATAACTAATAGGTTAACTATACTTAATCAATTTGATTAGGTGTTGCGCATCGAAGGGTGATTTTTTTTAATTGAATATTCTTATGGGCCTTAAGAGAGGGCATAGGTATATTAGTTTCATTGTTATTTTAACTTTGATAATCAAACTTGCATGATAATTAAAATTTTACATAAATGAACTTCAAAACATTTATCCATCTTAATTTCTCTTTTAGTGTTGAATTATGTTGTTTTCATGTGTCTCATAATTTATATTTTTTCTTTCAAATTCTTGTTTAGTTGTGTTGTGTTGTTTTACTAACATTAATAAGTTTGACAATTATAGTCCATATAAGATCAATATTATGGAATATTTCAGTTTTTATTAATTACTATAATCAATTTTGTGCACTTAGAAATAAATTCAATCAAATTAAGGAAACAATTATAGCCTTGAGGGTTTTTATCAAAGTCAGCACAAGAGCAAAACTAGCGTGGAACTTGCCTGAAGAAGCTATGCTTCTATGTAAAGCTTTGAACTCAAAGTGTCTAAGTAATAATTGGTAGTTTAACAAGTTTCGAGTATTTTGTTGAAGGTTAGTAAATAGTTATTGGGAGTCGTTTACTGTAAAGCTCTAACGATGTATTTACCGCTTAGGAAGACTAACCCTAGTATTCAATCTGTCTTTTCTAGTTGTAAGTCATAGACAAGTCCTTCTGTCCTATTACTTGGCCTTTCAACTCTGGTGTATGCGGAAAGATCCCTCGAGACCATCTGATACCATTAGATTGTTCATACTCACATGAAGAGCAGTACTTTGCAGCTTATTAGGTATTAGTAGATTTGGATACCATATCACGTATTTTATTTTATTTATTTTAATTTTACTTATCTACTTTTTTAATATATCAGTTTTATATATCTACTCTTTTAACCGGCATAACTTTTTCCATCGTCACATTTGCATGTGGTACCGGAAACAGATTCTCTACTCTGTAGGAATAAAGTTACGTACTATCAGACTTCCCTAGGCCCCGCATTGCTGCGAAATTCGAACTGTGTGTGATGGTGATGGTTAGTAAACAGGTACAAGTATTTTGTTGTTGGGTGGTTTGGATCGGATCCTTAATATTGACCCAAGACGTCCCCTCTAGACATGCTTCTATCCTTTTTCATTAATTCATTCACGTCTTTTTTATAAAAATAAAAACAGGTTGTTTTTGAAATACGGGGCTCTAATTCTTAATTTGCGTCTAGTTAATAAAAACTCCTTGCACAGTAACATTATTCCTTTTACAAGAAGTAATGCTAATTAACTCCAATATATCTACTTCTATTATAAGATACTATATATCATGTGGGGAAAATTGATGTTATTAAATTAAACTAGAAGAAGAATGGTAGCCTGTCCTTCATCCAAAACATTAATAGTCTCGTATAAATGCGCATGAGCAGCAATTTCACTAATTGTACAGAAATCTTGATTAATACAAATAAATACAAATGCAGACAGGTAATTATGTTATATCATATGCCATTGTAAACAGTTGCAATTCGTAATTCGTAGCCAAGCATGGAACAATAATTACAGAATACTCAAAAAGTCGATATATATATGAACTGAGGTAGAGGATGTACATATAAATATAATAGGGTCAAAGACAATATTATATTTATATGTACATCCTCTACCTCAGTTCATCATATCACCAACTCTTTGCGAATTGTGACCCACAGAACATGCATGCCTCATTAGGGTTTTGGTTTGCTCCTTTTCTTTTTTCCTTGAATATTGATTTTAGCTAAGATATGTCAAATGATAAAAGAACATTAATGGACTTGTAGGGAAAGAGAGGAATAAAATTCGTCACTGTGCTTATGATCCATAGTTCCACCAAACTGACGACAGTAGAGAGAGAGAGAACATTTGTTTGGTCTACTAGAAAGGTTAAAAACAACACAAGATCTTTTTCGTGGGAAGAGAAACCTTATCTCAAGACCTAACATAGAAAATAATGTTGGTGGGACTCTGCTCCAGTTTGTACGCATTTAAACTCTCTTTTCTCTGCTACTTCCTTTCTTCTTGTATGCCATTGCCTCTCTCTAGTTTTCTCTCAGAACACCCAAAACGCAACAGAATTGTTCCCCCCCCCGCCCCCCAGTACCAACCGTATTCCACTATGCTCCATTTCTCTATCTTTTCACGTCTCTTATGTTTAGGAGTTATTCAAGTACACAAAACACACTATCATTACCTTCACGTACTAAATCCAAACAAAACAGTAAACACACCAGGACATGACAACCCCCACAAGCAACGAAAAGAAGAGATAATGACCCGAAAGATTGTGTGAGAGAGAACAAAAATACGAGAGTCAGGAAGAGTCAGGAACTCTTAGTAAATTATAGAGCCCTGTGTTGTTGCTCAAGGATATTGATATTTGTTTTTTGTCTTTTAACACTACCTGAAGCAGACTCGTCACCATTGGTCTTCTCCATTACTGCTTTCAATGCTTCTTGGATTGAGCTGATGGAATACTGAGGATGGCATTGTTGTTGTTGTTGAGGATCAGTAACGTAACTCGATGAATCTTCCTCTCCAGTAACGAATAAAACATTCTTTACTCGCCCACCAAGTGTTGTAATCTCGGCTTTTAGTGTTCTTAAGCGTAGAGCTTTCAATGTCTTTATTAGATCAGGTAGGAGATCGGATCTGTCTTCACAGCAAAGTGATGCTTTGATCACAAACTTGCCATCTTCATCTGACGTATCGACTGTTAATTCATCGATTTCGGTTGGCACTGGACTTGTTTCGGCTATCAATGAAGTCTGTCTTTTTAGCTCTTTAACGTGTTGAATCACTTCTGCTAGCAATGAAGCTTTATCCGTCTAAATCAAAAGCCACAAAAAAGAAGCAAGAAAATCAAGTAACTTAGTATCCATAATATTTTATGACTAAACGTATGTGTTACGAAGGAATAATGAAGTTAGCATGACAACGTGAATTTAGAAAGCAAAAATAATGCCTTTGCGGATTAAGCATGAAGCCAGTAGGAGAATGTTATGTTTTAAAGGGTGCTTTTGTCTGACTGAAAAGAAAAGAGAAAAGATGGGATGTGAATGTTTGCAGCCATGAACGACAATTCAATCGTAAAAGCAGGATTCTAATGGTGGGGTTCATGTTGACAAGGATTAGGGCATGAATATGTTATATAGGTGACTGACAAGAATGCAAATTTTGTCTGTGTTATGTATCTTTTCATCCTCTCTAATTACTTTGGCTGTGGACATCCGGCAGAAAATTTCCATGGAAGCTTTTCAACTGAACTTGGTTCCTCTTTATCATGTCAAGTGAGCGACACAATCGCTTATTCCCTTTGGTTTTGCCTTCCTCGGAACTACCACAAAGTACCAGGGAGGGAATAAACCAAAAGAGAAAGCAATAGTATTGAAAAGATCAAAACAAAAAAGAAGAGCTAAGAAAAGAAAAATGTAACAACCTTTCATATCTAAAGAATAGGTTTTTATGACAAATTATAAGACCAGCCATCCAAATAGAATCTTTAGATGGATTTCCAGAGATCTTTTGAAAAGAAAAAGTGCTTTAATGAATAACACAAAACAAAAAGGGCACGAAACAAACAAGAAATAGTGATTGTGTGACATTCTTTGATATTCTAGACATCATGCTGTACCCGTGAGGACACTTTAAGAGTTTCACATCAGTGCGTCTTGTTATCAATCTCGTACTTGGATGTGTAATGAACTTGTATGATGATTTTTACTTACTTTGGTGGTGCTAGGTAGTAAGCTGCGGAGCTTCGCAAGGTGATTGTTGATTCTCTCTCGTCGTCTCCTCTCAGCTTCGCTGTGACTCTTCGAAGCCGCTAAAGCCTTGGCATCCATAATCTCTTGAGCTGTCATTTTTCCCAACTCAGCTTGCAGTCCAAAAGGAGTCGAACCCGGTTGATGAACTACTGGTCCAAGAGTGTCCGATATGATCCTGAGATGGTCACTTGATGGACCGTCGTATGCGAACTGCAAAGCAGGAGCTCTTCTGTTGAACAAACTACCATATGATGTCGGCACTGAAGGGGATATTAAAAATGGATCGTGAACGTCTCGAACCGTGTTTGAGTTGAACGGGGCTTGAGGGACGTTAAAGGCGTGAACTTGAGGGATTGGCCATGGCAAGATTGGTGAGACTTCTGGCAAGATCATTCCTGCACCTCTTGTTCCTCCATAGGGATCACTGTTATGATTTTGTTGCTGCTGCATGTGTTGGTCGTGTTGACGAAGAAGCTGATCCTGGTATCCGTGTAGGTTATGGACAGTGTGAGAACTCTCTCCTTGATGTCGATCTTCTTCTTTCAGTCCGCACATCTCTGCCTTTCTCTATGAACAAAGAACCTGTTGGTGTGAGATGCTTTTCATCGTATACACCCATCAATCACTCCAGGAAGTGGATGTAATTGAGGATAATAAAATATGATTTGGGTTCATAAGTTTTGGAACAAGAAAAAAGGTTAATAAAAAGGGAGTACAATTAGAAGCTAAAAGAGAACATACGAAGATTCAAAACGGTCAGAACCTTCACTTACATGGGATTGAACGGACTTCTCAGACCTCCATTTTCACAGGCGTTGTTGTTAAGGTGATGGGGGTAGCAGAAAAGCCAAAGAAACAAAAGGAGTCTTTGTTTAATGAATCTCACTATCTCTTTTCACTTGGGGTAGGTTTTTTGTCGACCACATCCACAGACTTTGCTGGGGAGAGAGAGAGACAGAGAGAGAGATTGATTGGTGATGACCTATTTTATCCTTTTGCTTCAACAAAGAATTTTCCTTTCCTTTGGTTCTTAATTTGTTGGGATCTGTTGGGCTCCTTTGTTGTCGTTCTTTTGCTCGACTTCTGTATGCTATGATCTGAACCTCTCTTTCTCTGTCCACCTCACTGGAGTGATATGAATATATAGTCTTCAAGTACTGCTAGTCCCCTTTCCTTTCTTCTTACGCCATTCTTCATCCGTCCCTGTAGCTATCAGGAGAGGGGGGGTATGTGGATATCTTTTCGTTTATTTTATACACAAACTATCCAACCCTTCTGTCTGTAATTAAACAAGATTACATTAACTTGTTGCATTGTGATTGGTTCAATCTGTCTGATTACAGTGTTTAGGGAAAGGGAAAGAGAGTGGAGGATGAGATGGGAAACACAGAAACAAACATAGTGAATACACAACTCACAGATTGTCGACCGACCAAAGGCCCCAAAAAGGCTGATAGTATCAGCATGATAAAAGGCCTTGGCTTAGCTTACTAGTAAATTTCCTCTCTTTTATCAGCTTTTTCTTCAACTTATTTTCAATTAATTTTAGCTGGCTATTCCTAGGAGAGGAGCCGTCTCTCTGTGTCCGTGCCTTAACCTTTCAGTATATTACCTCAGTCAAGCCCCCACGTTCTTCCATACTCTTGGCTATTTCCACGCCATCCTTTCTGCTTCTCCGAGACCATGTAATCATTGTGTCTTGGAACACACTCCATCTCTCTCTAGCTATAAGGTTTGCTTCTTTGGTTTCAGTTATTCAATTCAATGCTCATGTATTTGGTCCTTTTTGGTTTTGGTAGGTGTAGGTTTGAGAACATTTGCGCACCATTGGGCGTATAATTTGATAGGAACTTGGGGTGGACCCTTTTCATTTGGGGTAATGGAAAGGCCTTAAAGTTGATAGATGCGCCAATTAGAGTATTCCCTCGACAGTCGTGGCATTTCTGTTTTCCTCTTCTAGTGTTTGTGATATATTTATAATCTGTACTTTCTTAATCCTGAGAATGTGAGAGAACCAAAATTTAATGTTTCTATTATATTGGATACAATTATCACTGAATTGGGTATCACGTTTACTAGTATTAAAGAAATTTCCTTTGTTATTTGCCAATATTGTTGTCAGGTATATTTTTATTGTAACTAGACTGGACTTGTCAATGTAGCTCAAAATAACAAGCGTACTGCCCTACTTTATTGTCTTGTATGATCAAAGATATACACTTTAGTACTTCTGTATCTGTTATCTGAATCTTAAAGTGAAAGCAAGTGATTATCATTCTTATTTCATAGTGTGCAATACATGGAATCTTAGGTCTCAAGTTTGTCACTGTTGGTTAAAAAGATTATACTTATCTAGGGGAAGCTTCCCAATTTGCGTTATACTTTTATCTGTATAATTATTATATGCATATAACATGGGTTAGAGTGACTCATATCATCAGATTCCAACAATCCCACATTTTATTTTCAAGTTAATAGTATGATTTGTTGAAGTTCAGGAAAATATTATAGCATATCAGTTTGTTAGTTGGGAACAATGGTACGACAAATATATGCAACTTTTTTGACGCACCAGAGAATAATAGATGTTTCTATTCACCTTTAACACGAGGCACGGTAATCCATAGAGCTCCTAATCACGTTTTTCTCTTATGATCATTTAAGCCACGAGCTCCATTTTTTGCTCCCCCAAGGCCATTAAGCTGCTTGTGCTTAAAGATGTTTATTTAAACCCGTGTGCATTTTCATGGGTAAAAAAGAAAGAGACGATAAAAGACCAGGGAGTAACGCACTTGACCCAACTATAAGAAAGCTAAATAAATAAGTTGGCTAACATAAACTAGAACAAAAATCATTTAACCAACCTGCTTTTTTATTTTCCGCTTTAACACAATAATTGTGTAACCTATTTTTTCTCTTAATTAAGGCTATATGTACAGAATGAAGATTATGATCCGAATTCATAATCTTTTATAGTAGTACAACAAAACCTTTCTACTTCTTGAATTGACGCGTTGAGAACAAACTGGATCGGGTGTGAAATTAACTCGGTGAATGGCAAATACCAAGAAGTCCACTTTCATTGTGTCGTCCTTTGATTCTTTTACCTTCCTTACCTACAAGTTTGGTACGGAGAAAGGCACTAGGTCTGTGTTTTTTTTTTTTCACCCACTTGAGGATCAGTCACTAGCCACTGCTGCTTCTGTGGTGTTACTATTTGGTAGAGAAGGGGATGGTATTGGTTGCACAAGAAAGAGGTCTCCTTTAAATAAGTTTCTTTTGGACCGTATGTGGTCACACGCATGGCTTCTTTTGGTCCCCCATTTCTTTTGTACACTTTTCTCTCATCTTTTGTAAACGCCCTTTATTGTATGTATGTGGTATTTTTATCGGGTACCTATTCAAACATTTGATGATAGCTGCAATCCCACTACCATGAACCCTTCTTTGTGGGGTTTATGATGACATCAATCCCACCCTGTCGTGACGTTTGTTTCTTAAGCCTCTTCTTTGGCTCCCTGATTTTCTCTCAATTTAACGTAGAGAAGCAACTTATCTATATGGGTCTCTTCCTTATATGATGAAGTGGTGCTTGAATCACCAATTCAAAATTTCCATAGAAAATATCAATTCGTCTCTTATCATATCTTACCAAGTTACCTACCATAACAAAAAGCACTAGCTCTACTTACTCATGAAAGCACCAAGGTTGTGTTGTAACCACAGCTTTGTGCCTTAACTATGATGTATTTGCTTATTAGCTCTTGCGAGAAGTTTCATGTAGTTCAACCTTACCAACTTCTCAAGCTACTTTTTTCTTTCCTCCCACGAGCGCGCATAATGAGCTAAATTTGAAAATTTTGACAACCAAATCATCAAGTATTATTGTTTTTAATTAATCTTTCAGTGTCTTTAAAATTTAAGGTGTTCCGTGGCAATTAGTAAAATAAAATCAAGATTTCTTTTAGAGTTTTGATTTTCTGTTTGGTGGCTAATTTGTGTTAACTCTTAAATGGAATTAGATGGAATAAATATATTAAATTGAACTCTTACTTTTACGGCAATTAATGAAGTGATAATATTAAATCATATTATATATAAGTTTGTCTCTCTTAATTTGTCTTCTCTTTTCTAATTTTAATCCCTTTTTAACGTTTCAGCACAAAATTTTTAATATTTAGAACTAGGTTTTAGTTTAGTTCCTTTCCTAGAAAAGGACAAACGATAAAACTAGAGTTTCCTCCTTTGCTATTGTGACCTTCCTCTTCTTGAAATTTAAGTTGAGTTGAAAATGAAGTCAATCCAAAAGAATTAAGCCTTATGGAGAATTGCTCATTCTCAACTTTATATGCTATTATTAGATGTTGTATCTTTTCGATGTGAGATTTATTATCCCAATACTTCCCCTCACTTGCAATCTCTTTTTGAGTTTGTCAAGTGAACTATTTGAGATTTTCGGGCTCCAGAATCTTTACTGGGCCATTGGACCTTATAGGCTCTAATACTATCTCGAAATTTAAGTTGGGTTAAGAATGAGGTCGCTACAAAAGATTTAAGCCTTGTGGAGGATTGCTCATTCTCAACCTTATATGCTATTGTTAGACGTTGTATTTTTTCGATGTGGGATTTATTATCCCAATACCTCTCACTCTCCTCTTCTTTCTCTTCAAGTCTGAAGTCAGCTTTATCTACCCCTATTCTTCAAATCCCTTAGTGGTGAGGTTGAGCTATCTTACAAGTTCTATTTGAATGTCTCTATGCTTGAATGAGCACACAACCGGTCTAAGGAGGATATGATATGCCAAGATATGTTTGAAGCTTAAAAACTTTGAGAAGCTACCTAACTTTATCAAAATCAAAAGGCTCTTTGAAGAAGAAGGTCTAATGGAAGCAAATATTAATCTCACTTACCAACAGAAGCCATAGGTGAAAACCATGAGTTAGTGAACCTTAATGCCTTGAATCCTCAGTGCTCAATGGAAAATAAAAAAGCTTATGGTCCAGTAAGTGGTGAATTAGGGGCAAATAAAATAACTTACCCCTTTAGAGAATTGTTATAACAAGGTTGTTACTCCTATGAACACCTCTAACCTGGACAGTTTTTAACACAAAATCTAGTCAAATGCATCATAATAAAAGAACATTGTTCAGTTGAATAAAATCTAAAGGAGATACCAACAGATTTAATGTCACAATATTTTTCTAAAGTTATAAAGGGATAGAATTATGAAAAAGAAATGCTAAAGGAGGCACTAAAAGCAAGTTCTCTAAACTCATCGAGGGATAAGTTTGTAACCTGTATAAGAAGGAAGCCGGGTAATAAAGTAAATTAGAAGGGTACCTAGCCTTAACTTCTAAGTAATAATTATTGCTTGGAATATAAAAGGCATGAATTGTCGTAAAAAACAAATAATTCTTAACTATCTAAATTTGTAAACCCTTGTATTGTAGGGATATTGGAGATAAAAAGTAAGAAGAATAACATTAAATTTTTCGAATGGATCTTTGAGAAACTTTGGAACACTCTTTCTAATTATCATCACCATTAAAATGGGAGAATAGTAGTAGGGCTCCACTTAGAATTGAGTAAAGTACATAAGGGCCTTATGTCTGATCAATTCGTTCACTTATTATCATAAATTAAGTCCCCAACCTATCAAAATCATAGTTGTCTATGCCTCTACTTATAAGTTTTGAAAGACCTCTTTATGGAATGATTTGGAATCCATAAACTCTTTTGTCTAAACTTGTTATCTTATAATAGGAGACGTCAATAATATTCTTCTCTCACTAAAACTAAAGGTGAAATATTGAATTACAAAGTAAAGAGTAAGGATTTCCCGAAATGCTTAAATATTTATAGATTATTTGACTTAAGGCATAATATTTTGTTCACACCTAGAGTAACAAACAAGAGGGAGATTGTTTATAGGAAGAAGTTAGATGAGGCCATATTGAATCTCTTATGTCCCTCTAACTTCAACTATAGCAAAGATTACTTCAATAGCCCCTATACTCTGATCATAATCTTGTTGAGGTTATAATTGATACTAAGTCACTTAAGATTAAAATCCCATTTAGGTTTAATAAATTCCAAATCAAAATTGAGGTTTGTAAGGAGGTTTTCTCTAATAGTATTGAGCTTGAATTTGAGGGTTACTATTCTTTTAAATATATGTAAAAGCTATAAGCAATGAAAGGATAATTAAAGAGGCTATTCCATAAGAAAGGTAAAATACACCAATATGTCACTTCCTAAAGAAAAAAAAGAGTTATGTAACATATAAAAGGACCCAAATCTTTTCCTAAGGATTCCAATTTAAAGGGAAAAGAAAGGAAAGCTCTAAACATTCATATTGAATCTTTGGTGAATCACCATTCTTTAATAAAGTAAAGAGATTAGAATCCTTAAGTCAAAATACTTAAATAAAATTAATATATATATATATGTATGTATGTATGTATGTATGTATATTCTAAATAGAAAAAGATAAAAATGAAAAATGAAATAAACGGATAATGCCCACTCAAGTGCTTATCCCATTGGATGTTTATACGTATATTGCAATATTAGACTATCATACTAGCTACTTTCTACACAATCTCTTATTGGCTAGTAGCAGCGCTTCTTACTTATTAGTTGTGGGAATAGGGGAGGAGATTGCAACTATTTCTCTTATGCAATTTCAAGTGATCATTCCAAACCAACAGCCTTAGGCTTTCAACCCTAGCTTGCACTTAATATGATTTTTGACAATCATGAATCAGGAAGGTCAGCCTAGAAAGAGACTAGCCGGCGAGTCTCCGAATCTTAGAAAGAAGCGAAAGAAAGCCGCCTGTTTTGAAAGTATGAGAGCATCAGCAAAGGTGAAAACACCTATGTCTGAGCACCTTTTTTTCTTAGAGAACAACAGTTGTTAGCATATTGGTCTAATTCAGTTTAAGATCACTCTCACATCGACGTTCTCTCAAACTTAAATCCATAATTTCTTCTCACGCACTCTCTTTGGCCTCCGATATGATCGTCTTTGCTTTTTACCATTTCGGTTATATTGACATTTTTCTTTCAGTGTCTTCAATTTGATCCCCAATGTTTTGATATCCACAGGAGTCATTTTGGAAAGTTTATGAATGGAAATTCAAGAACTGACTTGAGCTTTGGACTGGAGCAATCTTTGCTTATAGTTAGAAGCTGATCTTAAGCCCTTTACATAACCTTTGGCTCAGATAATTTCAGGGGTTGCACATTTGGTTCCAACTGCCACGTACTTTCCCCTTAAATTAAGGTGTGTTAAAATGCTCAACTAGATTGCTGTTGCAACTGGTACTTTCATCCTTATTTCTATGCTCCTTTTGGACATGCTAGAGATGAAAGAGTTACATAGACCACCCACCAGAGGTGTTGAAAAAACTGTTGACTTGTGCACTATATTGAAGGTATATTTGATAGTTTGAATCTTGCTTTTTCTAAATCAATATTACTATGCCCATCTAAAATGATCATAAATAGGATGCCATCGTTGTATGTTAATTTGGGTAACTTGTATGACAGGTGAACAAACCTATGCTGAAGACACGAGCTTTCCAGGAGGCATGTGTAATTTCTGTTATTGAGGAGCTTGTTGAACATCTAACTCAATGGAGCTATTTTGTTGCCTTCTTTGAATTGTCCTTTATTCAACTGGAACGATTTCATAGTTTTTGTAAAACTACAAAAATTGAGAGATTTCAGAAAGAAATGAGGTAGCTTATTCACCTAGTATCTGAATGATTACCAAATTTGCTTCAGTAAGAGAGGGTTAGCGATGAGGGAGGAATGTATATTTATTGTCCTTTTATGTGTTTGCTTGTTGCATAATTAGTCACTTACTTGTAATAAAGAATATGGGACCATAAATCATGTTCGGTTTGTTAATGTCCCAAATCAAGGCTAATTTATCATTCACAAATGGGAGTTGTAAAACAGACAATTTTCTACCAAACGATCCTGCGACATCATCATTTCTAAAGGTTTGAATGTCTACGCTTTCTTCTCTCTCCCTAATGAAGTTATTTTCTTGTCCAATTTGTTCTCTCTTTTCTTTTTAACCTTTGTGTTTTTTTCCTCTTTCTCTTGAGTTACATATAACTTGACATGAATTTCTTTAGACCTCCAACAATTACGTTTCCTTATTTTGATGTTGAATGGTATAATGGCTCAAGTCCTAGAAGAAAGCTTAATAAAAGATATCTAAGAATAGATCTTCTGCAACTGCAAGTTACAAACCTTCTAAAGGCGACGATACAAAGCCTTTGCTGAACAAGGATAAGAGACAAGATTCTTTTGCAGTTTTGATAAATAAGAATAAGAATGTACAATCTAATGCAAACAAGTCAAAGAAAAGGAAACGAAGTAGATGAAGCATAAGATTAAGTTATTGGCCTGCCTTCTTGTGCTCATGGCATCATTTATGAACTATTATGTTTCTTGTTCTGTGTATTCTTTAGATCAACGATTTGGAAAAAAAAAATTGTATCAGAGAACTAGATTTGATCAATGCTAGAATGAAATTTCATCCTATTTGAGTTTAATCACCTTCCACATTTCGACAGTTGCATCTTTAACAATCAACTTGAGATATTAACCTTTTTAAATTCACTTCTCTTCTATTAATTTCCTTCTTGCATCAATTAAGATTAACCCTTTTAAGAATTTAGTATGAACAAGAACCTTCTTTGATAACAACAAAATATTAGAGAAGCTTTAAGAAAATGGTCCCTAGTAATATAATCTACCCTTTTTGCTTATCTTGATTATAGTGCTAAGCTTGTGAATCTTTTTAATCTTCAAAATTGATCAATGGTTAGATCAAAAGATTTATCATTTTTCATTAGGAAAAAGAGCTGATGATCACCAAAATGCAATGCCAACTCAAAATTATCCTCATCTTTTCTTACTAATGATGACTCTTTAAACGATCACATAAAAAGCATGTAAGTTTCTTTTATATGTTTGTCTTTCAGGTCATTCTTTGTTTTAATTTATCCATCAACTACTTCAGTTTAAGCTCTCTTCTATGATTATACTCCCACATTTTTTCTCTTTCTCTAATGCACACATAAGCACAGAGCATATGTGTGTGTTAGTGTGTGCATGTGCTCTCTTAGCAGTTAGCAGTATATATAATTTTAAAACAAAACTCCATTGGTTATTGCATTGAGGAATCATGGATTCTTTTTGGTTACATCAAACTTCAGAATACATAGGAAGTTCTAGTCATAATCAGGAAGACATTGGAAACAGTTTGGATTTAATCCTGAAACTAGGATTTTCTGGAGAAGATCAACTTGGTGATGAACATGTTGGTTCTGAACCTAATCTCAACTTAAACTTTAAACTTGAACCTTGTTCTTTACAACCATCAGTTAAATATGTCAGTTTCTTTTAGGTTTGCATTAGAAGCCTTTCCAATTTTCTTGTAACAATGATATTTGTGTTCTTCATTCATTTCTTAATAATGGAACCCCTCCCTCAACTTGGTCTTAGCAGTTGCAGAGGCCCCAAAACTAGTAGCAGCACCAACACCATGTGATGAAGGCTCCATATGTCGACCCCTCCTGCCTAGAATTGATCCCATAGCACAAAGGTCTTCATAGGATAGACCCTTAGGCTTCCTAAGCTCCGACTCTCCATGTGGGAAATGACATTTATCTCCAAACTTGCACCCTTCAGGTGCATTATACTTGTTACACAATCGAGTCTTCACAACAGGAGGAGATGATCCATCAGGAAAAGACGGTGGGACTCCTGGATTTTTGGTAACTGATGGACGAGATGGATTGCCACCAAGATTAAATATTTGAGACACAGATTTTAAGCCTCCAAGAATGTAATGCCAAAAATGGCATCCCTCACCAAATGGGCATCCAGAAGTACTATAAGACAACATCAAGATGTAGATAAGATAACAACTCCAATTGAAACTAACATCTCTATGGACAAAATGTTGCATAGAGATCCTAAAGTAACATAAAAGAAAACAAAAGAACCATATTACTGGACTTCTTTTAAATTGTAATACTATTTTCTATTCATCCAATCATCAATCTTTGCAAACATTTCATTCCAATATTCTTTAACAAAATCGGTTAAATGACAGTCAGATACAGTAACATTACTGAAAAACAACACAAGGTGGTGGCTAATAATGCATTAAACACACAATAGTGAGAGCTGGAAGAATATTTTTGGCAATTTAAAACCCATGCAAGTTTTTTAGAACATCTATTTTTTGAAATGACTCCTATGGATATCAAGAAATTGGAGATCAGATTGAGGACACTGAAAGAAAAATGGGTTCCAATATAATTAAAATGGTAAAAAGCAATGGAGATCATATCAGAGGCCAAAGAGCGTACATGAGAAGAAATTATGGATTTAGGTTTGAGAGAATGTCGGTGTGAGAGTGAGAGTGCATCAGAGAATACAAATTAGGGATTTAGGGTGTGAAAGTGATGAAGAACATAAGCTGAAGCTTACTCCAAAATCCAAATAACATCGTTTCAATTTTACTATGAAACAATGTTATTTCACTAATTAGACAATCTCCTTTTAATGATTTTGATTAGTGGGGGGTCTATTGACACGTGATAGTGCCACGTTAGCATAGATAACGATAAGGCTACGTTGGGCTAGAATTGAAAAAAATTGAAAGTTTGTGCATTTATTGCTACTTTTTGAAGTTCGGGCTATAATTAAAAATTTGAGAAAATTTTGAGTTTTTTTTAGTAATTAACCATTTCTCTAATTGTGGTACTGGTATTGAATGTTCAAAATTGATTGAAAAAAATAGGAGCATAAGACAAATTGTGAATAAGTGTATGGTACCAATGGAGTTGCAATAAAATGGCTTGTATATTTGTAAACAAGTTTTTTGTAATTTCACTTTATTAAATTTCCTTCAAATAAACCCTTTTTGTTATCTCAATCATACCATCCTAATAGCGCGTGTCGAGTACACTGTAAAATTTATCTAACTCTACACACTAAAAACTTGTATATATGATGATTCGGGATTGTATCCATAAGGAATGTTCGATTAATTCTTGTAATGAAAATAATTAATGCAAAAAACATAAAGGGGGTTTGGGTTTTATACAGTTGAGGCAATAAATTAAAATTAAACTAGAGAAAACAAATTATAGAAAACAATGGAAAATGATAAAAGTGTCAAATATATGTAAAGTTCGATTCTAGGATCAATCGTAGCCTAAACACGATTAAACATATCACATCATTCAAATTTTTTCACACCTCTCCTCGAATTATTAATCATGGACTAACAATACACTTTGCTAATCCCAGTTTTCCCTTAGGTTATGTTTAATTAAGAGATACTCATTAATTAAACCTAGCTACGAATAACCTAGGATAAGATATGTAGATTCAATTAGGCAGTTGCATTATGAAGTGGAAAACAGATCAATATAGGTAGTAAGCTCACACGTTCGGGTTATCTAACCTAAGTTACGTTATTTATAACGATCTAAGTTTGTTAATGGCTACTTATAAACATCAAATATAATGATTGCGAATTATATTTAATATTCTAACAATGGGTTCGTAATAAAACAATCTAACACAAAACAACGATAATGATACGAAATGAGATATTCAATATTAAACGAGATGAGATAAGCTTAACTGTGACTTGGGCAACAATTTCACCTTCAAATTGGTGTCGGGAAGTTAGCCTTCCATCTCCTCCACTAAATAGGTGTGACTAATCTCTCATGGCTGTGAGTGGCATCTCACAGCCATGAGAGGTGTCTCATGACCGTGAGTGGCATCTCACAGCCATGAGACACCTTCAGCCACATGCTTCATTCTCCATTTTTATGCTATATCTTGTCTCTTCTTTTTTTAATCTTCTTCTTCTTCTTGCTCCATAAAGACAATAGAGTATGAATATTGAGAAGATGGCTCAATGAGTATGCTTTCGACTCACTTTAGTTATTATACTTCCAAGTTGTAGCTAAAATCAAATATGAACTAAAGTGAGTGTTTTAAGAACTTTAAAGCATTAATCACTAAGTGTCATTGATTAAATGTATCAACAATTAAGCACATATCAAGTACCTCATGCCTATTATAACATGTATAAATACCTTTTCATTTTTTTTCTAGTTTATATGAGTGGTAGAGATTTGATAATATTGCAAGGTTATGGTAAGAGTTATACTATGTATGGATTGAGAGTTTTGATGCTTTTCACCCTAAACGCTTAAGCGCATTGGGTGAAATCTTAGTGAGGGTGTGGTTTATGGTTTTGATTTCAATGTGAGTATTGATGTGATCTCTATTAATATTGACTTATGAAGTTAATGTTAGGATAACTTGAATCTAATTATATGTTAATTTGATTTAATAAGATATGATGATTTATAGTATAAATGGACAAATAAAAATTAATTAACAATAGAAGTTGTAAGATTTATAATTTTGACCATGGTTTGCTTGAGGATAAGCAAAAGCTTAAATGTGGGGATATTGAAGTAAATCACACGTTAGTAAAGACTTTAAGTTCAAGAAACTAGATACACAAGAAGGGGGGTTGAATTGTGTATC
>JAOQMS010000003.1:17471189-17486232 GCA_027563885.1 Erythroxylum longipes
TAGTGTATCTTCGTGGTATCGTCTATGTCTTCTTTGCTTCTATTTTGCCTTCGCATTTGCGTCTGTATCTGCGTCTGTGTCTGCGTCTGTATTGTCATTGCGTCTGCGTCTGCGTCTACATCTGCGTCTGTGCACTTAACACTCTTGTTAAAGATGTTCTTTTGTTTCTAACATTATTATTATTTGATTGTCATCAAAATTAGTCATCGTGAAGTCCTCTTGACTTAACAGATATTTGTTAGTTGCATAATTGACTATATTTATACCTCATATTTGTTGTATTTTTGCCTGATATCTTATACTTTTATTGTATATTTGTTACTTAATTTGCTCTAAGTGTGTCTATAGGTTATAATTGTCCTCATAGACTAAACAGAGAAGAATTCTGATGAAAGCGTGACATAAAATGAAGATTTGAAGAAAAGAAAGGCTACACTGTAAAATTGCAATTTTTTTGGAGATTTTGGGTTATACACGGTCTCACATCTATGTATCAGAATATATATCTTTTAACCTTAAAAATTATTATAAAAAGACGTGTTTGGAGGCAAAATGAGGGAGCATATGTGTAGAGATGTTTAGTAAACATTTGGAGATGATTCTAGACATAGAGAATGTCAAGAAGGGATGATATTGTCCCAGAGAATTATAGGCTTGTTGTTTTCTATTTGTTTTTCTTTTTGTTTATGTTTGATTTCATTTTCTATCATGTGTAGCTAAATTTCTTTAGTGTCTATCTAAGATGAACCATAGTTTGTGCTATAACATATCTTGATTCTTTTACTTAATGTAGTTAGTTAGATTGATCTATTATGATTGATTACGTGTTTAATATATGTTCTAACATATCCAAAATATTATTGTATAATTTGATCATAACATATAGATTGAGAAATCTTATGTATGAATAAATCTACCATAATTTAAAAGAGTTAATTGCAACCTTAGAGATAGGACGATATAAATCCTCTATACTAGGGTCAAACCGAATAGCAGAATTCACAAAACAGTAAAGCAGTCTTAGTACCTTTAACCTAAATAATATCGATTAATAATTATAAGATTAGTTGTTTGTAGTCTCAAGTGAGTTATTAGCATACCATAGGAATTTCTTCAGTAAGTCAACAAAACAATTGTATAATAAAAGGTTAACTATTTAAAAGTTTTTAGAGGGGTTCGTAACCTAGACACTAATTCTTAATATCAATAGTTTTCTAGTGATTCCTTATTTCTCTGTTCAGTATTGTTCCCTGTTTTATTTTAATTGCTTAAGTTTTATCTTCTTTAATTACAAATCCAATTCAAATTCTTATACCAAATAATAGGATAACTGTAATTACTAATAATAATTGTCTTTGTGAGATCAACCTGTACTTACCAATACTAGCTACAACTACATCGTGTACTTGCAGTTAATTTATAATTGACTAACTAAGTTTAGGTTAATCACATTTTCATACATTGGAAAGGTTTGGACTATAGCTTGCCTTCTCCACAACCCCAGAAGTGATTGAATTAAGTTAGGAATGCTTCAGAAGTGAACCAAAAATTTTGAAAGTAGTTTATTTTTTGTTGGCTTGTTATGAATATTAACAATAATAAGAGTGTGATCTGATAATTATTATGCTTCAAAGGTGGCATAGCTCTCCACTAGCTTTGCTAGCCATATATTGTTAATTAAACATCTATCAAGTTTTCCCTGTAGGAATATGTCTCCATTCTAATGGTTACTCCAAGTAAATGAAGCTCCATGGTATCTGAAATCCACCAAAAGAAAGAAGAAGTGAGAGTGGATAGTTCTTTTACATCAAAATGTGAGGTACCCTTTCCCCCATTTGATTAAGAGTGTGAGAGTATACAATTGAAGTCTCTTGCTATCATCTAAGGGATAGTCATACTATCCTTAATCTTCTCTATATCTTTCCATAGGCTAGCTCTCTGTTATTCCCAATTGGCAGTATAAATTACTGTGAAGGCTAAAGGATCATTACTAGCTTTAAGCATGAATTCACAATGAATAAGCTAATCAGAGCAAAACCACATAGATAAGTGCAAGTGTGCAGGATCAAAAGAGATAATAACTCTACAGTTAAGATGCTTGGAGTGATTACTTAAAGTGATCCAATCTGTATGCGAGAATTTTAGGACCCTTTAGAAGTTCTCTTCCTTTATTTTGGTCTTAGTGAGACCAACAAAATAAGGTTGTCTAGCAGCCAAGAAGTCCCATAAAGCTAGATATTTATTTAGACAGTTAAGTCCACGAACATTCCATATTGTGATTGCTAGGCTTTAGTTCCATCCATTACTAAATTAGAAGTTTTTCGATTTAGTGCTTCTCGTTGATTTGTGATTGCCAGGCTCTAGTTCTGTCCATTCCTCAATCTGGACCTTTACCTTAGAGTCATATTCAACTTTTCCAGTTTTAACTATCATCTTATCCATTAGCACCCCATTGCTAGCTTTTGATGAATTAGGTTGAATTACCTCAATCCTTACAAATTCCTTAGCACTAGCAAGATCCTTTCTGGTATAGTGGTCTCTATATCTGTGAGCTACTTAGAAGAAATGTTGGGAGCCAATTATCAATAGATTGCTTCTTTATTGTTATTAGCTCAATGTTTCCCGCTTTGGCAATTGTGGAACCACTATAATTGTTTAGTTCTTGATTTTGCTCGACTTTTATGTTTGAATTTTTTGTTTCATTTTTCGTAGGAATCAAGACTTTTATGGTTTCTTTCAATTAAGGTCTCCTTAGATATGGCAACCTTACTCTACCATCTACCAATTACATTGCCATTGAGCTTTATAATTTGTAAGTATTCAGGCAGTTCCTTCTTAGCGTCAACGTGTTCCATTAAAAATAATTTAGATATTTTTTCATCCTTATAATTATGTTTAAAAATTATTTTATGTTTAAATTGTATAATAACAAAAAATAAAGTTAAATCTCAGCAAAAAATATTAACCACTTTCTCTTTTTTATTTTAGAGTTTTCCTTACATAATTATATAAATTAGTGAAATTGATTATATTAATAATTGTACACATTTGTTTATGAAAAATAGGATCATATCTAAATATTTTTAGTTTAAAATATTTATGAAAATTATACGATAGTATAATAAATTTGATATCTAAATGAAACTTTTACTAATTTTATAAAATGCATTTACATGAAAATTTAACGTTACATGTTATTAATTTGTCATGATTACTATGATGACTACAATTTTTTTTAATTTTGAGAGATTTATATCTGCATTTAAAATAAAATATTATATTTTACATATAAATATTCATACACTTAAAAAATATTTTTAAAAAGGCATCATTAACAAAAAAAACTGATAATTTTAAAATTAAATCCAAGATGATTATATTGAATACTACAACAACACAAATTCTTTCAAGTAATAAGGTTAATCAAAATATCTAAAAGTTACCAAACACATTATTTGACCAATTTTTGTTCCTATTCCTTTTGTTGTCTTAGCAAATATTCGTCATCATCAATCTCTTGGGATTATTTGTAGCACTTAAATAATTCGAAGATGTCCATGCTGGCCGGTTGACTTCGAAACTTCAGATAAATACGTTAAATCTAATTTCTCTATCAAAACATAAAAAGCGTGAAAGTATTTGGCAAGCATGCGACAGCCATGATTAGTGGCCACAAGTCCTAGAAATTGTATACCATCTGTTACAAGACCTGAAATGTACAAATGATGAGTTCGGGAAGTTGGCCATATTTCTTTCATGATCTTCAAATTCTTTAGAGTCTTGAATGCAGTTGACAAAGTCAATTTCAATCTTTACATATTAGAAACTTCTTAATCCAAGTTCGTGGTCCAAGTTGAGTAGTTTCTGTATAATTTGACACGTACTTGTTAACGACAATTTCATAAGTTAAATTTGCATAGCCAAGTCACATATCGTTGTGAACAATATTACGTAATATCTCGCGCAAAATTTTACCAATTTTTCGTTTTTCAGTAGCTCAACAATTTTTACTTAAAATAAGATGTTCTTCATCAATCAAGAAAGTATGCATTTGTTCAATATAAGTTAAATATAATAACATGATTGATATTAAACTAGACACAACATGATCAAAATAATGCTAAAATTAGACAAGTGCACATATCGTTCTTGTGATATAATCTAAAAATATAAGTATCATTCTCATGAAGACTGTAAATATTAATAATATCTTTTTATTATCTAATCTAATAAAAACTAATTGACTTAAAAGAAGTGATTAACTAAATTAAAATAAATAATCTCAGATAACAAACTAAAATAATAAACAAAAATGAAGCAAACAACAAATAATTACGATTTAGGTTTAAAATCCTTTTAAAATCTTTGTATGCTTAAAATTATCATGATTCAATTATTATCCCTAATTTTTTGGAGCAGACTATACTCTTTCTCATAAAATATAGTTCCTATCTTTAAGTTGATTAATCGGGATCCCTTTCTAATAAAAATCCTTAAGAGTGTATTACTAATTCTATGAATTTCTTTATTAGATTTGACTCTAACCTTGAGGATTTATGTAATTATATATTTAGGATTTCATGTAATTCTTATTATTCATGCCATGATTTATTAACACCTATGATTTCTCATTCTTTATATATGAAATTTGAAACTAAATAAAAATGCTAACAAATTTCAATTCAAATACAATAATTAATTATGATAAATCATAAGAAAACTTTAGTCTTTCATTAAATCAAAGAACTAATTCAAACAAAAGGCTTTAGGGTTCATCTCATTCAGATACACACCAATTTTGTTCATGTTAAGATAGAGAAAACCAATAAAATCAAGAAAGAATACAAAAATATAAGAATTCATTCTCATGGTCTTGAAATCTTGAAGTTCTTCAATTAAATCTTTATGGAAATCTCTTCCTTTCTCTTTAAAGTTGCTCCTTTTTTTTTCTTAAAATGCTCTAATTCACTCTTTAATTACATGTTATCACATAATAATATTCCCCTTTTTATTCTTAAAAAACCCTAGAAAATCATTGCCACATTATCTTTATTATGTAGAAAACCCTTAAATGTTGAAACATTGCTACTAATACAGATTCCAATACTAGTTGACTTACGTAAATGTTTAAAACTAAGGGCAAAAACCAAATACAAATTAGACAATGTTTTATGATCTAAATCATGTTTCAAATCCTTCTTTTAAATTCATGCCAAAATTATTCCAACTTAACCCTAATTTATTCAAATTCATTCCTTCTTTATTGATCAAGTAAAACAATGCCTAAACACAATATATCAGCCAAATTGAGTATCAACTAATTTAATAACCTTCAAAAAAATAAGTGAAATGTTCTTAAAATCATGATAAAAATATAGTATAATTAGCACTTATCAAATTTTCCTACACTTAAGTATTTTCTAGCTCTCGAGCAAATTAATTTTTTCATTATTAACTTAAATAGGTGACAACGTTAAGAAAGAATTCAATAAATTAATCAAATCAATTAAGACTCTTCATTATTCATTCAATTGTAAAGTTCATCAAATTACTAGGTCTATAGTTATTTGCATCAAATATATATTAACACTACTATTTAACTTCAACCTTTTCTTCTTATTTTCAATGGGATACTAAGAATGTTTACAAATAATTTAATTATAACTCAATTAAATATCCAAATTATGCAAAAAAAGTATTATAGAGAAAATGAATTATGTATTTTAAAAATTAGTGAAGTAAATTAAAATTAACTTAATCATTAACACCGATGATTATTTGGCTAGCTAAACAAATCAAATTATAAAACAATCAAACTTATAATGAATTATCTAGATCAACGTTCTTTCCAAGTAAAAATTATTTCTATAATTATTCACTATTAAGCTAATAATAATAAAATTGATAAGCATACAAATATGGGCTATAGGTAATTAATCCTCTATCCCATACTTAAGTTATTATTATATTCAATTTACATAATATACAAAAACAATGAAAATTTAAAGATAAAGGAAAAGAAGGAGATTAGGATAATTGATACTTTCCTGACAATAAAAGATATCATCAATCTCTAATTAGTCGTTGGTGGCTCCTTAATATAGGGCTAACATAGATATGTATCGTATTTCCTATATAGATTGTAACAATTAAATCTTATTTTGGGTAAAATTGTGATGATTCAATAGTGTGAGACACTGAAAACCAATTATATAAATGAATTTCAAAATTGATTTTTACTTTAAAAATATGTAACAAATACCAACACCATGTAAAAACATATTAAAATCTATTATTAGAATTCTTAAAGCAACCAAGTTAAAGTAAAAACAACCAAATCATTGGTTCCCTTTAAATAAGTTCTTTTTTATGAAATTTTTAGTTAGATTTCCTACTTAAGCACTTAACTCATCATCATGATCATAGAGATTATAGATATCTTTAGTTTCTTTTCATCTTTTAATCTCCTTAAAGTTCTTCTTCCTAATAATAGGCTCATTAGCTTCTAAATATGTTACATACTCCAATATGATAGGGCTATCTAGCTCCTATTCTCCTCCTTGCATGATACAAGTCTACAATTATAAGTGATTATTTTCCTATGTCACATAAGAAATTTAAGTATCAATCACATATATATAGAAACAAGTTTTATCTTTATCAAGGGAATGACTTATGACTTTAGATACCTTAAATTTTACGTTTTTTACTTTTTCATCCTATTCCCTTAGGGTAATATCTCATCATGTACATCTATAATAACTTTTGTAGTAGTTAGGAAGGGTCATCCTAAGATCAACAAAGCCTATACATCACCCTCCATATGTAAAATCACAAAAGTTAATAGGAAAGAAAAAATTTTCAATCCTAAAGAAAACGTCTTCTTTAATCCCCGTAGGATATTTAATTGACTTATCTATTAATTGAATGCTCATCCTAATTGACTTAGGTTCACCCAATCCTAATTTCTTAAACATGTTATATCGCATAAAGACAGCACTATCACCTAAGTCTATTAATACCCTTCCAATTGACAAATTAACAATATTATAAGGAATAGTAAAATTATTTGGATCTTTAATCTTCTAGGATAATTTGTTTAATAAAAAATCATAGTTCTCCATACTTAAAGTAACCATTAATAACTCCTTGATTTTCTTCTTGTTAGAAAGGAGATCCTTCAATAACTTGACATATTTTGGCATATGTATAATAGTTTCAATAAAAAAATAATTTTAATATATAATTTTTTTAGAAAGCTCCTAAAATTCTGCTAAATTGATCGTCCTTTCTATATTTCTCAAGTCTGTTCAGGTATATAGTTACTAGTTTGTACTCTTTGATAAATTTCTTCTGTCGGTCCTCCTCTTTCTTTTTATCTTTCTTCTCATGCTTTTTTGCTTCTATTTTTTTCAACTTTTAGCTCCTTTCTCCTCCTCAAAGCTAATACTTTTACTTACTTTCTCGAGTTTGGCTCGGTGTTTCTAGGTAAAATACCTTGCTACCTTATAAGTTGAATAAGCTATCCAATATGATTTTTAAAGCTATAGATGTAAAATTTTTAATTTTAAAGTGATGCTTCAAAATGTTGAAGTAAGCCTCAGATACATTAATAAATTTTATCGGGAGCTCCTCAGGACTTGGATTTTTTTGTTGCTTATAATGTTGCTAAATCCAGTTGAGGTCCTTACCTTTGCTGTCCTTGATTATTCTTCGAAAATTTGGCATAATTGTTTACCCTAAAGTATAAGTAATAATGTAAGGATTATTTTGAAGTTGGTTCCTTATAAAAATCAACTTGCTATATCAGCTATCCCATGTTATTAGGTGCCTAAAATTCATGATTGGAGTATCTAAATCCATAAATATCATAAGTCATCACTTGTTTCCATTAAGCTACCAAACTCATATTATCAATCTTCTTGTCCAAAGCTTCCAACTTTGCCTCTAATGTTTTCACCTTATTAACATTATAAATATCACCAGATTTCGCATTTGTCCTTGAGTTCCTTCACTAGTAATTATTCACAGTTGTATTTTCAATTAGCTTTTGTAATTTCTCAGGAGTTTTAAAGTTAGTAGTCCCATCCAAAGACGCATCAATCGACTAAGTAGATGGATGACTCAATCAACTGCTTAGATGGATAACTCAATCCAATTTGAAATATTTGTATTTGTAATCCTAAATTAAGTTCATAGTGTGAGCACTTTCTTAATAGGTCCTTCCATCTCTCCTAAGTTTCAAACAATGTCTCACTCTTTAATTATTGAAACAAAACATAGTTTTTGTCATAGGTGTAGAGGAAAATATGTAACTAAACACTTTTTAGCAAAGATTATTCTAAGTAGTAACTAATCTAGAAGGGAATAATTTTAACCATGATTTAGCTCTGTACCTAAAGACAAAAGGTAACAAACCCAATCGAATAGCATCCTTCGAAGCTCCATTTATTTTAAAGGTATTACGAATCTCTAAAAAGTTGTTTATGTGTGCATTTGGATCATAATCTAGTAAGCCATTAAGTTACATTAATTGTTAAACCATCTGACTCATATTGAGCTTGATCTAAAACATTTTTCCTCCAATTTTAGCTTCATAATGCTAGACTCTATCCCATAAGTGATAGTTTATTATAATCTCCTATAGTACATTATACTCTATGTACTTCTGTTATATTTGGTAACTGAAACCTCTTAACTTTTAGTTGTCTTAGATTAAGTAATACTCTAAGACTACTTCCAATCATAAACTTAGGTACCTAAATACTAAAATTTAGTAAACAAATATAAGATTAAGAAGAAAATTATAAAATAAAGAAAGAAAGAAAGAAAGAACATTTATTAGATTAATAAAAACAAAGTGCTCCTAATACTCTAATCCTTAGTAATGATGCAAAAAACTTGATTAAATTTTCACAATCTGAACATTATCAAATATGAACTATGGTAATGCACCTATTGTTCTTATAGTATAGTATGGTGAATACGAGTATCATTCCTACAAAGATTATAAGGACTAATAATAAATATCGTTCTATCATTTAATCTAATAAAACAAATGATTGACTTAAAAAAGTGATTAACTAAATTAAAATTACTAATATAAAATAACTAACCAAAGCAATAAACAATAATGAAATAATCAACAAATAATCAAGATCTAGTTGTAGAATTCCCTTATAACCCTTCTATACTTAATTTTATTTTAATTCAATTACTAACCTTAATTTCTTCGACTGGTATAAATTTTAAAATTCTTTCTTAAGAAATAAAGCTCATACCCTTAAGCTGATTGAATGATTTTTTTTTAAAATATAACCCTTAAAAATGCATTAACTTGTTTTATGAATTTCTTTATTAGATTTGAGTCTAACTCAAAAGATTTATGTAATCTTATCTCTAGGATTTTATGTAGCTTTTACTATTCATATCACAATCTATTCATACATATAATTTCTCAATCTCTATATATAAAACCTAAAATTGAAACAAAATACTAGCAAATTTCAATTCAAAATGAAAGAAGAAATCTTGCTTAATTCACAAGAATGCTTGGATCTTTCATTTAATCAAAGAATCAATCTAAACAAATAATTTTATAGTTATCTCATTTAGATCTATCCCAAATTTAATTACGTTAAGATTAAAAACAACAAATATTACTTTCTCTCCAATTCAAGGATCTTGAAATGTTGAAGTTCTTCAATTGAATATTGATAAAATTCTCTTCCTTTCTCTCCAAAATGACTGCTTTCTATCTCAAGATGATTTAGTTTGACTCTATAATTGCATTCTCAAAAATCCTAGAAATTGTGAAAAATGACCACTAACTTCATGTTGCACTTCCCCCACTTTTTACTATACAAACCCTCAAACTTCATACAAGTCATCCCATAGACGGGTATGTTGTACTTCCGTGATAGTAGCATGAGATTGAAACAAAACACAAATTGGACATGATTTCATGTTCTATATTGTATTCTAAATCTCGCCTCTAAAATCATGTCAAAACTACTTTAACTTAATTCTAGTCTTCTTCATCGAAGAGTTCAAATAAGATTTGAAAATAATATAAGCCAAATTAAGTATCAAATCTTATAAAAATCACTAAATTATAAGAAAAAAAACACTCTTAAGAACATACTAAAGATGTAATCTAATTATTACTTATCAAACCACATTAACAAGCTACTATAAATAGTTGTTCCACGACTAGTGCATTTCATTTTGTACTATCTTCAAATTAAATTTAATTTTATATTTCACTTTAGAACTCTAATTTTAATTTTGCGTATTGATAGGAAATTAAATTATCATTTTTATGTGCAGAAACTCGATATAAGATTAATAGCCTTTTGTTAATCTTAGTTGAAAATAATAATAAATATAAAAAGAAAGATGCTTAGCAGTTGCAACGAAGTATTTGCAGTCAAGAGGTGTTCAGCTTAAGCTTTTAAGAAAAGTTCTCAAAACATTAGGAGTATTGGAAGTGAAGAGTTGAGACCTATAGAAATTATCTGTATTGAACCTATCACTTATTTATTAAGTGATTTATATAAACTATTTATATACTTAATTGGTTAAGTGATTTATGCAAACTATTTGTATTTAGCCACTTCGCCAATCCACATCATACATATGCAATCAGGCAATAATCCAAGTATGCTCTGGAGAGGGGATGGCATTGTCGAGAAGGAAAAAATAAATAGGAGAAGAGAAAGAGTACAAGGGCGTCTATGGAAAATTTTCTTTCGTACCATAATGATTTCCAGCAGATTAACGTTTTATTGTCCTTAAATAAGTCTCTCTTTAGTTATGACGAAAAGAATTTTATCAATTGAGAATGGAGTCCCAAAAATCCCACTTTTCTATGAACTGAATCTTGTTCACCTACCTCCGCATTAAAATATGGCAGGACTTTCTTATTAGATTCTTTCTGCAGCCAAATCCAGTTATATACATGACACTAATCATCTGCACATCAAAGCAACTTCTGTGGGCCACTGCAAATAACAGTCGTATATCAAACATCACATGAGTAACCTGATGTTGAACATCATGCTCATTAGCAAGCCATTATGTACCTACACATGCCCGTAATTAATGATCAAAGTTCCTGTGGTCCACCAAATGGAATGTGGCTATTATAAGTAATTTCAACATGGGGGCATCGAATCAATGTACATAGCTGCTAGTCTATCTATCGATCTATACATATATATGATGAACAATTTTAAAGCTCTTGCGACTTGTACTTGTTCCAAGTTCCTGCTGAATAATTTAGCAAGTCACCTGTTTAAATAACCCAAAGAACATATCATTTCCCTTCAGATAAATGTATAGGATTAAAAGGACTCACTCCCATATACCCAAACGTGGAAGGTCTACTTTGGGTCCTTGTAAAACAACCGAACTGTGAACTGTAAAGCCGTCATAAATTAAGTATACTAAAATTATCCAGAATTTATTAATTAAAATAAATATGATTAATCCGAAATTAATTTTCCTTATTAGATCAAATTGAGACCATAAATAATCATTATATGATAGTTTATTAATTTATTGAATATCAATTTATAGAAAATTTACTGTAATTTTGTTATCAGATTTTCATTCTTAGACAGAGGAAGATTACGTGTAGAACCATAACATCAAGCCATAATCTAGTATCAGAAGTCAGGCTTGATGATAAAATTATCTCTCGTCTATTAAAATTCACATTTTAATTTTATCTTGAAAAATTTACGAATTGATAAGATTTTTTTATATATTAAAAAAATTCAATGTATACTAAAGAAAATATACCTAATTTATGAAGTAGATGCCCAGGCCATATCCAAGAAATGCGTTTTCGGCCTCTAGGAACTTGGGGAGAATTTGTTTGCCAAACAAAACTACAAGTTAATGGAGTCAAAACAGAGAACATAGTTATCTCCTCGGGCCTTGTCCTAGTTTCAATACGTATAAAAGCTCTCCATTCTGTCGGGGATATACATACTTCCTTGTTTTACTTACCGTTCTCAATCTCAACTTGGTGTCAAAGAGTTTCCACGAAAAGTTTGGAGGCCTTGAAGGTCATTTTTCTATTTTCTTAGTTAACCAGAAATAGTTAAGGATCTAAATCGCATGGGGAGAACAGTACATGCAATTGCTAACTCTTGAGAGACTTAATATAACAGTACTGTACTGTTGTTAGACAGGAAAGATTTTCCCACTCAAAGCTAAAACATTCTGATATAACTTGTAAAGTTAATCAATTTGTATCAAGTTTTACATTTACTTGGTTCGACCATGAGTATTCTGAATCTTAAAGACCATTACAAAAATGATTGCCTGCAATTTCCTTTTCAGCCGAAAGTCTGTTGCAGCTTCTGATCATACCATAACCGGTGGCTATGTATACATAACCCTTTTTATGACCAGAAAACCTTTGAGAAACCTATTGAAAGACGCAAGTACACACGCATGTAAGTATTTGTCGGTACAATTGTATATACACAACTGAAAAGTATAATTTAGAGCAATGGGTACAGGAAACACAATGAAATGACTTAAAGCCTGATTGGCTGCTCCAGTTTCAGTTTTCGAATATACCATTGTTTAACTTTTAAATAGAGCCTAACAGTCTTTAAAGCCATGCTATAGTAGAGCTTTATGGGGACATGAACCAAAAGCATTTAGCTAGCTCCCGATCAATCCACCAACTTACACATAAAATCTCAAATCAAAACAAGCCTAAAAAGTGAACCAAGGATTGGACCTACAGTCTGAGAAATCATTAGTGTAAGTAAGGAACAAGTTATTTCATAAATGTGTGCAGCTTTCAGAAAGCAGGACAGGACCCATAATCGGCATAGTCAACAAGTTTTGGACGGCATAAAAGGACCCTATAGTTATGGCTTTTTAACCAAGAACATATGCATAAAGGACCAAACAAGAATCTCAAGCTTTTGGTTAGACTTCGACCCAACTTCTAAGTAATGCTAGTCTAAATCATAAATATATATAAACAAGTTTTTTTTCTTATAACATGGAATTTATAGTCATTGTTTTTGAATTATTGTTAGATAAAAATACTGAATATATGTTCTAGTTTACAAATTATATAATCAAGGTAAATTATTTAAAATTAAGAGATTAACTAATTTTAATAAGTTTCAATGTATAATTACTTTCGATTAGTAATCGTGTTTAAAGTTTTAGGTGAATTTGCTTGGAATATGCATAAACAAGTGTTTTGGGATGTCGATCTCTTCTGAGATACGTCTCTTGGTAGAGTCAAAGAATTGCAGCCATATTTCCAATATGTGTGGGACAGTGGAATTCTGACTCCAATTATACCCTCCACCTCTACACGTTCTTTCCACTACAAGAAAAGAAAATCCTCTTGATTATCATTTGTCGCTAAGCCGAAAGGTGATTTCCCGCAAGACCTGAACGTCGATGAATCACGTGACCTGAAACCGAAGAGGCTTATAGCAATAGAAAAGCTAAGTTACAAATTATGGACCTTGTTAATTACCCATTTTAGATAATAGGAAATCGTTGTTATCTGTTAATATGATGCTTAGTTGTTGACTGCTACATTAAGAAAATCATTTGACGAAATTAAAAAAAAAAAAAAAGAAACCTCAACAAGGGGTAGATGAAATGCTTTGACTTCAAGTACTTTGTGATCACTCTTAATTTGCTGCTGGGAAATTTTTGATTAGAACAGAGGAAAGTACATGGGAATGCAATTAGGATTGCGTTCGGCTACCCTGGAGTCCAAGTAATGAAGCATCCAATTCTGAAAGTGGGGGAAAAAAAATTCTTTAAGCTAGCGTGAGATGAGCCAGACAAATTTGACAGATATGAATTGGGGTTTTCCTTATTATTGAGTTGAATAATAAAATGATGTTTAGGAAGAAAAACAAAAGAGTTGGGGCGTTGACAGGATGGATGGTCCATTGGCTGTCAACCTTTTTGGAGATAATTTGGAAGAACATATACGGACAGGAGAAGCTTACCTCTTATTTTGACGATGAATTAAGTAGGTAGGGGCAATTTGGATAAACCTTAACCTCAAAACTTTCCTGGACGTAAATGGTTAAACAAGTGGTAGAGTTTGGACAACAACTAAGCCCAGTTAGTAGGCAAGTCTGAATTAGTAAGCAGCCCATCGTCTATAGGCTCATAATCAAGAATAGTCTTTGGGCCTGCGTTTTCAATTTGAATAATGTCTGTCAAAGTAAGTTTGTGAACTCCACTGGAGTTCTATAATGTCAACTGCAAAATCAAATCACAAGAATATCTATACATACGGTTGAAACTTGAAAGATTAGTACAAGAAGATAGGATCCCAAAGTGAAGATGACTGGGTCAAACATCTTATGGAGATTTCTCCATTCAAATTCCAAAAAAAAAAAAAAGGTTGTGATGACAAGAGTGGGTGTAATTGTAAACTTAAATGTAAGTGATTTAGAATGGTATCTAAGTGGGCCCGTTCTCCACTGTATGTAGGTGTAAAGGAGGGGTCATATTCATTCATATGAGTGCAGATCCAGCTGTCTAAAACTCTTCATCACATCACATGATTCTCCCGTTTATTCTCCTCTGTCTTTGATAGAGTAGAGGCCACTGGAAGTGGAACACTCAATTTCACAACCATTTAACATGTAAATAAACAGCTCCTGAATTTAAGATCATCAAGTTTAGTGTTTTAAATTACAATTAATTTATTAGAACACTAGTATGGATTAATCTGAAGTTAACATTTCGTTGTTGAAAGACAAATGTCATTGTTCCTCTCTCTAGTCTATTAGCATTTAGCGCAATGTTGCGAATACCGTACCAGACTCGGTACCAGATTGAGTATTGGTATGGTACTGTACCGGTACTGATCAATACTGGGTACCGTTTCGGATAATTTTTTAAATTTATAAAATAGTCCCTGAATTTTTTAAAATTTGCAAAATAGTACATTGTCATATTGTACAGTTGTACTGTATATTTTTAAACCTGACTCCAAAAATCATAATAATAAATAATAATCACAATTAAA
>JAOQMS010000003.1:17486332-17510818 GCA_027563885.1 Erythroxylum longipes
AAAATAAATATTGATACAATTATAAAATAATCAATAAATTACATATTTCTAATCATATTATACTATAGGGGCATTTTTATTATAGGCACTGTTTTTATGTTCTGTCCCCTGCAATCAAACACATTTCTGTTCTTGAGATGGAGATAATTGTTTCTGTTCTGTCCATCACAACCAAATAGCTCACTGTCTCTAATTTCTGTTCTGTTCCGTCTCTAAATTTTCGTCTCGTTCTGTCTCTGCATATTAGAGATAGTAACCAAATTTACTGTTAATGACCACGATATTAAAACGAGTATAAGAAGGAAAATTTCATTTTACGAAAATCATGTAATGGGCTGCATGGTCCACGCGACACTGGCGTACTGGTAGGGTATCTTTCTTCCAGTAAAGTTCGTTTGACTGGATAGGACAGGATAGGATAGGCTAGGGTAGGGTAGGATAGGACGACGTTACCCAACCCAACCCATCCCAACCCAACCCATCCATTCACATCTTTTTATCTTTAACCTAAGATCCTATGACCCATCTTTTTTCTTTTGTTTTCATATGTGCTCCATTCAATTATTATCTTTTTTTTATGCAATTGCCGTTAAGCACAGTGGCAATGACAAATAAAAAACAACAATGCATGCAAACCTTTTTATTGAATTAGAAACATGCTAATTAATTAACTTCAACTCCAAATTACGACCTTAAATTAAACTGTCTTCCTTTTCTTTTTCTTTTTATTTATCATATTCCGCTTAAAACCAAAATGAAAATGATCACATATATATATGCAGTAAAATCCCACAAATGTCAATGTCCAATAAAAAAATTATTAATTAAAAAAAAAAACGAAACGAAACGACGCGCTTAATGCGCAGGCAGAGCACAACCACGACGTGAAAAACCGAGACGCGATCTGTCTCTATCGAACTCCAACAAATATCCTTGTTGCATCAGATTCCCTACAACTGAAAACCCAGCTCCTGGCTCCACAGGTTGAACCGCCAAGCACTTGACCCGCTCGCTTGTCTGTATAAACAAATTCCTCTGCGGCGGCGACAACACCGCACCGCCGACGAGCTCGAAACGCATCCTAGGCAAACTAGGATTCCGAATCCCTGACACGTTCACACAAAGATCGAAACCCGGAGTTGGCTCAACTGGACTCGGTAACTTCAGTCGCCGTTTAAACGCTGTGAGAATCTCATGGTACGCCGGCTCCTTTATGAAGGTTAACGTCGTTCCTGAGTCGATCACCGTGCCCCCGTTACCCATCTCATCGATTGTCCAGACGGAAGGGTCGATACGTAATTTCACGCCGTTAACGAACACGGACCTGATCCCAATGTAGTAGAATGTAGGCGAGTGCGGGTTGGCAAGTATCGGCGTGAAGCTCATTTCCTTTGCTTGGGGTACGAAGTCGTTCTGGGAACCACCGATTATGAGAAAACTCGTAGGAGGTGGAGAGAGGGTGTAGTCCATGAGACAGTAAGAGAACTTGTTGCCAAAGCGACGACTGAGTTGAGAAGAAATAGATATGGGTCCACGACCCAGACCCATTACACCTTGAGCGCCATTGAAGCTCGGACCCGTAACGCTCGGACCCGACTCGTGAAACCCGCACCCAAATGCGAGATTCTTCAGCTTGGTCTCTTTCCCAGAGCTGGTGTTCAACGTCGTGGTCTCTCTGGAAAAGAACCCGCTCGTGACCGACCCATCGGAGTAGGAGTGCTCGTAACGACAGGGACTGTGCAAGCGAGTCTTGTTACAGGGGTTAGGGTCGGGGTGTGGGACGAGTCGGCAGATGTTGTTGAAGCAGTGGGTTGGTGAGAATGAGGAGGAATGGCGAGCTAGGAAGGAAGATGATGGAGGGTGGTCAGAGCAGTTTTTGCAGGCGGAGCACTTGACCCAGATAAGGTCGCTGCCAGTGTCAGCCACTAATAGTAATGGCTGGGGTGGTGAACCCAGGCGGAGAGAGACGAAGTATTGACCGGAGCCGGAGGATGCGCCGGAGATTATGGGGGATTTGACGGGGGCGTGGTAGTGGCGGTGGTGATGATGCAGGCGGTAATGGTCGGAGGAGAGGACTTGGAATGGGGTAGGAAATGGGGTTCTGTGGAGCAATGGGAGTTTGAGAGAGTCCTGTGTAGATCTGCAGATATCTGTGAATGTTAAAGAGAGTAAAATGAGGAAAAGAGAGAATGGCATGATCGCTGTGTTAGATGGGACGGGGAAACACAGAGGAGGTTTTGGAGATATGGTTGTGTTTATGTTATGTCTATGGGTAGACAACCAAAGAAAGTAGCGGACAAGTGAAATAAAGACTAATAACTACAACATAAAGGTGGTGGCTGGGGAGTAGATATTTTATATATATATATATTCCGCAACTTTTCTTTCATCGGTCAATTCACTAATTAAATGATTTGAATATGTTTTGATCAGATATTCTCGTAGTAGCCATATTATGAATTGAATCATTAATGGATTTAGTTTTAGCATGATATTGTATATTGGTGAGGGTGAGGGTGGGGACAGTGGATTCGAGAAGTGAAGGAGGGTTTCTAACGAGAGTTCAACTTTTCAGGAAATTGAAGGGGGAATGCTACCACATGGGTACTTAACATGGAAAACCGTAAGGGTGTTTAATGTATGATTTATCTCATTCTCTAAGGAGGTATGGTTATGTTTGTCAAGGTGGGTTTTCGTTGGCTAGTGATAATGTGGAAATTTAAGCTTAACAAGAGAAGAAGAAGAAGAATAAGAGAAAGATGAGGCTTTTTGTTGCTATTGACTATGAATTGGAGAGTAAGAGAGTATATAAAGGGAAGATCAAGGAAGCCATTGAAAAAGGAGGAGGTTTCGTGGGAGGTTCCATAGGTGGTGTGAGGAAGCATCCTTTAACAATATTCAAAGGTTTCTTACATTTCATTAAACACGTGACTTGGCTTGCATGTCAGCTTCATTAATGGAGACATTAACATCAGTCCATATTTGAGAAAAATTGAAGGTTTAATTTTCACTTTCTAAAGTTTAGGCTATAATTAAAATTTTTAAAAAAATTAATATTTTTTGTAATTAACCCTTTATAATTTTACATCAATCATGCCTTTAAAAATTATAATAATGGAAATTTGAAATAACAATAATCTATTTAAAAAATAACTACAATTAATATAAAGAATATCATTTAATCATCATATAAATATAAAATCAAAGATAACGCAAAGTACTTAAAATATTACAATTTAATCATATAATAAATAATAATGACATCAAAACATTAAATAAAAAGAATAATAAAGTTCCATGATGCTCTAAGTATTACAATTTACAACAAGAGTTCGCGTAGAGGAATAACCAACTAAAAGTTAAACTTAAAACAAAAACATTTACAGTAATATTTATATTTCATATATAGAATTTAACATACACATCAAATATAAATGAAATTGAAAGAAGAGAAGAAGTGAAAACTTGAAACTTCATTCAATCGAATATCCGCTTAAATTGTACTGACCTTAACTCTCAATTAGTAAAAAATCATTATCTTTGAGAGTAGCATTATCATCACCATCATTCAAATTCATTACACCAAATAACATGTCAGTACTTTCTCATCTACGATTATCTTCTAAGTCACTCTCATCTATCAAGCTCAGTTTCTTATAAACCAATTCGTTAAAAGATCGATATGGTCAAGCAAATTGGATTTGCAGAACTACTTGTTCTATTAAGAGTCATAGTAGACAAATGAAATTAAATTATTAAGAGATTACAAAAAAAATTTATTCAACTTAACAATGATAATAACATACTTTTCTCGAAACTTTAAGTTGTCTCTTTAATCAATAGCAATAGGCATTCTAAATTCACTAGAAGCATCCTTATAAACCTCCATTTGTAAGCTTAGGCGATCTTACATGAGCAACAATTGTTGTAATAGTTAATAGCATTCACCTATTAACTTTAACTTTTTTATAAAATTTGGTCTAAAATAAACACTAGGATTAAAAAATGTTTCATTTACAAATAACAGGTAATAAAGTTGCTTTCTCATCTCTCGTTAATCATCATAAGATAAAGTGTGTACAAAGAAGTCCTAGTTTTTCAAATTACCCTTGATTGCTTCATTTGCCCTCTCCATGAAATTATAAAAATAACTCATTATTGCCTTATCATCACTATCAACTAAACGAAGCACTCTCACTAAAGGCTCAAAAAATTAAATTATAAATTGACACTGAGACCTAAATTTATGATCATTAAGTATAATTCTAAAAACCTCAACTCTAGCATTATATTTAGAATAATATAATGCAACTTGCTTATCACTTAAAAACATTTTCTTCAACTCTTTCATCAGAAAAAACACTAAAGTAATAAGAAATTAGTCATAAACCTTATTATAGCAGGATGACATAAATTCCTACTATTGGTGAATCCTTCCTCATCAAATTTATGACCCATGCACGATTATAGATAAACTTAGTCACTTTTTTGCTTTATGGAGAGTCTCATCAATGATAGGAAAATATCTAGCATCTCATATATTTTCCAACGTTAGGTAAATTGATTGGTTATTTCTATACTAATAATTAAATTACTGCAAGTACATGGTGTAGTCGTAGCTAGCACAAGTAAGTACGGGTTGATGCCAAGAAGATAGTAAGTACTACTAATTACCCTTTTTCTATTGTTTAGCCTAAGAATCGAATTTGGTTTTTAATTAAAAATAAAGCTACTTAAACTAATATTGGAAACAATATTGAATACAAGATAAAGGAAATTACTTAGAAAATTCAGTACCAAAAAGCAAAGGAAACTACTTAGAAAATTCAGTACCAAATAATAGTGTCTAGGTGATGCATCCCCATAAAAACCATTAAATAATTAACCTTTTATTATGCAAATATATCATTAATTTTTAGATTGTGGAAATTCCTATCTAATGTTGATAACTCTCACGACACTACTAACAACTAATCCATTAGTTGATTAACCAAAATCTTTCTAGTTAAAACCCATAGGATTGCTTTATGATTTATAAATTCCGTTATTAGGTTTGACCCTAATCATAAGGATTTATGTCAACCTATCTATAGGTTTGAATGCATCTCCTTTCAATTATGGGAAATTCATTCATACAAGAGGATTTCTTAATCTCAATCATATGAAATCAAATCATGCACTAATATTTAAGATATATTAGAGCTATAATAAAACACATAATTGAATCACAATAAATCAATCAATATAATTACATTAAATAAAATATCAACACATATTGTTATCCCAAACCAGGGTTACTGAGGCAAGTTTTAATCTATTTAAAACCCTTAAAATACTGCAAGCGCACAAGTCGTAGATGTGGTATGTGAGGTGTCGATCCCTTGAGGAATTGTTGAACTAATCTAATTCTAAGTTATCTAAAGCCTAAAGAATTATTAAAATGAAATTAAAAACTTCACAAAAAAGTAAACACGTGAAGATGATTGATTGGAATAAAAATGTAAAATTAACATAATTAAATTGAGCACTAACAAATTAATAATGGAAATCACACAAGGAAGATTAGATGATTTTGAGAAGGGAAATTAAATTGAGCACTAACAAATTAATAATGGAAATCACACAAGGAAGATTAGATGATTTTGAGAAGGGAGATTTTACCTATCATCAAATGCTAACATGATTACTTTTGAGTCAATATGGTATTGGTCCTAGACTTTCGATGGGTGGATTACTCTCTCTCAAATTATAATCATTAAACTCTAAATTATAACCCCTAATTGAATTATGAAATTTGCAATCTCTCAATTAATAAAAAACCCACAATTCCAATCAGATCTTAATAGACAACGGGTCCTCATACAAGATATCTCTTCGTCTAAATTCCCAATTTTGAGATTGTTTAACTCTCATTACCCAATCTAATCGTTTTGCTATCAATTCACTATCTTGATTTGTTACCAAAGCATACAAATACAACAAATAATCACAACACCCAATGTATTAACATCAAAACAAATCACGTTAACATTGATTTAAGAACAAATCCTTAAAGGAGTTTAAAACATCATCATCAAATCCAAATCCATCACTATTAAATCCATCTTATACAATAAAAAAAAGAACAATAAGATGAAATGAAATGTCACTTGGAAGGGTCGAAATAGATCAGGAAGATGGTAGTAATGTAACCCCTTCTTCCTTTCTCCCCTTCTCTCTTATTCTTCCTCTCTCCTTGGATCTTTCTTAAAGTGGCAAAGGTTGGAGCTCCCTTTAGGGTTCTTTCCCTCTCTTTATATAGTATTTTCCATTTTTGGTAAACTCTAGGGTTTTCACGATCCAAAAAGAAAATGTCCCTTAATAAGTCACGTTCGGGAGGCTGTCCACGCTATCTGTCACGCAGTCCATGATTGTGGCCCAAGATTTTTGCTCTTTGTCATGATCGTAGCAGAATCTCCATGCTTCTTTCACGATCATGGGCCTTGCTTAGGGTTCCTCTGAATTCTCTCTGTTCTTTGATATTTGATCTAAAACACTAAGACACACATCAAGGCAACTCAAATACACAAAATTTAAGCTCAATGGCATGCTCTAACCCATGAAACACTCAAGACATAAATGTCTAACTAAATAATACAATCCTAACCTAAATATGCATTAATTATTCAATTTAACAACTAAACACATACTAAACTACCCACTAAAATATTATGCAACCTACCACTATCGACATCCCCACAACTTTTGCTTATCATCAAGAAAAGACAAAACAAGCAAAAAAAAAACACACCAAACACAATTAACAACAAAACACACACATATGCAATAATGGGTCAATGACATTAAACTTCATGAAACAAATTTAACTACAAACACAATCCCTCAAGTTGTTCTAACTTATTAACTTATGAAATATATGTTTAAGTACTTCAGATCAAGCATACATACTAATCAAGAACTTAATGTCAAACTCATTCACTCCTATCACTTACACACACACATTGATAATTATTTTTTCAATCAAAATTCTAACCATCCTTAAGTAGCTTTTCATGAAAATTCGAGCTATTCACTAAGATCGGTAGGATTTATTAACCAACACACTATTTTTGTTATCTTTTATTGACATGAACCTAGCCTTTTGATGCGAAGGCAAATGTTTGTGATGAATGTCCCCCTGTTACTTAACTAGGCCATGTTTTTATTAAGCAACTTGGTTGGAATGTCATTATAGTCTTTTCAGCAAAGACAAACATTTATGATGAATGTCCCTTAGTTACTCAATTACATCACATTCTCAAATTGCTACTAGCTTTATTCATAACCCATTTTATTTCAAAAAGGGACAGTGAATAGTTATTTATTAAACAAAACACACACTTTTTTTATTGCCTACCTCCTTTCTTTAGCTAATCATTCTCATCAAAAGGTATTAACAATGCTACATATTCAATTGACCTAAAATTATAAATGAATGTGGTAAATTTCTAGAGTGAACGAACCAACATCATATCCTAATTAACATGCATATTTAACTAAAATAACCTAGAACACTAATTTCACAAGCTAATAAATCTTTATAACCTAATAGACTATGTTCAAAGCTAAATAGATTTCGTTAAGTTCTAGCCATTGACACATTCACGCAAATCACATCATGCAATCCTAAACAAAACTAACATACAACAAAATTCACATTCAAATAAAAACATATAATGCACACAACCCTCCCCACACTTGGACGACACATTGTCCTCAATGTGAGAAGAACAAACAAACAATAAATAAGGTGGGAACAAGAATTTCGAAACAAGAGAAACATGAGAACGATTGAAAATAAAAATAAAATAAAAGACAAGGGTTATAATATAGAAGCATTATGGTGATTGAGGTGGTGTTGGTGTCGGAGGTGGAATCTTATCTTCACACTGAGATTGCTTTCCTATCTTATAATTGATTAACAAAGAGTAAGAGAATTAGTAAGCCAACCCAGTCCAAATCATTAAGACTTATTTATGGAATTTAAAACAAATCTAACTGCACAAAAATTTAAATCTAACTATAAAACGTGCTAAGTTATAGTCATTAGCTTGACCTTGTGTTCTTGGAAGCATGTTTAATTTTTTGAAAAGAAAGAGATTACTTTTTTTCCTTTGAAATCACTCCACCATGATACAGTTTGCAGCGATGCACATTCACCTTAAAGGTTTCTTTGTTTGTTTTTTACAATTCTAGGGCTCCATGATCAAAAACTTGGGTGACCGTAAAAGGTCCACTCCATTGCAATTTCGGCTTTCCTGGAAATAGTTTCAAACTTGAATTGTAAAGCAAAACTACATCTGCTACCTTGAATTCCTTCTGCTTAATATGAAAGTCGTGCCATCTCTTCAACTTCTCCTTGTAAATTTTAGCATTTCTTACGTATTGGAACGAAACTCTTCGAGTTCATTTAGTTGCAGGAGTCTTTTTCACCCGCTTGCTTCCAATCGAAGTTTAAAGTTCTCATCACCTAATATGCTCAACACTCTAGTTCCACAGGCAAATGACAAGCCTTACCATATACAAGTCTGAAGGGAGTCGTTCCGATAGGTGTTTTAAACGAAGTCCTATAAGCCCATAAAGTCTCATCTAACCTTAATGCCCTGTCCTTTTTAGAGCTATTCACCGTCTTTTTTAAATTTTGTTTTAGCTCTCAGTTAGCAACTTCCACTTATCCACTCGTTTGCAGGTGATAAGGAGTAGTAACTTGATGGTAGACTCCATATCTTTTTAGGAGGGCATCAAAAGATCTGTTGTAGAAATGTGCTCCTCCATCATTTATTATAGTTCTCAGCACTCCAAAGTGGTTAAATAACCTTTTGATAAACTTCTGGATAACTTTCCCATCATTAGTTGGAGATGCCATGACTTCAGCCCAAAGAGATACATAATCCACCCCACTAGAATGTACATGCTCCCCATGGAAGATGGAAAAGGCCCCATAAAGTCGATGCCCCATACATCAAAGACTTCAACTGCTAAAATGTTGGATAAAGGCATCTTATCTCTTTTGGAGATGTTGCTCACTTGTTAACAATGATCGCACCATGTCACAAAAACTTGAGCGTCCTTAAACAAATTTAGCCAATAAAATCCACACTACCATTTTGTTTGCTCCATAGTGGCCAGTGCATTGAGCTTCATGACACTGTGTTGATATATCCAACATTTCTTCATCTGGAACACATAGTCTTACTAAACCATCAGTACACGTTCAATACAAGATTGGTTCATCCCATAAATATCAAGTGCATTCAAGCAAGAATTATTTCTGCTATTGATATGATATATCAGAGGGAATTTTACCACAGGAAACATAATTTGCGATATCAACAAACTATGATGTCTCCAGGTTGTTAAGTAACACCAAGGCTTCATCAGGAAAGTTCTCATTAATATCCTTACTTTGCTCAAATTCCCCTCCTTCTAGACGTGATATATGGTCTACAACCACATTCTCCGCTCCTTTCTTATCTCGTATTTCTATATCAAACTCTTTTAATAGTAGCACCCATCAAATAATTCTCAGTTTCGTGTCCTTTTTGTCAAAAAGATATTTTAAAACAGTGTGGTAGGTGAATACGATTTTTAGTACCCAAGAGGTACGATCGAAACTTATCACATGCATACACCACTGCGAGTAATTCCTTTTCTGTGGTGGTGTAATTAAGTTGAGGTCCTGTAAGGATCTTGCTTGCATAGTATATCGTATGCAACCTTTTGTCTCTCTTTTGACCCAATACGCAATCGATAGCCCAGTCGCTTGCATCGCGCATGACCTTAAATGGAAGTGTCCATTTAGGCGGCGTTAAGATAGGGGTTGATGTTAGTGCCTTCTTTAATTGATTAAATGTGGATAAACAATTTTCATCAAAAAGGAAAGGCACGTCCTTGACTAATAAAATTGTCAAGGGTCCTGCAATTTGTGAGAAATCTCTAATAAAACAACAGTAGAACCCATCATGGCCTAAGAATACTCGCACATCCTTGACGTTGATTGGAGGTGAGAGTTTCCCTATAAATTCCATTTTCTCTCTATCCACTTTAAATCCTTGGTGTAAAATCTTATGCACGAGCACTATCCCCTTTTGCACCATAAAGTAGCACTTACCCCAATTCAACACTAAATGTGATTCTTCACATCTTTGGAGTACCCTGTCCAAATTGGTCAGACACATATCGAAAGAGTTTCCAAAAACTAAAAAATCATCCATGAAAATTTCCTTTATATCCTCAATCATATCTGCAAAGACAGAAATCATACATCTTTGAAATGTAGCTAGGGCATTGTATAATTCGAAAGGCATCCGTCTATACGCAAAGGTACCATAAGGACATGTGAACGTAGCCTTTTCTTGATCCTCGGGATATATGAATATCTGATTGTATCCCGAGTATCCATCTAAGAAGTAGTAGAATGAGTGACCAACCACTCTTTCTATCATTTGGTATATGAATAGGAGAGGGAAATGGTCCTTTTTAGTCACTTTGTTGAGCTTGCGATAGTCTATGCACACTCTCCATCCCGTGACTGTTCTTGTTGAAATTAATTCTCTTTTTTCACTCTCCATTACAGTCATTCCACCTTTCTTTGGTACACACTATATTAGGCTAACCCATTCACTATCGGATATGGGATAGATTATCCCCGCATCTAAGAGTTTTACTACTAATTTATTAACCACTTCTTTTATGTTGGGGTTCAACCTACGTTGACGTTTCTACACCACCTTACATCCTTCTTCAAGGTTTATTCAGTTCATACAAACATTTCAACTTATACCCCAAATATCAGATATTTTCCATTCTATGACTTTCATCCGTTTCCAAATAATAACTACCACCTTACTCTCTTATTTCTTATCCAGTTGGTTAGAAATTATGATGTGTAAAGTTTGACCTTCACCTAGGAATGTATATCTGAGATATGTAGGTAAAGGTTTAAGCTCTAAAGAGGGTGGTTTCTTTATGGAGGGTGTTGTAGCTGCTTCAATTCAAACTAATATATCTTGATGAGTTTGAACATCTGCCTCCTCCATCTCATCAGCTCCTTCAAACTCATCTTTGTTCTCCTTTTCTGCTGCATAGTCTGTCTCCACTTCTATTGATTTCAACTTTGTAACGTAACGCTCTATTTGTTCTTGCATACTTTTACCTATAATGTCAATTTTATACATGCACTGCTTTCCTTCAGATTCTTTAAAGCCTTGTTCATATTAAATTCCACCCTATCTTCACCAATTCGAAGTGTCAGTTTTCCTTCATAAACATCGATTACTATTTTTCCTATGTTTATGAAAGGTCACCCAAGAATCAGTCGGCAGTTCTTATACTCCTCAAAGTTTAGAACCACAAAGTCCATAGAAATAATGAACTTGTCCATTTGCATTAAAACGTCTTCCAACACTCCAAACGATCTTTTAATAGATTGATCAGCTAACTAAATTAGCATTGACATTGGCTTGACCTTACCAAGCCCCAATTTCTGGAAGATTGACAAGGGCATAAGATTGATACTTGCCCCTAAAGCGCAAAGACACCTTGTGGATTCAAATTCACCAACTACACTGGGTGTTGTGAAACTCCTTGGATCTTTCAGCTTGGATGGCATTTGGCTAGTTACTATTGAACTATAAGTGCATGTTAAAGCTACCGTTTGGTTATCTTCTTAAATATGCTTCTTCGATAATATTCCCTTAAAAAACTTAGCATATTTGAGCATGTGTTCTAAAGCCTCAACGAATGAAGGATTTATCTGCAACGTCTTTAATTTCTCCACTAATTTTGAAAAATGTGCAACCAATTTAGTCTTTTGTAGTCGTGGACATGGAACTTTGGATGGATAAGGAGGAGGAGCAATGTAAGGAGAGTATTCGCTCATGTCCATATCTTTCTCTTTTTCTTGGTCTTTCTCAACAGGAGGAGGGTTTGCAACTTTTGTCTTTGTGGGTTATTCAAGTTCCTTCCCACTTCGAAGTGTGATAACTTTTAGTTGCTCCCTCGATGTTGAGGCAGAACTACTTGGGAGACTTCCTGCACTTTGTGTACACAAAGTATTTAACAATTGGCTCAATTGAACCTCTAAATTATGGATGAATGAAGCATGATTCTTTGTTACTTGTTTGAATCTACCTTCCCAACTCTTTTAAGCATCATCTAAGCTTTTAAGCTTCCAAGCTTCTCCAAGATTTTATCCAATTTAACTTATGTGGAATTTGGTTTCTTCTCTTGGAAACCAAGTAGCCCTTGAGGTTAGAATTGACCTCTAACATTATTTGATTAAGAGAAGTTTGGGTGATTTTTCCACCCAGGATTGTATGTGTTTGAATAGAGGTTGTTCCTTCTACCACGTCCAAACTGTGCTCCCAGACACTTAATTTTCTTCGTTTCATTACCGTGCATCAAGAAGCTATCGATGGTATCATGATTATCTTAGCCCCATAGCTCGCATGTTTGTTGAATGGCCTTAACAGGGGCTGAAAAAGCTTTCACGTTGTTCAGCTATCGAGTCAAGTTGTCGATTTTATCTTGTATTTATGTAATTAGATCAACAAATAAAGCTCCTTTTTACTCACGTAGTGTTGTGGGTTGTTTACTCCTATCATTCGTCCATAGGCAGCTGTTACTTGCCATTTCTTCAAGCAAATCCTCCTCTTTGTCAACAGTCTTTCACATAAATGATTCACATGATGTTGCATCTATGGCACCTCTCGTGGGTGGATTGAATCCATTATAAAAGGTTTGCAAAAGAAATTCTTTTAGTAGGTTATGATGTGGACACCTCCTTTGCAAATCCTTATATCTCTCCCACAACTTGTAAAGTGACTCCTTATCACTCTATTGGAAGTTGGTGATTTCTTTTATGATCTTCATAGTTTTAGTGAGGGGAAAATACTTATCCAGGAATGCACGTACGAATTGCTCCCACGTTGTGACATTTGAGGGACTGAGAGAGTGATACCAAGCTTTGGTTCTATCCCTTAACGTAAAGGGCAAAATCCTTATCCTAAAAGCATCTTTCGACATCCCATGATATCATAAGGTATCACATATTTCGAGGAAGTTCACTATATGTGTGTAGGAATCCTCATTGCTCAGTCCGTAGAATTACACATTTGTTTGCAATATGTTTAGTAGAATTGGCTTAATTTCGAATGAAGGTGCTTGAACAGGAGATCTACCAACAACTTAATTGGTTGCATTGAATGCCCTCAAGTGTTTATGGTGAAAAGTATCAACTTTCAAATCAATGCATTGTAGAATTCTTACCATAGGCTTGTATTATTATCATATCTCCATCACTTATATGTAAACTATAAAAAAAAATCAAAAGAACCTTTTCAAGTTGTAATGGGGCTTAGGTAAGGTATGATTGATGTAATCAAAAGTTGAAAAATGTTAAAGTAAATTTACAACGAAAAACATTACAAGAAAATTGTTCACAATATGCAAGTCCCTTCATTATATATCCATTGGTACTATCCTTTTTCTTCTTTTTCTATGCTCGCGAAGTTTTTTTCAACCATTCCTCATGTATACTAATTAAAAAAATTGTACCTTTCAAATTTTCAAGTTTCAAACATTCAAGTAATGTAAATAACCTTCAAGGTTCAAAACAATAAAAAGGCTTCAAGAAAAGATAGCGTCAAGGTTAAAATTTGGGTTATAATCAATGAAAAAGGTTAAGACTCAACTTGGTTGTTCCTATAAGATATGGTAAGGTAATTATCAAAGAAATAAGCTAAACAATTGTTGAATCTAAGTGCCTTTAGTATTTCAATGCTTCTAATTTAACAAAATACTATCTTAATATTCATAATAAAAGCAAGTTTTAGAATTGTTTAACTATGCATAATAACACACCTAAAAGAAATAAAGGAGCTTAAAAAGTTTTAAAATTTTGTTTTAATCTCAAAAGCTCATATAAAAATGATTATATGTATGTAAATAATATACAATTTTCAGTCAACTTGACTATTTCAATAACTACTAATAATATGACTTATAAAAGACAATTCGATTCTAACTATCATCCTTTTACATACTAATTCAAATCACTAATCAATAATGAAATAAAGTATTTATAGACTAATTTCAACTAATTAAGTTATCAGTTAATAAATTGGAATAACAAAGATTATAATAAGCTCAAAAAAATCATCAACCCCTTCCCCACACTTAAGATTGTACATTGTCTTTAATGTACATAATATAAGCATATATGAAAAGTGAGAAAGTGGAATGAGATACTTCCCTAAGTCATAAGCTTTTCTGATTTTGATTTTATGAGTTTAGGACTATCCAGCCGATATGATAAACTAATATCCTTCCAAAATATAAATAAAAAGGGTGAAATAATAAAAGAAAATGAAAATAATGAAAATGAAAATAAATAAGAAATATGTAGGTAAAAAATAACTTAACGAAAGTAAATCCTAATTCTTAGGTTACCTCCTAAATAGCACTTGGTTAATGTCTATAGCTCGACGTACCTTTTATGCTCAAGGTTGCTTAGTTAAATAAATATTTTTGGTATTATTATCAAGCTCACCTCTAAGATATAACTTTACTCGATAGACATAACTTTAAAATTTCCCTTATGCGAATGACTTACCTAAATTATGCCATATGGAAATACATTTTCCATGATGAAAGGCCTAGACCATCTTGATTTAAGCTTACCAGGAAACAATCTTAAATAGGAATTGTATAAGAGAACTTAATCCCCCTTTTTAAATTATCATAATTGCTTAATCATCTAATCATGATAATTTTTGGCTCTATGCTTGTTGATTTTAGAATTCTTATAAGCCATTGATTGTCATTCATCTAGTTCACTAATTTAGAAGTTTCACTTTTCACTTGCACGTTGAAGATCGAAATTTATGAGTTTAATAGTCCAGTATGCCTTATGTTCCAATTCAACAAGCAGATGATATGCTTTTCCATCGACCAACCTATCGGGTGTAGTGCTAATCGATGTCTTATAAGTTGTCCTATAAGCCTATAAAGCACCATATAACTTAACTGACCAATCTTTTCTCTGACGCTCTATAATCTTCTCTAAAATTCATTTTAACTCCTTATTAAATATCTCGACTTGGCCACTAGTTTGAGGGTGGTATGGAGTGGCAATCCTATGAGTGATTCCATACCTTTTAAGCACCTTTTCAAATTGTGCATTGCAAAAATTCGTACCCTTTCACTAATAATTGCCCTAGGTGTGCCAAAACAAGTAAATAAACTTTTAAGGAATTTTACGATAACCCTAGAGCATCATTTGTGAGTAAAGCTTATGCTTCCACCCATTTGGAAACACAATCAACAGTTACTAAACTGTATCTATTACCAAAAGAAGTGGGGAACATACCCATGAAATCAATACCCCAAATATCAAACACTTCATAAATAAGAATAAAATTTTAAGGCAGTTTATTCCGATGAGAGACATTACCTGATTATTGGAATCTATCACATAAAGCTACATACCTTTGGACATCTTTCAAAGTTGACAACTAATAAAAACTTAACCCAAGGATCTTCTATGTCGTCCTATTTGCACTATGGTGCCCTACAGTAGGTCTAGCATGATAGTGTTGTAAGATCTTCCATCCCCTAAAGTGAGGTACACATCTTCTCATTATTCGGTCTGCACAGATATGAAAAAATATGAATCTTCCCAAAAATAGTCTCTAAAATCAATAAAAAAAATTTCTTCTTTTCTGATAAGAAAGACCTTTCGATAACATCTTAACTGCTAAATAATTTGCAATATCTCCAAACCAAAGGTTTTCTACCTCACTTGCCTCCTTCAAATTATAGAGGTGCTCTTTTGGGAATGAGTCTTCAATGCCTTCTTCATTCAAATCTTTTGAATTCAAGTTTTCCAAGACAGATAAATGGTCCACTGCCAGGGTTTTTACCTCCCTTCTTATCCTTAATCTCTAAGTCAAATTCCTACAACAACAAAATCCATCTAATTAATCGATGTTTGCCATCTAATTTATTAGCAAATATTTCAATGTAGAATGGTAAGTATAAACAACAACTTTATAAAAAACTAAATAAGATCTAAATTTGTCAAACAAAAAAAACTACTACTAGAAACTTCTTCTTTGTCATAGTGTAATTTTCCTGAGCATCCGTCGAAGTCTTCCTAGCGTAGTAAATTGGTTGAAAGTGTTTTTCCTTTCATTATCTAAGTATTGCACCTACTACAAAATCACTTGCATCACATATTAGTTGAAATGGTAAATTCTAATCTGGTGTAACCATAATTGGGGCCTTAGTCAAAATTTTTTTGATGAATGTTAAAAGCTTCTAAACATTCTTTAAGTAAATATAAAATGTATATCTTTCTCTAATAACTAAGTCAAAGGCTTACCAATTTTAGAAAAATCTTTAATAAATCTTCTATAAAAGCCCATATGTCCTAACAAACTTCTTATAACCTTAACCAAAGAAGGGGTGGTAGTTTCTCAATAACTTCAATTTTAGTTTTATCTACCTTGATACCCCTATGAGAAATTTTATGGCCTAGACTATACCTTCTTATGCCATAAAGTGACACTTTTCCTAATTCAACACCAGATTCATCTTCTCACATCTTTTTAAAACTTTTTTCTAAATTATGGAGACATAAATCAAATGAATAAACGAAAATAGAAAATTTGTCTATAAATACCTCCATTATGTCTTCGACTAGATAATCAAAGGTGACCATCATGCACCTCTAAGATGTGGCAAGTGCATTGCACAATCCAAAATGCATCCTTCTATAAGCGAACATACCATGGGGGCATATAAAGGTCTTTTTTCTCTTAACCCTCTTGAGCAATTGGGATTTATAGGTGGTTTGAAAGTTTGTCCAAGAAGCAGTAGTACATATGTCCTACTAGTTGTTCCAAAATTTCATATATGAAGAGCAAAGGGAAGTGGTCTTTCCTTGTTACATCATTTAGCTTTCTATAGTTGATGCATACTCTCCATTTAGTGACAATTCTCATAGGAATCAGTTATTTCTTCTCATTGAATATTATTACTAACATCAATAATAGCTCTAACTATAGCTAGGAAGGGATGTACTAGAATCAAAGGTACTTTTATATCTTCATCCATATCAAGTATAACGAAGTCAACTGTGAAGATGAACTTGTAAAATTTTCCCAATACATCCCCAATGATACCCCTAGGTTATTTGACAGATCTATTAGCCAATTAAATGCTCATCCTAGTGGGTTTAGGTTCCCCTAATTCTAGCTTCTTAAATAATTTATAAGGCATTAAATTAGAATTAGCCTCCAAATAAGCTAAAACTTTCTCTTTTGATAGATCACTAATGAAACAAGTGATAGTAAAACTCCCTGGATCTTTAAGCTTCTCTAGTAACTTGTTTTGTAAGATCGCTGAGCATTCCTCACTTAGTATTGCTATAGCCAACTCCTCCAACTTCTTTTTGTTAGATAATAGATAATTTAAAAATTTTAAGTTCTTAGGCACCTATGCAAGAGCTTCAACAAGAGGTAAGTTAATATGAAGTTGTTTGAATAGTTCAAGGAATTTACTAAATTGCTCGTCCATATGTTCCTTCTTCTACTTTGTTGGATATGGTATGGTGGGTTGAAAATTTGTAACTTTTGGAGGATGCCTTATATCTTTAGTCTTCTTTTGACTCTTCTCTTGATCCTCCTCTTCAGTTCGGGTTTGATTATCTACTTGTAATTCCTTTTTGCTTCTAAGGGTGAATGCCTTCACATGTTTATTAGGATTTGGTTTAACGGTACTAAACACATTTCCCTTTTTCCTTTCAACTAATATCTTTTCCAATTGGCCAATATGAATCTCCAAGTTACACATGGAAGCATCTATTCTCTAATTTTTTACATTAGAAACCCAAAAAAAATTCCAACATCATCTCTTCCAAACTAGGCTTCTTAGGTTGAGGTGCTTGCTATTAGAATCTAGGTAGAGCGTTATTCCTTACTTGGCTCTAATTCCCTAAAAGAAGTTAGGGTAGTTCCTCTATCCTACGTGTTGCTATATGGATTATTTGGGGCCCAAGAGCATTCCCCAAATAGTCCATATGCTTAGGCTGAACTGATTGACAGTCTTTTTCTTGGTGATCTAGCTTGCACACCTCTCATTTCATAACTCGACCTTACAGAGCCATCATAAGTCTATCGATCTTTCTACTCAAGGCTTCCACTTCGCCTATCAACTATGGCACTACGTCCACTTTATAAACCCACGTTGGCTTATTGATTCGTGCTTTAGATAAGCACCACTGGTAGTTGTTCATAGCCATATCTTCTATCAAGACTAGGGTTGCCTCCGTTGTATTGTTTTTAAGCCTACCCCTAGGTACTACATCAATTTATTGCCTGGTGCTTTAATTAAGCCCATTGTAAAAAATTTGGATTTGCATCTAAAGTGGTAAACCTTGGTGTGCGCATCTTCTCAACATCTCTTTGAACCTTTCCCATGTATCGTATAATGATTCAGTTTCGACTTAAGAGTATAAGGAGATGTTGTCCCTCAATTATGTAGTCTTTACTAGTGGGAAACATTTCAACAAGAACTTTTCTGCTACTTGTTCCCATATTGTCAATAAAGATTATGGCATCGAATTTAACTTTGTTTGGCTTCCCCCTTGAAGAAAATAGGAATAACCATAGTCTGATGGCATCATCATTAGCTCTATTGATTTTTAAAGTATCACAAATTTTTAGAAAATTAGAAATATAAGCATTTAAGTCTCCATCTTTGAGTCCATCGAATTGGATTGACTGTTGCACCATCTGGATGATGCTTGGCTTTATCTCGAAATTTTTTTCACTAACAATTGGTCTTATGATTCTAGATTTTACTCTAGTCAAATATGGTCCAGCGTAGTTAAGTAAGGTCTTTAGTGTTTACTTAACCTCCTTGGTCCTCTATTTGACGATCTAGCTCAAACTCCCACAATTGTATCCTATGAAGATTTTTGCATGCTATTCTTTTGATTTCTGGATTTGAGTTGGTTAAGCTCTCATAATTACTCTAACTAACCAGGAGTAAAGATTTACGAAAAGAAATAAAACTAAACAAATTAATAAAATAACTTGGAAATAAACTAAATAAAATAACAATGACTAGGGTAATAAAATCTAGGTGTTCCTAATATTACTGTCCCTGATAATTGTGCCAAAAACTTGATTGATTATTTTTATAAAATAATTAAATTATCGTAAGTGCAAGACATAGTTGTAGTTAGCATAGGCAAGTATGGGTTGATCCCACGAAAACGGTAAGTACCAATAGTTAGTTTTTTTTTCTATTATCTACCCTAAGAATTGGATTTGGTTTTTAAATTAAAAATAAAGCTAATTAAACTAAGATTAGAAATAATATTGAATGAAAGACAAAGGAAATTACTTAGATAACTAAATATCAAATAATAGTGTATAGGTGATAAATCTCCCTAAAAATCATTAAATAATTAATCTTTTATTATGTAATTATATCATTAATTATTGGACTTTGGAAATTCCTACCTTATGTTAATAACTTTCATGAGACTACTTACAACTAATCCATCAGTTGATTAATAGAAATCTTTCTTATTAAAACCCCTATGATTGCATTATTGATTTATGAATTTTGCTATTAGGTCTAACCCTAATCTGAAGGATTTTTGTCGGCCTATCTTTAAGTTTGCATGCAACTCTTTTCAATTATAGTAGATCTACTCATATAAGAGGATTTTTCAATCTCAATCATATGAAATCATATCATGTACTAATATTTTGGATATATTAAAACAAATATAAAACACATAATTGAATTTTAATAAAGTAATCAATATAATTGCATTAATAAAAGATCAATACATATTGTTATCCCAAACTAAGGTTCATCACCCCTAGACACTAAACAAGTTTATTTACTAATCATAGAAAATGAAATCAAAGAGAAACATGAAGGACAACTAATAGAAAACAAAGGAATCATAATTCTAAATCTCCCTTTTCTTAAATTGAATCTTCTTACAAGTTTTAAGTTTGATGTTGCTTTCTATCGAATACCTTTTGATGTTAGCTTCATGCCATCCTTGTCCCTTGATTAAGATCGTCACCGCTCTAGGTGTCTCACATCTTAAAACTGCTACAAAACTTGGCTCTCCTAAATTTGCCTCCACTCACATCCTTTTATAAAAAAATTTAGGATTTCTGGGATATACACAGCCACTTATATAGGAATGTGAGAGACTGTGTATAATAAAATACATCTGACTTTGTGATTTTACACAGACACAAAAACTTACAAAAGTAACATACAAAGCCATATATATCAAGATACATGGGCGTATAACTCCACATGACTAGAACTCCAATTCTTTAATCTTTGCACATTTATAAAGACTTACACCGTAAATGTACATGATTGTATAGGTCCTTAGGTGCTTCAAATCTTCATCTTATACCCTGTTTTGATCTGAATTCTTCTTCTTTTGTTCTATAGAGAAAAATATGGCCTATAAATGGACCTGGAGAGAACTAAGTACCAAATATACAACAAAAATATGAAATTATAAGCAAAATAAATCAAATATAGGTGTATAATTATATTCAAATATGCATTTCTCATCAATGCAATGTGCAGCAGAAAGAGTCCAATAGAAAGAATTATACCTGCCTAGTAATCTTTTCCCAGCTGCTTTATAAGTAGAATCATTCTTAGTAATGAACTAAACAATGTTTTCTGGCTCAACATCTTTCACAACTCTATCAAATATTTGAAGCAAATAATCAAATTTTCTATCAAGGCTAGAAGCATTGATAAACTTCAAAAACTTTGTCCCCTTAGTAGAATAAACTAAAAAATTGATAATGGGTTCATATATTCTATTTATCCAACCATCACATATGATTGAACATCCACAAGTTGCCTAAGTCATCAATTGAAGGAGCCTTATATCCTAGATTATAAAAGGCAATAACAACCACCATAGGCTGTTAATAACAAGAATAGGTAGCATTGATTGATACACCTGAATCATACCACAATCTAGCCATTGTCATCTCCACATTATGAGTCGCTTCTTTAGATTGTAAGGTACTATGGATTAAAGGGTTATGCGATAGGAGTTGTTCGTGGTGCAAAAAATTTGGACACATGTTTTCTTCTTCTCCTATCATCAGGTGCAACATTCTTTTCTTATTAGGTAGGAATGCAACCATCTTTAACATCTCCACCGTTATCGTGACCACTGAAAAAAACTTCCACAATCAATTTTGTAGTTTAGGCTTTATTTTATATCATTTTCATATTTATACTATCAAAGTAAAACCTTCACTTGCCATTTTACCTCATGAATCACTTTTTTACAAGGCTCTATATCACCTTTGATCCTAGCTAAATGCATTTTTAATCTGGTGATTCCCCACCTTACAAAAGTTTGTTGAAATACACATAAATGGTATGGTTCTTCATTCCAGGAACCATTCTAGCATGAGTCCAAATTGGATCATCAAATCTTCCTGAAATGGATGAATTATCAGGAGTACTTGAATTATCCTCCATTTTATCTACAAAAATAAATAAACATACGTCAAAATTAAAATTTTGTATATAATATCATTACATAACTATAAAAATTTAATATCCAATTTTAAGCATAACCAAATTCTAAATTGACTCCACTTGACATCTTTCTTTATAATAACACAAATTGTAAAAATAACTTTTCTTTGTGATAACACACATTGCAAAAATGACTTAAACATTTATAATTTCACATTATGTTGAGTAATGAGTATTCTCTCATAAATGATTATATTCACAAAATATTTTATACTATATATTTAACTATCCATAAGATAAGATGATGAATGTATATTCGTTACCCATAAGATAGGATTGATATTTGTAATATTATTTCCTAATGACAACAATTAATAAAGTAAAATTGCAAACATTTAATTTTCTTAAATTAATTACATATACTAAACGATTTAATTATATATTAAATCTTGTATTTAAATTATTAGTCATATTTTAAATATATTTTATATACAAATAATAATTAGTAAATTGTATTTTCCAAAAAATAATTAGTAAATTGCATATTTCGTATAAATAAATTAACAAACTAACAATTTAATGAATTAATTTTTATCTCATTTTTATGGTTATTAAAATAAAAATAATTTGAAAAATAAAATAAATAAAATTTCATTTCTTTATGAATTTATAATGCCTAAATGCTCGTGAACCATAGAAAATTTACTGAATTCACACAACCAATTCCAAGTTCCAAGCCCAATGTATATTTTATAAATTGTTCATAATACACACATGATGCAACCAATATATATATATATACACAAATTGTAATCGATGCACCAAGGAGGTAGGGACTGGGGGTTGGCAGTGAATAGGAGCAACCAACGACGATGCGTGGAGAGGATCAGCAATAGTAGTGACTAGTACGTGGAGAGCTGAGAGTAGCGACTAGTGGAGAGTAGACAACTGAGGAACTATTGAGGAAGTGGCAGAGAAGGAAGTAGCAAACAATGGAGGAAGAAATGACAACTGGGGAGGAAGCGGCGACAACTACAAGGAAGCAGTGACAATTGGGGATGAGGGAGGGTGGCAATAAGACTATATATGGAGATAAAAAAGAGATGTGCAGGAGATATAGGGCTGTGACTTGGTGAGGTGGCGACTGAAGTGAACTGAAGGAGAAAGAAAATAAATTTGGTTAGTTTTTTTTGTTTACAAGGGAAATCAAAACGAAAAAAGAGATCTAAACACCTATTATGGGGAATGTTACCCCTGATCCATCCTTGAGCAGGATATCCATAACCTTAATGGGTGGTAAAAGGAAAATGATAATACCCATATCAAAGGACACTGCGTGTGTAGCTAGTCGGTTTGCACAATAATGGCCTTCCCTGAAAATATGTTGGAATCTAAGCTCCCAATGTCTGTTCAACATGTCTCGAATATCCCTTCATAAAGGAGTTTCTTGGCCCTCCACGTTTACTGATGAATATAGGGTGTTGATCACCTCTAAGGAGTCAACTTCTACTTCTATCTTGCGATACCCCAGGTTCCAAGCCAAGGTTAATCTGGTATGAACTCCCCAAAGTTCAGCATCCAACAACGAATACAAGCTGATGTTGTGAACAAAACCCCCCATCCAGTTGCTAAAACAATCACGAAGTAGATCTCTTGCAGTAGCATGACGAGTAGAGCTCTTGGAGGCACCATCTATATTTAACCGAATCCAACCCTCTTTTGGTTTTGACCAACCAATTTGTCGTGTAAATATTCTCTCCTAGGCATATGTGGTGCAATTAGCAAGTAAAGTTGCCTTGGCAATCCACTTCACATATTCAAGCACAATGTCCCCACTCACAGTAGGCCAAAGGAAATTATTCTCAAAAGACACATTTATTTCTCCAATATCATAAGAACCAACAAGAGACTCCAAAGATAATAAACCAATTGAAAGACCTCACCATGATGTGTTTTTGAAGGTTTGTCCACAGCCATGAAGCAAGATCTTGGCTAAAGAAATCAGCGGTGATTACCTCTGGGGGAAATTGGGACCAGAATGTGTGCACTCTTGGGCAGTCCCTCACTACATGCAAAGCCGTCTCACTAATGCCACAAAAGTCATAGCTGTCATTGTTAGAGAGGTGGCGAACTACCCTTTGATGATTTGTTAACAATTTACCTTTAGCTAATAACCATAAAAAGGATTTAATCCTCTAAGGGCCAGGCCACTTCCATATTGCTTTCCAGAGCTAGCATTAAGCTTGCAATCTAACATCTGCAATGAGATTGTACGCGGATGAAGTGGTAAATAATTCATTCGTTGCTGGTCCCTTTAGTATTATGGTTTTTTTCCATTTAGTTCCCTAACTTTTAGTTAAATTTGCTACCCTAAATTTTTCAATATTTCAGTATCAGCTAGTACATGCTAGTATTGACCAATATCTATAACTAGTATGGTACTAAGGATTTGAGCATCGTTCTTTATTCGGTACAAAACGATTCTTGTATCCTTATGTAATAAGGTGAACTATTAAATTAAAAAAAATGTTTCTGCATGTTTTCACTTTTGTTTAAATTTTAAATTTAGTAAAAAAATTACTTATTTGAGTTTTTAATTTCTTTTTTATTTTAGTTTCTTCCGGTTTTTATAACTTATAAAACTATAAAATCTGGTTTTTATTTTTTAATTTTCGTAATTTAATTTACTATCAATTAAATATATGTTATTTAATTATTTAATATTAATTATTAATAAGAATAAGAATAAGAATAGTTTAATATTATATATTTAATTATTTAATATTAATTATGAATAACAATTATGAATAATTTAGTTTAGTATATATTTATCATTTAATATTAATTATTAATAAAATTATATAATTTAATTTATTAATACATATT
>JAOQMS010000003.1:17510918-17524578 GCA_027563885.1 Erythroxylum longipes
ACATGCTTTTTTTGTAGAAATAATACACCCATAAGAGAGTTTACCTCAAACAACGCACGATGAGTAAGACAACAATCAAAAAAAGGCCAGAAAACGCGAGAAAAGGAGTCGGAAAATACAAGATGATTGCGAGGAGAGAAGAGAAATGAGAGTGCGAGGGGGAGGGGCAGGTCGGCGCCCAACTTAAAGGCTTTGGATTACTAATGGAACATAACATTCCGTCGATAATCTAGGCTCTCCTATGACGCAACGGCCGACAATTAACGACGGAACACATATTCCGTCGGTAATCTAGGTTTCCCTGCCAATATTTACCGATGGACAAACAACATTTCGTCGGTAAAAGAGCGGCAATTTAATACGGTGGAAACTCAAATACCGACGGACACACAATATTCCGTTGGTAATTTAGGTTTTCCCTACCGACAGTTACCGACGGACAAACAATACTCCATCGGTAAAGGAAACACAAATACCGACAGAACACAAATTCCGTCGGTACTCTAGGGTTATCTAAACGAATAGTCAACTAAGATGCCGACCGTTACTGACAGAAACTTTATTCCATCGGTAATTAATGTTTATCGTCTCGTTTTCATCGAAACGATGATGTTTGTTAATAATGTACCGACGAAATTCTTTGTCCGTTAGTATTTAAGCTACGAGATATTGCGACGGAATAAGTCTTCCGTCGGTAAATCGGTGAAGCAAACTTTTCTCAGGAGTAATTCCCGCATTTCTTACCGACGAAATATGTTGTTTCGTCTGTATATATACCGACGGTAACTTGTCCGTCCGTAGGCGTCTGAAGCAATTAAATTACGGGAACGGTTCTCGAATTTTTTTCCGACGCCATAAGTTTTGGCGTCGCTATATGCCGTCGGAGATTTTGCGCGAAATTCTTACCTCCAGTTTTACTGACGGATGTATTTTCCGTCGCTAAATAAACCGTATTTGCCAATGGAATATTATTTTCCATCGGCAAATAGCGACGGAATGGTTTCTGTCGGAAATATTCCGATGCTATTAAGTGATTTTCTTGTAGTGAATGAGAAGTTTTTGTAGTTGTAATTCTTTTTTGGGAGTTGGAAATTGTACTTGGGAGTGTTCCAAGTGAGATTAAGGTTCCTCTTCGTATAGGAAGAAGATTTTATCGAGAAAGATTATATAAAGTTTAGGAGTGGACATAGGCAAGAGTTGTTTGCCAAATCACTATTAATCGATTTGCATTTTTAGGCAAGAGTTGTTTCTCAAACCACTATTGTGCTATTGAAGTCCCCTAGAATGATCTAAGGTCCTGGTATTTTTGTGTTAATAGATTCTAACCTTTACCATAGAGATTTACTTTGGAAGATTAGGTTTACATTATACGTTAAAGTTACTAAAAAGGTGTATTTGCCTTACAAGACATCCATAGTTAGGTGTAGCATCTGATCACTTAGTTCTTCCAGTTTGACTTTTACTATTCTTGTGTCATACGCTGCAATAATAATTCCATAATTTTGATGGTTATGGATTGATATGAATAATTAATGACTACCTAATATATGAAGCTTCTTAATGTTCTCTTCATTTATCTTAGTTTTAATCAATCCTAGCAAAAAGGGCTTTGTTTCCCAGACAAAATTGTAGATAATCTTTAGCTTCTTAGGGTTATTAATATCCCTTCAATTCTAAAATATCATGGTCATAGTTTAAAATTTAAGGATTTAGGACTCTTTGGTTTAACTTCCTACTTAATCTCCTTTTCTTGTTACTTTAAACCTCTTTGAATTCGAGATTTGTTTTCTTGTTAATTGGGACTCTTGACTCTACTGTATTATTTACATTTGCTTGATCACCTATTTCTTCATTATCTTCATGATATTCTTCTTGGCTTGGTTCCCCCAAGTCTTCCTCCTAGCTTTTTTTTTTTAATGATCATATTATTGGTGGCTTCTAGTTCTAGTAACTCTTTCCCTTTATCCCTTTACTTGTTTACCTCTGTATTCATGCTTTCTTCTTGGCTTCTGCACTCTATACTCATCAATTCATTCTAGTTCCCTCTTTCAAATCTTTTTCCTATTGGTATCCACATATTACTTGTTGTTTTAGAGTAGATATCTAGGTGTAGATTACATGGATTGTCTTTAACCAGCTCTCCTCCTTCTCCTAGCCTTAATATAAGAATAATTTCTATAAGATATTTATTGAGCTTAACATTTATGCAAATTCTAGTGAATCTTATTCTTTTCCTCATAGTTGTTTAACCCCTTAGTGAACCAATATTCAAGCAGTATGTTATGAAAAATTTTCCCACAATGGCATATTTTCATGTTTAATTTTGTCCAGTTTTAGTCTAGGTCTCCATAAATAATGAAATAGTGAAATGTTGCAAATATGCCAAGGTCCTTCTTCCAGTATTTTATTGGCTTCACATTCACTGTAAAACTTAAATAGGATATGATTTTATTCTAAGGTTAGAATCTTCTACAATCCCTTCCTTTGGTACCTTCTTTTAAAATCTTGACATCTTAGGCTATTATGATTTGTCCAATTGAGAGGATTGTTGTTGTCTATTTTTTGAAAAAATTATTAATTAAATTAAGCCATGAAATGCAATATCAAGGTTTTACAAGTATAAACCATTTCATCATTTTGAGAGTGACAGCAAGACAACCAGAAAAGCATTACATCGTGAATCAAACTTCCAAGTACATAAAATAGACATTAGTTCCATATTGTGATAAGACTACAATCTATCTACATTTTGTCTCCAAATGTGACAATGTGTAACTTGATTGCATTAAGTAGCTTTCTAAATAGCCTTTGATTTTGTTTCTCACTGCCTTTGAATATTGTCATGTTTTTTTATCCCAAAAGGCTTGTACCAAATATGAAAAGGCAATTAAAAAGACCATTGTTTTGCTTTGTTATGCATATATAATTTTGAGCACCAAATCATAATATAATCTCATTCTTTTAGTGGGTTTTCTAATAATCATCTTTTTGGGGTATATTGCAAGGTGGATCTAAGAGCCTCTTCAACCACAAATTTCTAGTTCTTTGGTAAAGGTTTTGGCTTAAGATAGGAGAGATTAAAGGATCTAACTACTTTGCCCTTACAGAAGGGAGGGGAGGGAAAGTCATCTCATTTATTTTCTTCAAACCTGAGTTATCCTTTGTAATAGTTTTTTTTTTCATAAGGAGACAAAAGTAGCTTTGGCAGAGAGTAGTTTCAAAATTTAATTACGATTAAGGAAAAGAAGGAAGGCAGGAATGTTGCAAGGAAGGAAAGCTCCCTAGTTAGTAAGATTGTTCTATTGATGAGGAGTAAGGAGAGGAAGGAAGAAAGAGAGAGAGGAAGAGAAGAATGATACTATAGCTGAGGAAAGAAGAGTACTAGAGTAGAGCACTAGTTAAGGGACAGGAAAGCTTGTTTGTGTATGAAGGATATGTTTCAGTTATGGTATAAGTTTATGAAATCCATAATTGAAATGGATATTGGCTAGGTTAAAACTAACTTCTGAGAGAGATATAATTTGGCTAAAAAAGCAATGTTTAACTAGCTTTAATAGTTCCTCGATTCAATGCTAGTTAACTTTTTTATTATATTAGTTTGCTTGACTTAGTGTTGATGTTAATTAAGTTTTTTTATGCCTCATTAGTATATATGTTGGACTTAATAATATCACCGACTAATTTTTCTTATTAGTCTGCTAGACTAGTACAAGTACTATGTAATACTTTTTGTATCATAAGTTCATTCGACTCAATAATAGTGATGAATAATTACTACTATTAAAAAGTTACTTATAAATTCATATTTTTACAAATAAAAAATAATTATTTATAAATAAAATGAAAATAAATAACTAAATAAAATAAATTTTATTGCAAAACTATATATTATTACAACATATTAATTATCTTTTTTATCGTTAGATATAACATATTCAAAAATATCTAATCTTTTAAGTTTTTTTAATTTAGTATCAAACTTTTTAAAGTTTTCAATTCAGTAACAAATCTTTTAAAATCTGTATAAATCAAGTCAAAAAGTTATTTTTGATAATGTGATATATATATATAAAATATCAAGTGGATCTCTATCTATTAGTCAAATAAAAAAAACAAACATTTCGAACTAAATTGTTAAGATTATGGTCACTCAATTGAAAATTTTAAAAACTTTGGCACTAAATTGAAAAAAAATCCCAAAAGGTTGAGCACCTTGTCGTTCATTATCCCTTTATCTTTATTTTATACAATAAACTAAAACTTAATAAAACACTGAGTTCACTATCATGTTAAATAGATTAATTTATTAATAATAATTAATAAAATAAGATAAATTAATATATTATTAATTATTAATAAAATAAGTTTATACGTCACATAAATTTTTATTCATATTTTAATATAAATAATGATATATAAATATGATAATTAATAAAATAATAAGAATTCTTATAATTTTATTTATTAATAGTAAAATTAATAAAATTCATTATTATTATTATGTATAGAATATAGACTATAAATAAAAATAATAAACTATTTATATTACTTACTAATTTTATTATATATCAAATTAAATTTAATAAATATTGTATTTATTATCATATTAAGCTAACAAATATATAATTAAAAAATATTATTATATTTTATTATAAGTAATGATATGTAAATATGATAAATTAATTTATTTGACATTTACCATCTCTATGATTTACTAATTCTCAAACAATTTTCTTATGATATATTATGAAATGTCACGTATTCAAAAAATGTCGAGGAAATTAATGTTAAATTTCAAAGAGGGATTGACTCTGTACTTTTTACAAAATATAAAGGCTTTCACAAAATTTTTAAAATATATGATGGTAGAAAAGCTCGAAGTCTTCCCAAAGTCAAACAAAATTTTAAATTTTCTTTTAATTTTTAATTTTAAGTTAGGTTTGGACTCGAGCTTCATAGTCTAACCTACCCATATCTTAACTTTTTATATAAATAATAAACCTAATTTTCACTTGTTAAGTTATTCTCTGTCTATTATGTCTATTGATTGTCACAACATCACTTTCATCATCTTTCTTCTAATATCTTTCAAAGGTTCTTCTTCTTCTGCTTTCGTCATCTTTCTTCTCTTTTTTGTTCCTCTTCCACGAGCGAGGTTATGTTGTTTGAAAAGGAAGGTAGTGTTGTTATGATACTAGAGACCATCTCTTGTCTTTACAATAAAAGGTGACGTTCTTGATGTGGTACTGATGATAATTTGCAGGTGTTATTGCTTCGATCAAATTTTTTTTATTGAAGAGGATGATGATAAGCATCAATCAAAGGTTTAAGGATGAGGCATCGAAACTTTGGGTCAAGTTGGAGCCCGGGTGATTTGAGTTTTAGGTGAGTTTGAGGTCACTCCAATCTTAATCAAATTTGTTTTCGAATGGTGTGAATTAAATCTGACCAAGATTCAGATCAAATTTAGGCAGTCCATAAGAAACATCAATAGTCTCATAATTGACTTGACCCATTATTAAATTTAGACTTTAATATAATATACGAAATTATATAAAATGTGTTTTTTTTTACCTTGATAATTATTTAGTTGGTTTGCAACATAATTGAACGAATCTAAGTACATTAACTAAAATATAGGACAAATGTGATAGAAGTAATACTGAGGATAGTAATATCAATTAACAATTGTATTAAGAATATGATATAAACAAATTGTAACTTTTTTTTTAATTTTTTGTTCAATTTCTATGCATCTTAATTTATGAATGAAATTGATGAAACAAAAGCATTCTTTAGGGCTAAAAAGAGAAGCCAACTAAAATTTGCCATATCCATTAATAAATGTCTGAAAATCCATAAGCATCATGCCTAATACAATGAATTGAATGAGGTTTTGCCTGCAAATTCTTTTAGAGTCAAGCTAGGATTTGGCAGCAACTCGGTACGAGTAAAACTATTGCATTAGAATGTGTGAATCAAGTAGTCTGAAAATGACGTATAATTAATCTTTCAGTCAAAGAAACTTTTTTCTCTCCGCGCACGTAAGTCAATGTTACTTGCAGCCCCACTTTTCGTCCCCTGTTCGACAGATATTATTATTTGTCCTTCTGTTTCTCATCTCTACCTTCTTAGGTCTCGTACAGAGGTATCCATCGGTACTATTGTCTGACCCTACTAGGGCTAACCCTATTTCAATTGTTGCTATTTAATTTCGTTTTCTTACATTTTCTTACGTAGCCATCCCTTCTTATCTACATCACCTTACAATACATATGGCTGTGGTCTTCAGTTTTCACCCTCTCTTTCTCCCTATCTTTGTATGGTGAGTTAAAGATGTGATTTGACTTACAAATAAAATAATTTTCTTTTATTGTTTATTTATTAAATAAATACACTTTTATTATCTTTAATAATTTTCAATCACGAATTAATTATGTCAAAACTTTTAAATAAACATAAAAAAGATTAACAAAAAGAGATATATATACTTATTTAATAAATATTTTTGAAAAACAATATTAGGTTACGTAGAATTTTGAACTGGTTCAATAAAATAACACCGAGGCTATGTGTTTGGAGATAATTCTCAGGAATAAGTAGTTCTTGGGTTAATAATTCTCTTCTGTTCTTCTACCCCTTTCAGAATTTGATTATTCATAGACTAGATAGCCCTTTGACAAGAAGGCTTATTTAATAGTACTGCACAGTTGTACTGTCCTACCCATGTTTTCCACAAGCAACAACTTCGGTCCTTTTCTTTACGCTAACATACAATGAGTGTAAGCTCTCTCACTACTGGTGCGCCTAATCCCACCCCTGAAGATCATCCTTCACCGTTCTTGGAGTTCTCATCTTTCTTTTTAAATGGATATGATCCAGTTGTTAGCGAGTTTATTTCCCAACAACAACAACATCAACAAGCCTTTGCGTACAAAGATGATTCGGTAGTTGAGTCTCCAGAGATCAATCCAGAAGATTCAAGGGAAGGACCAAGTATCGACAATAAGAAGAGAAATAAAGTTAATGCCGTAAAGAAGCCAACAAGAACAGGTAAAAAGGACAGGCATAGCAAAATCTACACGGCTCAAGGGCCAAGAGATAGGAGAATGCGGTTGTCCCTCCAGATTGCTCGAAAGTTCTTCGATCTTCAGGACATGTTGGGCTTTGATAAAGCAAGCAAAACAATAGACTGGCTGTTAATGAAGTCCAAGTCTGCAATCAAAGAACTCACAGATAATCTTCCTAAAGTGAAAAGAAGTAATCGTCTTACTGACAACTGCGTTTCTTCTACTTCAGAGAGTGAAGTTGTGTCAGATATGAAGCTGACAGAGCATATTGAAGATAAGAGATCAGTGGCTGTAGTGGATGCTAACTCGCATTTGAGCAATCCCAGAGAGCAAAAGTGCAAAAAGCGGCATAAAACAGCCTTGAATCCTCTTGCCAGAGAGTCTAGGGACAAGGCAAGAGCGAGAGCAAGGGAAAGAACAAGAGAGAGAATGAAGATCAAAGCTCTTGAGAAAGCAAAACCATTTTCTCAAGAAAACCCCAATAATTTGAAGCAGAGAGAGCCTAAAAGCCCCAAAGCGAACGATCAAAATTTGAGTATAGGCAGCCAAGAACTGAACTCTTTCAAGGATGCTGTTGGTGAAGAAGTACCAATCACTGACTTGCTACAACATCAGATGGATTCTGTGAGCATCAGTAACAAAATTACAGGAGTTATTAGAGAACCAAGATCATCTTTGATTTTCGATTTCTCTCATAGCATTGCAGCTACTGGTGCTCCTAACATCGAGGAAATTACAGGTTTTCCTGTCAGTTGGGACGTCAACATTGGTAGAATGTATCACGGACAATTTACAATGCGAAACAGGAACATGTCAACAGGTAATGTCTATTTACTAAACCATAACTCCATTTTCACTGGTTCAAGCCGCTTGGTCCCTCCAAACACCCAAGAGCAAAACCTCACTTCCATTTTCATGAGCTCCCAAGACCAATACTGCGATTCAGATTCCTCAGCGATTACCATTGAACAAAACCGTAACTCAATTCTCATCCCCTCGAGCTCAAACACTAGAGGTCTCCACTCTCACTTCATCGACAATCAATGGTCTCGAGGTCCTTTTCTTATCAAGTATGGCGGATGATTTCATAATATCTAAAGCTCTAAACCCTTCTTTCCCCATTTCCCAACTTCTTTTGTCTCTTATATCTTATCTCTATCTCACTAATTGAGCTTGGCTTTGATTTATTGTCAAGTATATATGATAGTGCGATTAAAAGAGTTTTTCATTTTGTCTTAAACTGAGAAGGGTTTATTCAGAAATGGTGTTGTTGTCAAGTTGTTATCATTTGTATTGGTTTTAATGTTAACGAATATATCATCCATGTGACGAGATTAAAGTGTACGAACACCACTCATAAGCTTCAAAAGTTGTGCGTCTTTTAGAAGTTATTATGTTCTCAGCGACGCGGACTTTAAACTAAACCATCTTTATGCTGCAATGAAATATATAACTAAGAAATATTCCTAAGCATAATCCGGATATTGGTTTTCCTTTAATTGGTTAAGGAACGTCGACTCTTGGTTTTAGTTCACACTACATAGACACAAGCTCACAGAAATCAACATGTATGGGTATGGCTGCCGGTGAGTGTGCCAGGAAAAACTCAAAATACACTACAACAAAGGAAGCATTTCTTGACTTTTTTTGAGCGACGAAAAAATATTCGCCGCAAAAAGACAACTTTTTGTAACGAAACGTATCGTTTGTCACTAAATGTTAAATTTTAGTGACGAAACCAAAAAGTGCCACCTAAGGGAAAATTTTTAGCAACGTTCAAATAAAATTGTCGCACAATCGAGATCAATGGGTGACGATTTATAGTATTCGTCGTCAAATAGTGCAATCGCGACGTAATCTGTAAACGTCACCATAATTTTACAACAATTTGTGACGATTTTCGTAAATAGTCACTAAATGTTATGTATTTTGTGACGATATTGCCAAACGTCACCAAAAGGTTAATATTTGGTGACGAAATTGATAATTAAGTCGCAAAACATTATACATTCAACAACAACTACTTTTAATCGTTGCTAAATATCAAACATTCACAGATAATATTTCAAAATTGTCACCAAATGTTTCGGACAAAAAGAAGAAGAGGAAGAAAAATGCAGCAGGGCACGATCATGCATTTGTACGATCACGACCTTTGCTGAAAAAAATGGAAGTTGCAATTGTGCACCTGCATGATCGCGACTCTGTAGAAAAGGGAGGAAAGTCGCGATCGTGCATTTACATGATTGTGACCTGAGATGCTATATCAAAGGGTGTTTGTTTGGATGTTTTTCAACCTAATTCAAGTAAGGATATTACCATATGAGGTACGTAGGTTTAAATGAGTTCTTAAATGAATTTAATTGATGTTGAATGAAAGGATTAAAGTGAAAAAAGGTATTAAGGATTAAAAGAATGTTTTGAAAGTGTTGTGAATTGTTTATATAGAGTATTAAAGAAACACACCCGAGAAATTGCCATTGAACATGCATGATACATGATACATTTATAAATGTATTTAAGACTGATTATTCTTATGAAAATACGAATGAGTGGCATATAAATGTATATGATTGCATATAGAGGAGCACGTCGAGCGACCACTTCCAGACATTGCCGGGACTTCAAGGCAATAAGCTAAAGGGAGCATTTGTGAGTCAACCTAGATGAACTGTTTATGATCTGTATGTGAATTCCAGACTTTAAAGGTCTGAGGAGTTTGATATTCGGAAATGTATTGGAAGTGTTCTATTTGTATCTGAAATTTGAATGATATTTGTTTGCAACTGATTTGTTTATGATGCCATTTAAGAGATTAGGTTTGATCCAGTATACCATTGTTATAAGATATGTACTTCAATATCCTCTGGATGTTCCGGTATGTACTCTATGGTAATGGGATGCGATATAAATGGTAGATATGTTGTTTGGTAAATTATTATAGATACAACAATAAATAAACTTTAAAGATGAGTTCAGTTGATTGACTCACTAACTGTCAATGATATAATTCTTTTTTTGGATCCAAGTAACATGAGAGTCGATAAAGGTAAATTAGTCCCCGATGTCTGGATTTTCCAGAAGGGTCCTTGCACGTTCGAACATACCAATTAAAACAGTAACAGTTTTTCCCTTAAGAGTAGGATTTTTTACACTCTCTCACAACAACTTTTCTGCTATAGCTAACTGACATGAGGATGGAGTGAATAAGTCGCTAGATTTAGTACCTAAAATATAAACAATATAGAAGTTAGATATTATCATCTTAGTAAACTGTTACATGAACTGAAATTAGAGTGACATGCATACGTGCATGAGCAGACGAATTATTTAGAATTGACGAATTTTCCCAATCAACCGATTTTCCTAATCCTTTACGGAGTGTTGTGAAATCACTCCTACCTCCATAGGCATACATATCACCTTCGAGTCTGAAGGCAGCTTAAACCAACATATAATATAAACCGTCAAATGTGAATATATATAATAGCTTCATAAAAGGAAATGAGATGTACATAATAAGGAAAATGACATTGTTCGGATGATACTAAACACCTTGAAGCAGAAGATCTGCCATAGAAGGCAAACGATGATTAGTATATAAAATGTAGATTTCTTTTTCAGTATTGGTTTGCTGAGCAGGGACAATTTTGCCACATTTCTCCCAACGATATGAATTCCGGTCATCCGGAACTAGTCTCCATGTTGACATTCCCTCATATGATTAACTACTTCTAACGTCAGTAGGAAGATAGACATAAAGAAATAACAAAGATAGACAGTAAATCATCTTCAAAACACAACCATAAATACAACTCATACATCAAATGCATAATTAAGAACTTACAATAAAGACCTAAAGGGTTTTAGTGAATAATCACAATAAGCATGAAGTCACTTGAGGTATAAGAACTAAACAATGCAACTTTTTTGATGATCGAACCCACTAAATCAAGACAGTAACACACAAAAGAGTCGCAGTCTACTTATGTTGAGTTGTCTAAAAAAATACCCCTGTGGTTCACAAGACTAAAGGAAAGCCCAAACTCACAAATGGCAAGCAGGATGCATTTATATAAGTTCCTCAGTACGCAAAATCTAAAAACAAATTGAGAAGATTCAATAACAGTGAGGTCAACGAAACCAATAAGACTCCGAAAACTAACTTAGCATAATCCAAACTGTCCAACGACAATGTCCAAATAATTATACACAAAGAAATAACATGAAAATTATAAAACATTATATACTTTAGCACCGTAAAAAAAAGTGTGTACATATCTTAATTACAAGAACATCCAAATCTACCATAGAAGGATAAAAATCACAACTCTTCTATTTAACAATGGTAAAATACTTGTTTTCTTTGAAAACGTTGTCTCAAGAGCCAAATGCAAACATCACAGATCTAGTACGTAAAAGTAGACTAAAACTTATGACAAACCAAGATTGACAAACAAAGACCCGATCTCGTCAGTTAATTAAAGATGTAGAAGAGCTTGATAACAGGACATTGAAAATATAACAGATAGTAAAAAAGAAGTGACAGGAATACAAACCGTGTTTTGATGAAGTCAATGACTTTGATATGTGAGTAAGGTGTAGACGATCGCTGGTATGTAGGAGAGGCTTTTGGATTTCAAAATACTGCTCGAATGAGAATATTAAGAAGGCTTTTATGTTGCGTGAATTTGAAAACCTAATACAAAATGACATCATTTATGTAGTTTAGGTAAACGATGTCGTTTATTGTTTACTGCAGTTGTTTGGAAGTAGTCTTAATTAATTTGCTACGATTTGTTGTATTTAGTCAACAATTGTCAGATGGAGCGACTAATACATGGTTCGTCGCTAAAGGCCACAGGTTCATAAATAATTTTTAATAATTTTTTCCTATTCTAAATAAAACATAATTTGAATTAAAAATTAAATGATTCATTTGAAAACTATTTAGAAATTTATAGGTTGACCGTTGAAATAAAATAACATTGTCTTAAAATTATACATTTTCATTAATATAATTTCAAAAAACTTATTTGAATAAATAAACATTGCAACACTTGTAATTAATATATAAACACATTGTAATATAATTATCAAACTATTTGTAACAAATTATATTTAAAGATTAGTTATTCCTAAAAATTAAACAAATGAAGAAAAATTGCATATTTAATTGACAAGATTAATTTTTCTTTTTTAATTGGTAATAGGAAAAATAATATATGTTAATTAATTAAGAAGAAAAGGTTTGGGTATATTTCACGACGTTTATAATTATTCGTAGCGAATATATTAAGATTAGGCGACGCTTTAAGATATTAGTAGCCAAATGTTGTATATTTTATGACTCTATAGGTGTTTCGTTGCCAAAGCGTGCCGTTTGGCAATGAATATTGGTATCGTCGCAAAATGTGGGCCATCAAATTAATATAACTATGTCATTTTTTGCCTTTTGCCAAACCTAATGGCGACGATGATTATATATCATAGCTAAAGGTTTGCATTTGACGATAATTCGTGGGTTCATCGCTGAATGATACAACGTTAAAAAATATTTAAGTGGGACAATGTCGTTTGTCTTCCCACTTCAATTTTTATCAGACCCGCCAGCTGTCCCTTCCTTCTTCCTCCCACGTGTCTCTGTTTTCTCTGAAACAATCTTGAAGCTTGCCATCATTTCTTCACCGTATCCCTCTCCTATTCTTGTTGATTTTCTGTCTCTATCTTCAGTTGTTTTCTGTTCTTCACCGCATATCGTAAGTTTTCTTTCATTTTTTCTAAGTTTGGTTGTGAATATGTTAATGTCTCGAATAATGAATGTGTGCTAATGTCTTCGAAATTTTTAGTTCTTTCCATGAATTGAACACATATATTGTTAGGTTTATGTTGCATTGTGTTAGGGATGGTGAAGAAAGGGTTAAGAATGAATGAATGGTTAAATTTGGGCGTTTTTTATGTTGTGCTCAGAAGGTGTTCGATGAAAGTCCTCACCCAACATTTTTATGAAATGAATATTCCCAATACTTCCTCTTCTAATTAGTTGTTATTTGAATGGACTCCATTATTGTTCCTGTTGTAGAGTTATTCATGATTTCTGTTAGCATTTGAAGAGTAATTGGAGAGGATCAAGCCTCAAATTATAGGTGAACTCATTATAATTGCTTAATACTTGCCATTCATAAGTTCATTTTCCATTAGGTTCACTGAAATGTGAAATTTTAAAACTATTCAACCAATAAACAATTTTACCCCACTAAGTACAGACTAAAATTACAAATATGATGCTAACCATGGGTTCATTTCAATGTAAACATTGGCTCCCCCCAAATTTTGAAAAAAATTGTTGACATTCTTTACCAATGCAGCATTATTTTGTTGGATATTTTTTCTGAAAGTAAGAAAACATTATATTATTTTAGTTGTAAAAGAAAAATAATTAACACGTTGCTAAACAAGTATGAATTAATGCACGTTAAAAACAAAAATATCCATCATAAATTGGACTCCTATAAGTCGAATACAATACAAAATTGATAACAATTTGGCTCTTAGGCGTAACAATTGGTTTTTAGAATTAGTTAAGAAAG
>JAOQMS010000003.1:17524678-17540093 GCA_027563885.1 Erythroxylum longipes
CGTTTCATTTTCTTAATGTTTATTATTATTATTATTATTATTATTATTATTATTATTATTATTATTATTATTATTATACAAAATTAATTTGTTATATTAATTAAAAATTATGAAAATATGAGAATATGATGAGATCCTTATATTTATTTTCAATTTGTCATACAGATGATACGGTTACATAACCATAACGTACAAGAAGCGACAACAGTATTATATAGTTTGGCATATAGGCCTCATATATTTGGGAAGAAATACTCAGGTTGCATTATTAATAGGGTGCGATATCACATAGAAGATCGAGATAGTCTAGTTAGAAGTCAAAATAGTGGGATTGTCATTGAAGGATGTCATGACGACGAAATCATTGACTTCTACAGTATCATATCTGAAATTATATAGTTGCACTACATCAAGGATAAGAAGGTTATTCTACTTAAATGCAAATGGTTTGATCTAATTGACATGAGAGTGAACGGGCATATTACTAGCATAAATGTTAATAAAACATAGTATGATAATGATTCTTTTGTCCTTACAACTCAAGTCAAACAAGTTTTCTACGTCAACGATACTTTGTTAGGTCGCAATTGGAAGGTTGTTCAAAAGTTTTAACAAAGGAATGTCTTTGATTTTTGTGAAAGGGATATTGGGAATTGGATGAAAATGTTGATGAAGTTTATCAGGATATTGGATTGGAGATCAATAACGAAGGTATTCCAGTAAAAGATATAGATATATCATCATTCCATAGGAAAGATGTCAAGCCCAACATAGTTCAACTAGGTGAAGTCCAACCACATCTTATCTTGCAAACAGATGAAGACTATACTCAGGATGACTTCAATGACAATGATGATACTTTGCTGGAATATATTAGTGACGAAGAATCTCTCGATAATGTACTTAATGATGATGATTTTCTTCATTTTGATCATGATGATTGAATGTAAGTTTCATTGTTTGTATTATTTCAAATGTTAATAAGATAATTGCTTTATGTTGTTGATGTTTTAGTTTTGTTAATTAAGCATAGTTTTAATTTTTACAAAATGTTAATTTTATTTTTCAATTATAATTATACATTATGTTCTTAATCCATTTTACATAGGTTCACTATAATGGGACCTGGGCGAAACAAAGGAAAGAGGGTGGTCATGACAGATGAAGTTTCTCCCACAAAACAACTAGCAATTCCATCAACAGATGAGGGAAGTCAGCAATAACAACCTTTACCAACATCGTCTGGTAGTCATGAGGGATCTTCAGGTATGTTTTTTATAACCAAACATATTTACATTTATGCTCTGATTACATGTTTAGTGTGTTTTTATCATTATGTATTTTTTCAGGTTCCAATACTGTCCTAAGAAAAAGAGTTAGAGGTAAGATAAAAAGAGTTGAGTTGCAACAAATGAATGTTGCAATGAATTCCAACTTGTCAGTGACGATTGACCCGACACAAGGGTGCCCAGTGGATAAGATCCAAGCCGTGAAGTTGGCCAATGAGTTGGGCGTCGTTGCTCAGAATGAGTTACCTTGCCTTCAGCATGTTAGGCAGTTGAAGGAAGACAACTTGCTGCAAAATGTTTTGGATAAAGTTTCGGTAATATTTCTATTCATTTCATTATGAGTATTGCAATTTTACTTAATTAAATTAATAACTTATATAATACGTTTTTTTACATATGAAGCTCAATATTGTTGATATCGACACGCCTGAGGTTTCAAGCAGCGTTAGTTCACTGTTGAAACAAAGGGTGAAGGATCATCGATATCGACTTCATAAATATTATCAGTCTTTTCCTTCCGATGAAGAGGCAAGGAGACATGTGCTGGAACGGGAGACTGAAGAAAATTGTAATAAATTGTGTGATTATTGGGCTTCAGCGAAGTTTCAAGTTTGTTTTTGTCCTCTTCATATTTCCTTCCATTAATTACAACAAATGATCTCATAACTACTTCTCTTAATTTGGGAAAAGTGTTCTAAAGCTAAGGCCAATAGAGCCTTAATGAAGACTGCTCATAACACCAGCTCTAGCTTATTTGTCATTGTCCGATAAGAATTAGTAAGTGTAACATTTTCAATTTATTATTCTTTTTTAATATAATAAATTCTAATTGGTTATAATTTTTTAAATTCATATTATAAAATCAAACAAAACTCTGAGGGCAAGAGTGTGATAGGATCACACTGTACAAGCACACACATTACAATGAAGGTTAAGGCTGGACGTCTGAAGAGGCACAAAGTAATTATGTAAGTACAAATAAATTAATATTACAATTTATTTTTCTATATAATATTAACTTATAATTTTTCAGTTAACTCGATTTTCTACTTGACATTATAGGACAAGATTCAGGAGTTGTTGTAGACGTCATTGGCTGCGGGAAATCAGCCCAATGACGATAACAATTGCAACAATGTCCTTGGTAGACGATCGGGCTATATTAAAGGTCTTGGATATGGCCCTAAGCCTGTTGGTGCCTCTTTGTCACGACCAGCATATGTGACGGTGCTTCAATAGGAGAATCAGGCATTGAAGACAAAATTACAATGTACAAAAGACAAGTTAAATCGTGGACTAAAAGAAGTTATCAAGCTTTAAAAATTGGTTAAACAAATGCTAGGTTCTACATATGTTAGTAGTAGTGACTCAGATGCAGACTGTTAGTTTGTAAGTGATGTGTAAATATTGTTTTATATACAATGCATTCCATTTTATATGTTTATTTTATTTCAAGTTATTATTATTCACAAAATATGTCACTAACATTAATTATAAAGAAATAATTTAAATATTTCAAAAATTCTTAAAATTTGTAATAAATTAAAATAAATTCATTTTTAACAATTATAATAATTTCAAATTTCAAATTTCAAATTTGTTAGTAAATAATATTAGCTATAAAAAAATTCGTCACAAAAAGACTTTAAAATTGTAATAAATTAAAATAAATTTGTTTTTAACAACTATAACAATTATTAAATTAAAAGTTAAATTTTGTCACTAAATACTATTAGCTACCAAATATATTCGCCACAAAAACTAATTAACTATGTATAAATAACGTCGGCAATAAGGTTTTGCTACAACCACGGTTTTGTAGCTATAACTTTTTTGTTACCTAAACACAATCGTCACAAATACCTATTACCAACCAAAGTCTAATTTGTCACAAAAAGTTTTTACCTACGTTTTTAGAAAAATCTCTACAAACATTTCCCTACAATAAAAATTTAGTAGCTAAAAGGATTATGCTACTAAAATAAAATCATCACTAAACATAAATACCTACGAATACAATTTCGTGGGAAAAAACTTTTATCTACGAAACATAAACGTCACACAAAACCATGTACGACGTTTCTCCTTATCGTCGGTGATAATTTTTACCGAAGAATTATTTTTGTCGCAAACAAGTTTTAGCGACGAATTACGCAAAATGTCACGGATGTTATTTTGCTACCGAGATTCAGCAATGATTTGGGCGACAACACGAAATTGTCGCAAATTAATATTTGCGACGATTTCTCTTTTTTTAGCGACATTTATTTTTGTCGCAAAAGAACCTGTTTGTTGTAGTGATATGTTCCATTTGGTTGGAAGCATTTGGCTGTTTGCATCTCTTACACATCTTACACTTAATATGAGACAAACAATCAGGTCATAATTATGAAATTGAAGTTGTAGCCTAGTGCTGTAGTTTTGATGATTGGAGAATAGTTAGCCTGCATTTACTACAATCGGTACAATTAACTCACAATGGCAACCCAATATTTAATAGAACTTTTCTTGCTTAATATATATGCCTGAGATATGTTATTCTTTATAAAATCATCTTTTCATTTTTGAACGCATTTTATATGTTTTGGATCTTCACATAGTGGAGTTTCGTTATTGGGAAAATTTGTGGGAACACAGTTCTTCACGTTGGTTTATTGAATTGCACCATTCAATTGGATAACATATGGCACAGAAGTAAGGAATAGATTCCTCCCAAATGTTTGTTAGAATTTTTCCCATGTGGTGGACAATAATAAATTTTATTTTAACAATTTCGATTAAGTTACGTAAATTTGATCCAAGTGAAGATAATAAAGTGGCCTGATAAAGGATTTGGATTAATGGGCTAAAATTTAGGAGAAAAATGGACCCCAATTAGTGTAGACTGAACCCATATTGAGCTCGTAATGGGGAGACCCGATATGGACGCTATATATAGAAGGTTAAGGTCTCCTGTAGCTACTGTAGCAAATCGTGAACGTAGGATACTTTGGCCTATTCAGAGGTTCATGTACATAGAAAGGCTTTAATGTTTTACGATGAGCAACTCTCGTGCAAGTCTCAATAAATTCACGCTCGTTACGGTTTCGAAAAACTCCTTTGAAAGTTATGGAACTGAAATTAGGTATTTCTTCATTTCTTCATTATTTTCCTTTCATATTCGATCCGAGATATGTAACTAAGGCTTCTGTTATGTGTTACATGTGGTAGAGCAGTTATGTGATGGGGTAGTTAAAAATGAAGATTTTTGGTTTTTCTCTATAAGGCTTTTAGAGAATAATAATCCTTTTTTTTGGCTTTTTCTTGTGTATGATTGCTTGAAAGTGTGAAAACGGGTTGAAAATGAGCTTCAAGGTATAAAAAATTGGCCCTCCCTGTTGACCACAGGCGCCTGACGTATGAACAGTGCATGCGGGAGGGCGGTCATATTGACACGTGTGTGAGACAGATGGGCTACACGTGGCTCAACTGTTAGAGGATGCGTATGGTGTGTGTGCCATATTGGGCACAATAATCGAAAGGCAGCGTCAAAACAGACATATGCATCATATGCACCAGCCAACGATCCTGATGCGTGACGCATGTGAATGAGGACGCGTGTTTGGCACGTGTGATGCATGCGTTAGACAAGTCAGCCTCATCTCAGCGTAAGGTGCGTTGATCACATACGCCAATAGTGGTCAAGCGCGTCGGGCACGTTCAGCATATGCTCCTAACGCATCCGGAGGTGCGTTAACCATTCAAACACGTGCACCCGATGTCATCATGATGTCATGCTAACGTCAATGCTATAGTACTACTGATGTCAGCGCACAGTAACTGCTGACGTCAGCTAAATAAAACTCAAAATTTTCAGAACTCTTGTAAGGATGTCCCAGGTCTTTTTGAGTCAATTTCTAGGTCTGATCAATTCATAAAATGAGTTTTTAAATTTTTTGGATTAATTACACTGATAATTTCACTCCATAAAAAGAAAATAAGACATTCTAAAGTCATGTTTGAGTGAATTTTTGTGCTACGAAATTGACATGAGGGAGATACTTGAGGTTTTCGTGTCTCGTGTGGTAGGTTTAGTGTTTGGTAATGCATGATAGCCGCTTTGAGATTTTTCTCAACGAAAGTCTCAAATAAAGTTAATTGATAATGTTTTCAGCACTAGTATGTGATAATTAGGTTGTTGCATTTGGGTTTTGCATTTATTGGCGGTACATTGTCTCATACTGTATGTCCATATAGAAAGTGAGGATAACATATAGGGGTATCCCTTATATTTGTAGATCTTTTAGGTACTAATGAGAATGTAGTCATTACAATGGCCTTTCTAGTCAATCTTTTGAGTTGTTCTGCTTATAAGTTGGGGGATGTCTCTAGTTTTATGTTCTGTTATTCTACCCATAGATGTTAACTTTACATAAGATTTTGAGATGAAGGAAGTCGTTGCTTGAATGAACTATTCGCTCATAGGTGGTAGTGTCATGAGAGTTGATGGTGAGTACTCTAATCGCTTTTATATGGAGGTCTAGTTGCACATATTATGTATTCAGTCCACATGTGTTTCATAATATGTGTAATCGTAGTCTCGGTGCAGATAGTATTTTAAGTCTTTGAGAGTATCACTGTTATTCTGCATTTATGATGATTTTTCAATTGTCATTTTGTAGTCACCTTTTTGGTCAAAAAATAGAGTCACTATTGAAACCCTGACTGGTTTCAATTTGAAGAAGTGGATAGAGAATGTTTGCAGATATTGATATGGTCATGTATACAGATAGGCCTCCTCTACTTACATCCAGCAGCTCAGAGGCTGATAAAGTAACCTATGTAACCTAGGATCAGTCGAACACATTGTGTTATATGACCATTAAGAGATCCATTCTGGACCATCTATGTAGTGGACTTCTAGAGACAACCATAGCTTGGGAATTTCTGGATAATGTCTCCAAGAAGTACGCGGTCTTGTTTAATACTGAGATAAGTGTCTTAATGAAAGAATTATTTTCCATGAGATACACTAGAGAAGGGGGAGTGTGAGAGTACAAATCAAGAATGGTCCGTCTCCACAGTAAATTAAAGGCATGGAATATTCCTCTTCTTGATATTTATATAGTTCATCAAGCTATAAATACACTTCCTCTAAAGTTTAGTATTTTGGTGGTGACATATTATCAGCAAGATGAGACTTAGGACATCAATGCCTTAATTGACTGCTGTGTTATAGAGAAGAAGAAGCTAAAGAACACTCTTTGTACAACATCGTTTGCAACAACCAAAGGAAAGAAATCCAAATCCTCTCCACATATTCAATTGGTCAGTCTAGTATTGCTAAGAGTTCATATCCAAGAGAGAGCCAATTAAAGGGAAGGAGTAACTGATGGTTGGTAAGAATAAAGATTTAAAGTACAATCTGTAGGGTTGTATGTTTAAACCTCGATACGGTGTTTGCACTTGTATCATAGGGAACATTTTATATAACATCTTTTTGACAAAATCTAATATTTTTATCAATGTTAGACAAAAAGGGTTATCGTTTTGTCATTGATACTTCTATTGTACAGCTATTTTTCAATCCAAAACATATTGGTATTGCCTTCTTAACATATGGATTATCTAGAATGTTTCTTACCCCTCATAAGATGCATGCTTCTTCATATATTGCAGAACCTGTTACTTGAAAGAGACCCTTGATTAAGGAAAAGTCATACATGTTATGGCATAAACGCTTAGGCCACATTTTCAAAGATAAAGTTGAGAGATTAATAAAGGAAAATATTCTCCCACCTCTAGATTTTGATGATCTAGAATAAGTGTTGACTGTTGCAGAGGCAAGTTGACCAAAATAAAGAAAAAAGATGTCAATTCAAGATTATGGCTTATTGGATCTCATACATACGGATATTAATGGACCTTACACAGTTACGTTATACAATTCTAGATATTTTATGATGTTTATTGATGATTATTCCTGTTACAGGTATGTGTTATAGCTTAAGGAAATCTCTGAAGTTCTTGAGAAATTCAAGATCTTCAAGGTTGAAGTGGAGAACTAATTGAGAAAATCCATCAAGATTGTCATATTATGACAAATATGAAGTTTCAGGACAAGAAAAAGTTTGTTTGTTAGGTATGTGGAATCTTGTGGAACAGTGACTTATTTCATTATATCAGGTAGTCCTGAGCAAAATAGTGTGACCGAAAGATATAATTGCATCCTTATAAAAGAAAAATTCACACTCGTTTTAGCTATTTAGTCGGATATCCCAACCATTATACAGGCCAAAGATTTTACTGTAAAGAAGGGGGCTAAATTAGTTGAATCATAAACAACTAAGTTTCTGGAAAATGATGCCTTTGATGAGGGTGGACCCTCTCAACCTTTAGATGATAGCAGGACAGATACTACAGTTATATCATATTTTCCACTCATACAGTCATGTCTTATGGATCAAGGTCTTAGCATCATGTATGTGCAAGAAAAAAAACTCATACTTGTACAAACAAAGGCTCATGGGGTACAAAAACCAAAGCAATTGTGAAGATCCACAGAGTGAGACAACCTACTATCTCATCTGATTACATAGTCTATTTATGTGAACAGGACTATAATATTGGACATGTTGCGGATCTAGTTACATTTTAAAAGTTATTTGTGGACCCAATGCAAATTTATGGTGAGATGTAATAAAGAATGAGATGCAATCTATGAATCATAACAAGGTATGGGAGCTAGTTGATTTATTTCGACATTGCAAACTTGTCAGTTGCAAATGGCTGTTTAAGACCAAGAAGGATACTCATGGTAAAGTCGAGCAGTTTAATGCTCGATTGGTTGCCATAAGGTTCACTCAGAGAGAATGGGTTGACTTTAATGTTACTTCTCTACCATATCTCAAAGGATGCATTTAGAGTGATTATGTCAATAATAGCTAATTATGATATGGAGCTACATTAGATAGACGTTAAGACCATTTTCCTGAGTGAAGACCTTTATAAAAAGGTCTATGTAGAGCAACATGAAGGATTTCAGGATCAAGGAAGGACTGATAAGGTTTGCAAGTTGAAAAAAACAATATATGGTTTGAAACAAGCTTCCAGATAGTGGTACCTAAAGTTTAATGAGGTTTTGACCTCTTTTAGCTTCACGGATAACAAAGTTGAAAAATACTTGTACTACAAAGTCAGGGGGAGCAAAGTAGATACTTGTACTACAAAGTCAGGGGGAGCAAAGTTATCTTTCTATTGTTGTACGTGGATGATATATTGCACACATCAAATGACTTGACTCTATCGCATGATGTTAAGAAACTTTTGGCCAAGCATTTTGACATGAAGGATCTTAGTGAAACATCTTTTGTCCTAGGTATTCAGATTCACTGGGACAAATCTCAATACTTTTAAATCCTCTCATAGAATGCATACATTGATCCTGTGTTAAAAAGGTTTAATATGACTGCTTGTAAACCTATCGTAGCACTTATCTCTTATAGTGAGAAATTATCTTTAGCATAATGTCTAAAGAATGACGTCGAGAGAGAGGCTATGAAGAATGTTCCATATTCTATTGTTGTTAGTATCCTGATGTATGCCCAGGTGTGCACTAAGCTGGACATTGCATTTATTGTTGGATTATTAGGTAGATATCTGGCTAACTCAGGTATAGACCACCACAATGCAGTTAAATGAGTGTTAAGATACTTAAAGGAAACCAAGGATTATATGCTGACATACAAAAGGGTTAACAATCTAAACCTCATGGGGTATACAGATTCAAATTTTGCTATATGTCAGAATGATAGAAAGTCCACTTCACGTTACATTTTCGTGTTAGCAGATGGTGTAGTATCATGGAAGAGTGTCAAACATACACTGGTGACTTCCTCAACTATGAATGCAAAGTATATTGCATGCTATGGGGTTGCTTCACAGGTAGTTTGGCTCAGAAATTTGATTTATGAGTTGTCTGTGGTTGATCTAGTAGCTAAACCCATTCGGTTGTATTGTGATAATCTTTCTGTTCTGTTGTTTAGTAACAACAATTAGAATATCATAGGGTTTAAGCATTTAGAGGTCAAATACTTGACCATAAAGGAGTTGGTACAGAATGGTGACATTAAGGTGGAGCATTTACAAACTGAGGAGATATTAGCTGATCCTTTAACTAAAGGACTTCGCCCACTTATGTTTGAAAGACATGTATACAATATAGGTGTATTAAAGTCCTTAGACACTATTAGTTAGGGATCGTTATGTTTGCTCCTTATATGTTTATACATTTTGATGTATTATGACAATATGGTTGTTATTAACAAAGATGATCATTGTTTATCCTCAGTCATACTTATCATTATAAGTTATTGTAATACATGTAAAAGTCTTAAGGTCTGTGCTAATTTAAAACATTTTAACGGTCATTAGGTATATATACAAATTAACCTTGAGTCTATGTCATTATGACACACTCATTTTAATTATATATCCGTGAATTTTGACATGAAATAGGGGGATATAAATATTTATTCCTATAAAGGTATTCTCTAATGCAATTTAGTATTTAGTAAGAGAACATAAAAGTTTTCTCTAGCATAGTTTAGTATTTGGTGAGAGAAAAATAATATTTCTTTGATGTAGTTTAGCATAAAGTTTAGAAATATTGAGACCTACAAACAAAAAGATGATACATATTAGATCATACAGGTATCATCTGAGTTTGCCACATTTCATTTTCTCATTCATGTTAGTGAGGTATTAGATATGTATGATTATATTAGACCTGTGTCATACATGAAACATGTGTTTGACATTTTTCAATATCAAAAGCCTTACGGGATGAAATGATAGACTTTAATTATCTTTGGATCAAATGTTTTGTTTTAAACTTGCTACCAATTCGGTAACATGGCTTAATGGTATTTTCAAACTGGTTTTAAACTTGAGTTAATAACGCAATTGATTATTGTCAAACGGAGAGAATGTTAGAAATTTTCTCATTTGGTGGATAACAATTAATTGTATTTTAATAGTTTTAATAAGTTATCAATTAAGTTACGTAAATTTGATCCAAATAAAAATAATAAAGTAGCCCGATAAAGGATCTGGGTTAATGGGCCAAAGTCCAGGAGAAAATTAGATCATAATTTGTATAGATCAGACCCATATTGAGCCTATGATGAGGAGACCTGATATAGATGTTATATATAGAAGGTTAAGGTCTCCTATAGCTACTATAGCAAATCGTGAATGTACGGATACTTTAGCCCATTCAAAGGTTCACATATACAGAAAGCACAAAAAGGCTTTAACGCATTGCAGTGAGCAACTCTCGTGAAGGTCTCGGTAGATTCACGCTCGTTACAAATTCTAAAAGCTCCTCCGAAAGTTATAGAACTTAAATCAGGTATTTCTGCATTTCTTCCTTATTTCCCTTTCACGTTCGATCCGAGATATGTAACTAAGACTTTTATTACGTGTTACAATATTTACTTAGTCTTTTCTTAAGAGAAATCTATCTGAGACAAGTAAATGTACAAGGCAAATGGATGAAAGCATGCTGATGAAGATCGATCCGTGAAAATGGGAGTATATATATATATATACTCCCTTTACTTGAACTCTACTAGTTCTCCTTTAATGTCACCACTTTTACTGGATATGTATTGAAATGGTGCTGACTTGTTAGAATGCAACTGTTATTTAATTTTTTGTTAATTAATTACTTTGTAATGTTGAATAACAGAGTTATCTTCGTTTCATTATCGATAATCTTTGAATGTAAACTAGTTAGTCGATCTCTATTATATAGAAGCCAATTGGTCTGTACGAGTAAAGCATATTGGTTTGTATGAATTGACCATCCATCCATATCTTTAACCCTGTTATACTACATGAATAAATCTGTTGAATTTAAGTAAACAGACTAAATAATGCTGTTTGGTTTTGAGAGCATATGTTGTCACAGGCATAACCTAAATGATAACTGATGCTATCAAACAAGTCTTACTTCCATCCAGACATCTATGTAATTCTATCACCAATATATATATATCCTAAGCTAATTAAGCAACTATAAAGCACTCCTCAATAAATAAATAAGTGGCGCAAAAAAAATATGTTGTCGACTATACATCCACAATGGGGGTGACATGCTAGAGTTCTCTGTTGAATACTAATATAGGAAAGAGTCTTTAGTTTGACTTGATCAGAAAATCTTTTCTTGCCATCAAACAGAAAACATTATCATCAGAAAGGGCAAGGTCCTGGATTTTACAAGCTGTCAGTTTTGCACGTTTTAATTGGACTGCGATAGTATTTAACAAAGAATTTATCTAGTTCCCACCTCACAACAACTAGCCAATCTCATAATACAGAAATTTGCTATCAAGAATTCCCCAAGTTTGATCGATAAACTTTATTGTTCGTTTCCAGCTCTCACCCGCCTATATTTTTAGTGGAGGTGAAAAGAAATGCACTGAGAATTTATCATGCAGTTGGTGAAATCTATAAATAGGAGCTTCAAGTACCATTACTCCAAAACTTAAGCCCCCCAATATATTTGTGGATAAATGGAAGTGTTAAAATCATAATAGCTCTGTATTTCAATGTTACAGGAAAATGTTTCCCTGTACGATTATCTCGATTCAATTTTTCCTGGAGTTTTTTTAGGTGCAAACGTACAACTTTAACAAAATAAGAAATTGTGGGCAGCTCCGCCTCATTCATTTTTAGTGCGGGCAGAACTAGGAAAAAGACCCTGTAATATAAGCAACTAGGAAAAAGACCCTGTAATATAAGCAATTTTCTTTTCCAGTTTTAATGAATAGATAAGAAAGAAGCAGGCGATTGTAATGAAAAAGATAAAGTGCAGTATAGAGTACTGAAATTTTCTGTAGCACGCACCAGATTGACGTTAAAGTTAGCACATCCTTCAGCCCTCAAGTTCGTGATGTGATAAAATAACGTTCTTATTTCTTCTTCAGTACAACCATTACTCGTTCTGTCATATTTTTATTTTAGCTAGATAACAAATGCAATAATGAGTGCACTTACCTGGTAATTAATAACTAGAGATGTGATGGAAGTGAACAGAAGTATTGGAAGCCTAGTCTATGTATTGTACTTGAGCCCCTGTTCCCACTGTATTGTCATTTTCTTTCATAAAAATGAAAGCCTTACCGGTGGACTGGTGTCATGATAAGATATCATATCGTCTGCCCCACTACTTTGTATCAATTCTGTTCTACGCGATCTCAGTTATATAAATATGTGAGACCTATGTGAGACTTAGAGAAATATATAAATAAGATCACATGAAACAGAGTAGCTAGGTACAAGATAGTGGGTACAGAGGATCTCATCCCTCATGATAAATTGTCGTAGGAAAATCTAGTCCCTTTTACCTCGGAAGAAAAAGAAGCTGGGATGGCCACATGGAGTAAGTATACTGTCAGTCTTGGCAGGGATTAGCGAAAAACCAAAAAAGGGAATTATACTTGCAGATGTTGGAAACCAACCTTATCGAATCACAAATCGTGGAACACAAAAAAAAAAATAAATTAAGATTTTTTATAGGATTAAAATAATTAAATAATTTTAAGAGTACAAATCATAAGATAAAAAAAAATCACACCTCAAATAAAGTTTCTACTAAAATCTTTTTTAAAATCTTTTCCATATATCATCTATGAATTGTTTACGCGTTCAGCTTTTAACAGTATCTACGGAGCACTAAAAAAGAAACTCTAACTCTTTGAGAGGAAATCAACAAGAATGCTAACTCCCTTATGCTTGTTTCTATAAATAGAAAATGCATTAGAGTTTTAATTTTTATTAAAATTAATATTTCAATTATAATTAAAGTCAAACTCTAATTATAATTTAATTTAATTTAAATAAAATTAAGTATCTCATATTTGATCATTAAAGTTTCTCAAACTTCATTTTTAAATCCAACTTAATTGAAATTGTTTTTTCTCTTTTAAACTACTCTTTACGTGTGACCTATTAAATTCTTAATATATTAGCAATAATTATAAATTCTAAATCTAATTCATAATTAGAATTAGAATTAGATAAATTAAAACTTCTTTTAATTTATCTTTAATTTGTCAATTAAATAATTTATGATCACACATCAAAATTGACACCTAGTAATGTGTCATAACTATCCAAATATTATGAATGTTAAAGTATTTTGACTTAACTTATCTATACATGGTTATGATGTAATTTAATCATTTCGTTATCCAATGTTCCAATTAGATTGAGTATAATTTAGTCCTTTTAAATCTAATCATGTTTGTTTTTAAATCTAATCATGTTTGTTCTTGTTTGATTAATAATTAATTTACAATTGATACTTAAAAACAATTTTCATGCATCAACTCACTCTGGCTAAAGAATTCCTTAAATCACTATTAATCAAGAACAGTAATACATTCTCTCTAATTACTTTAGAGTGACGAATTTTTTATTGACTTTCTAAGTTATCTCCATATAGTTGATATTGTATCCAAGTAATACGACTAAGCTATCCTAATTAGGACAAGTTATAAGTAGTATCAAAACACAACAATTCTCACATGAGATACTTTAGTAATCTCAAGTCCGATGATAAATTATGCAACCATCATAATGAGGAATTCCATTGACACATAAGTAATATTTTATTTAAGATCCTCATAATCGGGTCAGTTTAGCAAACTTACTCTCTAATAACTATTCATACATTTGTTTACATAACTTTGTGCTTTAATTTATGGGATCAATTACTTTCCTCATAAAAAAGAAACATAACATGTTCTAGTTTTACCATTTCATCAATATCATGTCTTGAGGAAACTACAACTAGAAACAATTTGGGAATAATATATAAATGCAAATTGAATCTCATAATTATGAACTCATCATACTTTCAATTACACAGTAATTATTCTAAATATTTTACCTTTAGTACTAAAACATTAAATATAATTAAAATAATACATAAAGATAATGAATGCCTTTATTAATTAAAATAATAATTTCATTCATAAGATTACAACAACCGATTGACTGCGAATATAACAACCGATTGACTGAGAGGGTAAAAACTAACAATCTCTTATTTACACTAAAGTCAATCACCTATGTATCTTATATCATATCCATCCATTTGTTTATTGTGAGACAATGAGTTTGTGAGAGAATTTGCAAGATTATCTTCAATAGGAGTTTGCTCTAATGTTATATCTTTTTGCTCCACTATTTTTGTGATCATGTAAAACTTCTCGAGGACATGTTTAGACCTTTGATGATACCTTAGTTCCATTGATTGTGCAATGAAAACATTGTTGTCACAATACAATACTATAAGCTCAATAATACTAGGAACTACTTCAAGTTCAGTGATGAACTATTAGATCTAAACCGCTTTCTTTACCGCCTCTAATACTGAAATGCACTCTTTCTCAGTCATAGAATCTACAACGATTAGTTATTTAGAACTCTTATAACTTACTGCACCATCATTTAGAGTAAAGATAGACCCTATAGACCCTAAGTATGATCTACTATCATCTAGATCTGATTGAAAATTAACATCTAAATACCTATGAACTCTCAATCCAGCTCCTTCATAGACCAAGAAAACATCTGTAGTCCTTAAGTACTTTAAGAAGCTTAAGTACTTTGAAAAGCTTGAACTAAGAGACTACAACACCATATTAATGATCAATTCATAGTCTGCGACAAACCTAATTAGCCTAATTTTTCATTATATTCACATTTTTAGCACGTGTAGCTCCACTAAAGATCCTTCTGCCATCTTACATCGAAATAAAGCTGTGGAAAATTGATACATCTCCACCTTGCTTTGCACACCAAACAACTCTTTGAGATGTAGAATTACAGGACAAGCATCCATGTTTTCATGATGCCTCTGAAACTCCAGAGACATACTAGTTAACATCACGCATGTAGCGTGTTCAACGAAATCAATATAATGTTGATGTCTCTCCCAAACCTCATCAATCTCGTCCGAACTAGGCTCTTGTGGAATAGTAATGTCATAAACATGCAATGTTGGATCCCGCTTTTAGGATTTTTATATTTTTAACTTCTTTTAATTATGTTATTAGATCATCAAGCATGGAAGT
>JAOQMS010000003.1:17540193-17551996 GCA_027563885.1 Erythroxylum longipes
CTACTACTACTAAGAAGAAGAAAAAGAAGAAAATTAACAATAATAAATAATTTAATAATAATATTATTATTATTATTATAATAACTGATAAATAAAATTAATAAAATTAATTATAATAAGAATAATAATAAGTAGAAAAGTAATAAGAATAAAAAATTAATAAGAATAATAAATTTAGAAGTAGTAGTAGTAGTAGTAATAATAATAATAATAATAATAATAATATGTATAATAATAATAAATTTAATAATAATAATAAGTGCAATTGATAAAAATAATAAATTTAGTAATAATAAAATTAATAATAAGTAGAAAATAATAATAATAATAATAATAATTAAGAATATTAAGAATAATAAATTTAATAATAATAATAATAAATTTAATAATAATACATTATTTTTATTTTTATTTTCAATGTTAAATTTTTTTTGATATTTGATTTGAATTTTAAGATTTATTTTTGTACTCGGTTGACATTTTTTTAGTATTTTTCAATACTATATTTATGATATAACAGTATTATATGATTAGAATATCAAGAATGGAAAAAATTAACATTTAATAATATAACTTGTATTAAAAATTAACATTATTTAACGATTTCAATTTTTATTCGATTTATAGGGATATAATTGAAAACACAAGTCAAAATTAAATTATATTCCATGAAATACTATTGCATACTAAATACTATAATAAGAATTTACCCAACTTTCCTATTAGAATTCTTATAAGTATCCAAACATATTAATATCTTTAATTTCTATAAATTTATTTTCTAAAAAATTAGATTCTAAATTAACTTTACTTTTTCGCAAAGTAAACGGAGCCTTAAGGGTATGGAGGGTCTACTTGAATGGAGAAAGACAAGGATGTCGTCCTTTATCAAAAACATGGGCTAATAAGTAGCCATAAATCGTTAAAAAACAGAAAACTAAAAAGCAAATTGGTAGGGTTTATTTGCACAACAGCAAGCGGCGCCAGTAACAACAGCATCCTGGCAAGCAACCATGGTTCTCAAGACAGAGCTTTGTCGTTTTGGAGCCAAAATTTATCCTGAGAAAGGCATCAGATTTATTAGTTCCCACTCTCAGGTTTTCCTGTTTGCCAATTCAAAATGCGAAAGATACTTCCACAACAAACTGAAGCCATCTAACTTACCTGGATAGCGATGTATAGGAAACAACATAAGAAGGATCTTGCCCAAGAGGCAGTAAAGAAGAGGAGACGTACCACTAAGAAGCCATACTCTAGATCCATTGTTGGTGCCACCTTGGAGTTATCCAGAAGAGGAGAATTGAAAAATCGGAAGTTCGGGATGCTGCCAAGGAGGCTGCTCTCTGTGAAATTAAGGAAAGGATCAAGAAAACCAAGGATAAAAAGAAAGCAAAGATGGCAGAAGTGACGGCTAAATCGCAGAAAACACAAGTCAAAGGTAATGTGGGCAAGGGCGGTGCATCAAAGGGTCCTAAGTGTTAGACCCCTAAGTCTAGAATACGGGTTCGTGCGAGTGTTGGCAAGCCTTGGCCAATGCTTGACATGCAGGTCGGCACGAGAAAGGCGTGTTGACAAGGGAACAAGGCGAAGTCCTACAAGTTGGCTAACTAAGTCATACGATATCCGAGAGTGTGCAAAGACACTTGACTTCGTTCGGCGAGGCAGGTCAGAGGTATGTAAAACGTGCGAGGTTTTATACTAACTCAGTTTGTGACTTGTACTTAGTCATGGAGCAACGAGACTGCACCATGAAGTGAGCTGGATCTTGAAAGATGGACTTGTCCATGAATGTGTATTGATGGACCTAGGTGCGGATAGGCCTTGGTGAACACATTAGCAGTGACGTGGCAACTGTGGATGATGTGACACATGATGACGTGACGGATAAGATCGTAGTAGATGAACATTAACTTTAAGAGATAAAGATCATCTGGAAGGATCATCTGAAGATAGAGAAGACCTTCACGGATAAGGATAATCATTCCTAGATAGAGTAATCTTTTAAATATGATGTAACTTAATCCTATTAAGGATAAGATTGTAATCTTAGCTAGTAGAGTTCTATTAGGACTCTTAGTCATCTGAAGGAACCTATAAATAGCTCATTAGAAGTGAGAATTATTCAGAGAGAGGGAATCAGTAAGAGAGCTCATTGAGAGAAACCACTCAGAGTTGAGAGCTTTGAGAGTTAAGAGCTTTTGAGAGAAGGGTTCTCATTGTAAGGGCTTCGAGTAGGGAGTTCCTTGGGAGTGCTTCAAGAAGGAGATACTTGGGTTTTTTGTTAACATTTTGTTGAGAGTTAATGAAAGAGTAGCTTCGGCTACATATAAATATCTCTTGTCGCTTTCTTTACTCTATTTTACACTTGTGTTATTTTGTGTGTGAAAAAAACACTTTAAACACTTGTGTGTGCATGAGGTGTTCGAGGGCTAACGGAATTATTCGGCGACATTCACGTGAGAAGGCTGAATCTTACTTAAGTAAACCGAAGCGGGATTACCGCACGAAGGTGGGTGCGACTTGTGATGAAAGTACAAGTCCAAAGTAGACCTTTGTGATACTAAGCTTGGTGGTGGAGATGGAAAGCGTTGAGGTGCTAGCATGTTATACGTTTTTCTGCAAATCAATGCCGATTTTGTGGTCCACGTGTGGTGTGTTTGCAGATGAATGTAGCAGCGAGAACGTTTGTGCTTTTTAGCTCTGTAAGGATTAGTTGGCCAACATAATCTTGTTTATGATATTTTTGTTTTACTTTATATTCCATACTTGGGCATGAAGTTAAGCTATTTCAAGTTATGTTTTGGATCTTGGTTCTATTGTCTTTTGGATTTGTAGCTTGAGTTTGGCCCTTTAGATAATGAAATCCTGTTTTACTTGGACCTAAAAAAAAAAACAAGAAGCAAATTGGTTGATATTTACATGCATAACCAAACAAACCTTTCTCCACTTCAGGTACAATATTATCTCACTATCTAGAATAGTTATAAAACTCGAATCGATTATAAAAACAAACTAGTTGATTAAAATCGTCCGGCAGTCGCGGAATTTTGCCTAGGCCTTGTTGCAGAAACTGCACTTGTTGACCAAGATGATGGCTTGAAACCCCCAGTCAGTAAATTAGAAGCTGCAACAGCACTAATTTTCCTTCTCTTTGATTCTAGCTCCAAACGTTTCTTATGAGACATAGAAGATGCAGATGACTCGGGAAAGATCGAAGAGGCGTTAATTAATGCTCGCTTATCCTTCCTATTCCTCTCAAATTTCGAAGAAAATCTCACTTCTGCTGCACGGGCAACATCTTCTTCAGTTGTTGGAAGCAGTCTCATGGCAAGCCCCATTTTCCTGGAAGCATCTTCTTCTTCTGCAACTCTTTTCTTTTGATTTCTGAGTCTGGCACGCAAAGTCTTGTTAAGGGAATAGTCGTCCGAATGCCTGGCATCGGATACACGTTGAAGCCGTACTAGCACTGGCTCAGCTTCTTTCTTTTTCTGCATATCCTCTTCCTGATGTTCAAGACGATAAAATGGATCTGCAAGCTTTCCTTTCTCTGCAAAACAACAAAATAAGGTAAAATGTGCATAAAATTAAGTCCAAATTGAATAGGCGTTTGCATCGCAAAGAAAAATAATAGTTGCCGCATTCATCTACTTACAATAAAACTAAAGGCTAATATACATAAAATATTCTCACGTATTTTCACCTACCTTCATCTGCAGGTAGTGCAAATGTTTCTGCATCCTCAACATCAAACTCCTCAGTCTTTCTCTGCGCACCACTGATTATTACATATTCACAATTTTTTGGATCTGTCTGAATGACAATCACATTTTTGCAGCAAGCAGATTTCATGGTAAAGCTCCATATCTGAAAGAAGCAAGAAGGGTGGTATATCAAAATGAGAAAATAATGAACTAAAGAAATGAAAAGATGGCTGAACTTTTTGCTCGTGCAATTAACCAGGAAATAGCAGGATTGTTAATAAATTAGCTCTCAAGTGGAATCAAATCATCTATAAGCACAACAAACAGTCATAGAACTCTGCTAGTGTGTCTGAGTTTGCATGAATGGGCGCCAAACTATTCCTTACAAGTAGAACTGTATCTCTTATTCCTATGATGCTAGGTGGCCTACCCCATTGCAGGCACTAAATTCAATATGATAACATCTTTTACGATTGAATAAAAATAGGTTATTATAATTTAGAGCAAGCTGCTATAGTGAAATCGGTAGACACGCTGCTATTAGGAAGCAGTGCTAGAGCATCTCGGTTCGAGTCCGAGTTGAGGCATAAGCGTCTCTTAATTTTTGAAAGGACACAGTTAGTCCTATAATGTCCCTAAGAATATCCATATGAAGTGAAAGCAGAAATATCAATTAGAGCACAATACTTTCTACACTAAACTACTAGTGCATCTGCAATCTGCAAGTAATCGTTACCTTTGTTGAATAATAATTTCCCACTTGCTTTTTCTCTGCATTAAACCGAACCCCCTTAGCAATCATAGAATTGCAACCACCACACCATATATTGAATGGCATCTCAAACCTGTAAACAATGACATTATAAAGGGAAGTTGTAAACAACGGAAGTTGTTAAAGAAACAGAGGATGCAGAACATTTTTAGGTTCCATACTCCCAACATACAAAGCCACAGAGCCTCAAAACAAAGACAAACCCTCATAATCATTTATTTATGTGTAGTTTCTCTTTTAATTTAGAGGGCAAGACAGAGGAAGAACATTCACACAAGATAGTGATCGTCGTTATACAAGAATTTGACGAACAATTCTAAGCCTAAACAATTAGTTTATGCGACATATAAAGAGAGATGAATCCATTGAACCGAAAGTTGAAAGGGTAAAGAGTAAATTTCCACCTTACAATCAAGATCCCTTGATCTATTTTCCTTGCCCTCTCTCTCAAAGCATGTTGACCGTGAAACTTGTTTAACCCACCCTGCAACAAAGAAAATCCATGATCAGAAACTAATATTAAGTTTCGCCCACATAAAATATCCCAAAACAAATGCAAATTCAAGCTCTTTTACATACCTTCTTCGGACTCCATTCCGGTGGGTAATAAAAATTGTCAGCCCTAGCAGCTGCAAGCGAAGACTGCAACAAAACCCAGAATCAGAAAAGAAAATCTCAAAAACCAAACAAGAACACATTGCAATCATCAAAACCCTAATATAGATGCAGTAATCGCCCACTGAAGCACGAGGAATTTGGAACCCTTACCATTGTCGGCGTTCTCTTCGCGAATTGATATCTCTGTTATGATTAACGAAATAAATGTAACGTTTTATAGGAGTATTGTTAAGATTTAGATGAAAGTTCGTAGACGGGTCGGTTAAAATTTTATATAGGGTGCCGGTCAACCCTACCCAATATTTCTGAAATCTATAGGATAAAAAACCGTATTTGGGTCGGGTAGAATGACTATAAATATAAACGGAGGTCGGGTTAGATTGGCCTATTAGTTAGAAATGACATGGGTTTTATAGCTCATCAAATTCTCTGATTTATTTACTCTATTTTTATTTTATTTTATTAAATCTTATTTATATATTTATTAGGAGTGACGTAAATATATGAATAAAATTTAATAGAAGATTTTTATAACTAGGAAATAACATATCAACAAAAAAAAAGGTTACAAAACTGTATTCAAAGTTACTAGTTATCAATATTAATCAGTACGGACAATTTAGCATGGGAATAGATAGTATCGTAAGCTTAAAAAAAAACGGGGATTATTTAGCAAAATTTTTAAAAAAACAACCCAACCCTCTTGGCACGCGGCGCCCTTTTTTTTTTTTCAAGTAACTTCTTGGTTCAATTTTTATCGTAATTTTTATTTTATTTTAAAATAGAATAAATATTTTTATTACTAATAATAATTATACATTATATAAAACATAAAAATAAAATTTTAATTAAATTTATTTTAATGATTTATATAATATTTATTAATAAAGTACTAATAAAAATTATTTATTTTTAAATGAATAATTTAAAAAAGTATTGTTTATAAACTAATATTTATTTTAAATACATTGTGATTATTAAATCAAATTTATTTGAAATTTATATATTTAAAAATATTTTAAATTTAATTATATTTATTAAAATTATTAAATTAGGTTTATAAATTAAACAAAATTTTAAATAAATTAAGTTATTCATAATTTTAAGAAATAATTAATTTTAATTAATTAAATATAATATTAAATTAAAATATTTATCTTATTAATAATTAATATATTAAATAATTAAATAATATATATTTAATTGATAGGAAATTAAATAATATGTGTTTATGTTTCAGGTTTTACTTTTAATTGGTTGTTTCCTTGTTACGAATTTTCGTTATAAATTGTAATACTTAGAGAGTTAAGGATCTTTATTATTCTTTTTATTTGATATTTTGATATAATTATTATTTATTATATAATGAAATTGTAATATTTTAAATACTTTATATTGCTCTTAATATTATATTTATATGATCATTAAATGATCTTTTTAAATATTAATTATGGTTATTATTTATATGTAAAAATATGTTAAAATTAATATTAATAAAAATAAATAAATTGTTATTATTTTAAATATTTAGTATTATAATTTTTGGAGACAAGGAGTAAAATTATAAATTATATAATATAATATACTAATTAATTATTTTACAAATTTTAAAAATTCAAAGACTATTTTATAAATTTAAAAAATATCATAAATAGTACTCGATATTAACGATATCAATACAGAAGTATACTAGAATCAAATCCAATACCAATACTAATTCAGAAGTCATAACATTGTTAGTTAGCGCTTTACTTGTATTTCAATTTATAATTTATCTACTAAGCCAACAATTTTAGTCCTTCATAACCTGGTGAGATTTTTATGAATTTCAAGCCATCAAATTCTTATTATCTCCCCTTAAATTTTATAACTTGGATAATTTTCCTATTAGTTTTGGTTATCCTTGGAAAAATGCCTATTATATTTATAACAAATAACTATAATATAAATAAACTTTTTTAAAAAATAAAACTAAATAAACAAGTTATAAGCAAGATGAATTATGAGAAAAGAATGTTGAAAAAATTTAAGTTTTAACCTTATATAAAAATATATAAAAATAATTTAATACTTAAAAGAAGTTATTTCTTAGTTATATAAGATCAACAAACATAAATTAATAGAAAATTCATTAATTGAATTAGAAAAGAAATTTAGATTATACAAAACCTAAATGTTGTGAATAAAGTCAACAAAATGATACAATTCTTTTTATAAGTAAATGTTAAGTTGTCTTTTTTGTACTAATTTTAGGATAAATTTCTTTAATGTGTTGAAATTATTGTGCAAAATTGATGGACTTGTTTCTAAATTGCTCTCAGGTGGTTTTCAACACATAAAAGATGAAATTGGACCAAAAAGATGGAATTAAAAGGAAGACAAGTCGAATTCCCAGCTGGCAGAAAAATTAGATGACTAAGCATGAGCACGTACAAGGGAAAGGATTTTCTGCAGATTTGATTTTAAATCAGATACGATTACATTCAAGATTTTCCAAAATTTTAAAATTCAAATGTTGCCTTATTGATGAGAATTTATGACCTGAATATCTGGAAGAGATATTTTTTGAAGATCATGATAAGACGAAGGAGAAAAAGAATCAAAGAGGATAAAAAGAAGTGCATTGTTCACGGATGGTACTGTTCACGCAGAAGAGTTGCTGCGTTTTTCATTTTTTCTGTAGAAGTTTCCTTTCTGGTTTTTCTTAATTTTCATATATTTTTATAAAAGACCAGGGATGGAGACCTTATATCTTGTTATTATTCCATTTGCTCTTACTTTTGTTATGAATAGCTAAACTTTTCTTCTTGGTTGAAGGGAACTTCGTTATTATTTGGTATAATGAGATTCTAAATAAAAGTTTTTTTATTGATGAATATTAAGTGTCTTCTGATTTATTTTTTATGATTGAATTGATTGATTTCTAAGGTGCGCAACTAAGAATTAATTTGTTTAATTTATCACTAGATTGGTAGGATATGACATTCAATCTTACTAATCACAAGTAGCAATTAGGATTGCCATCTTTACGTTAGAGTTAGAAATTTTAAGAAGACTCTTAACTAATTAAATGCATGTCGTGCATGTGTTGTCTTGTTTATTAATTTCTTAGTTCTTAATGCTATTAATCAATTGAACTTAAGATCGTACCTATGTTGTTGATTGATAAGAATTTCAGAATACATGTATCTACTCATTTAATCTTAAGAGAAAACAAGCCCCTATGATTGTTTGTTAATGGATTGATTTTTATGTCGAGGATTCATATTAGATCGATAACGTCGGTGACCCAAAACCAAGGTTTGCTCACTGAATTTTCATATTTTCATATTTTTATTATCTTTTAATTTCAGCCATTTTAATTCCTTTAAAATTACGCTAATTTAATTTCTTTTAAATTACGTTAATCCAAAATCCCTCCCATTTCGTTTCAACTCATTTAACATTTTCTAGTTAAAGTTTCTCGTGGGAATGATCTCAACTTTTCACTAACTACATTTTTATTGTTAGAGTTGGTATTAATTTGGTTGCAGATGACAGTAGTACCAGTAGAGTCAAAAAGACATGAATGTTTCAATTCAAATTGGGTGCACTGTATTTGTAAATGAAAAAATAAGCAAAAAATTTTTGCAGTTAATCTCAATGGAAGAGACAATAAGATGATGTAAAACATGAGCAAATTAGCCTTTGAAGAATGGATCTTAACTTCACCTCCTCCTTCATGGGAACCTAACCTACTTTTGGGATCTGTGTGTAGTGATCAATAATAAGTTGCTTTGCGTTAAGACTAACCAGCGCAGTACATGGCAAGAATAATAAGAACCGAGCAATGTCATATAAGATTCATAAGTAAAACATAATCACCTTACAGAGAATCTAATGACACTAAGGCAAGTTGGAAAAAACCATTTAAAATAACATTCTTATAAAGATCATGCATTTTGTAGATATGGTCTTACGTATGTAATGGATGAAAATTTAAGATCTCTGTAAAGTATATTTAAGGATTTGTAAAATGTTGGACATAAAAAATAAAGTGGCCACTAATATTGTGCTCAATATCAGAGGTGTATACAGAATTAACTGGAGCTATGTACCCTTCTGTTCTAATAAATGAATTTGGCTCTCGTGGATTCAACTATAAAGATTGATCGTTCCTAATGTTACGGTGCCTTTTCCTTTTGTTTGTACTAGGAATCAAAAGTTACAACGCAGGTATATTTATATTCAGCTGTTATCGTTACTTTCATCTATTTAATTTAAGAACGAGACAAGAAGACTGTGTGCCAACAAATAGGAAAGTTGGCTTAGATAACTATGATTTGTATGATGTCAAGCACGAGAGATCAAAATCAGACAAGGACACATGACCGTTGCTCTGAAGCAAAACATTCTTAGGTAGGTTACTACAAAGTTTCCTTGGCAGTCCATTAAGGCGTAGCATCTTATCCTTGGACCCCTCGTTGAACTTGCTAACTTCCATTTACATTATGTAATGTTATCCAAAGGAAACTTTTATACATTAAAACATAGATAAAAGCTACCTTGGCACATATTTGTTTCTCCATGAAATATCCATATATAAAAGTTTTCCCTTAAAGCATTAAATCTCTCAAAATGTGACAAAGATAAGTGTAAACCTTGTTGGCAACATTAAAAGAAAAAAGCTAAAGACTTTTAGCACAATAATTAGGTATCTATTATATCTTATTGATCTGATCATATACTAAAATTATAATGCGACGTGCTTTATAGTCATAATTTTAGCTATGGAGTAAGAAAACATCAGGCTTTGTCACGCCAATATGGTTAGTAACTTCATTATATTTAGAGTACTTTTGCTTAAGTATGAATTAATTCCGAATTTAAACATTTATAACAAAGTCCTAAAATAACTTACAGTGGAAGGCTTATTCTTTAAAAAATGTCTTCATTTAGATTGATTCGAACATTTAAAAAGCATATTTTGCAATATATTTTGTGATCAAAGATCAAACATCTATGAAATGAAAGGCCAAATCATGTTTCCCAAATTTAGCCTTCCAAATTTAATCCGACTAATAGCTATAGAAAATAACAAGAATAAAAGTTTAAGAGAGTTGAAAAGTTGTAATTTTCTAGTGTAAGATGAAGAAACTAACCCAATAAATTTAACGACTTTGCTAGCTTCAGAGTCATCACCAGAGCTCCTAATGGAGTTGTTGGAGTTTCTTTTTGATGATGAACTTGTCTTTAAATTAATGTTATGAGTCCCCACTCGAAGTTCTAATTATAACCCCTTGTGGTTTACTCATTTCGTCACTAATTTTTAGCATCAGTCCCCATTTGTTAGCTCTTTTCACTGCTACGATGCCTTCTCTAGCCAGCTTTAGGCTATGTTTAGTTAGGGGTCTTATAATGGAATGGAATGGAATGTAATATAATTCTATCATTTGGAAAGAAGTTTTATAATATAATAAATAGAATGGGATGGAAGCGGAGGGTTTCATATTATATTTCATTTCATCCTAAACAATAAAAATAGAAAACCTCTGATTTTGGAAGTTTATGATGAAATGTAAAATGATTAATATGTAATACCTAATATATCCTAACCTAATACCAAGCAAAACATACATTTGGGCGTCGACAAAGGAAGAGCATCATCTTCGGGCAGCAGTGGATGGTTGTCGGCGAAGAGTGTCATCGCAAACAACCATGACCATGCAAATCCGCACTTTTCCAAAACCTAAAAAACGCTCCGAAATAGAAGAAGCATTGGCCCATTCCTCAGATGAGGAAGAAAGAGTAACAGTTGTGACTTGTTAAGTCGGTTGTGGAAGTCACAACCATCACTATTGGTAAGTCACAACCCGGACACTGAGCAGACCGAACCATGAGAGAGAAAGAAAGAAGGGGAGAAGAGAGGAGAAAAAGAGGAGAAGAGAGAGTCAGCTGAAGAAGAAAAGGGTATAATAGTCATTTATTATTATTATACATACATTATATTCCATTTCATCCAACATCCAACATCCAAACAACATTTCACTATATTACACTATGAACACTTCCATCTCTCCCAAACAATAATTTTCTAATATTACAGCCATTTACATTCCATTTCGTTATAAATCATTCCATTCCATTAAAAACTTTACATCTAATCAAACATAGCCTTAGACTTTTATCTCCTCCACCACTACTGACGCTTTAGGATTCTAGTGATGGAGGTTACATAGATGGTTAAAACAACATTTGTAATTGAGCAATGGTAGTCGATTTTGGCCTGTGGTGAAGTGGCAGGTTATTTTAGAGGCAGGAAAAGAGAATTGTGTTTAATTACTAACAGGGTGTTTGGTTGACTGGAATGATCATTCCATTACTTATATATTCTTAGTAATAGGTTATTTCTTTGTTTGGTTGAAAAAACATACATAATATATAATCAAAGCTACATCTTTATTCCTTGAGTTTGAGGAATAAGTAAATCCATTAGTCCCTTATTTTTATTTATTCCACGCAGATTAGGAATAAAACTGAAGATATGTTGGATAAAAATATCCTTAAGGAATCCACATAATTACTTAGTTAGAAAATAATATAATAATAATAATAATAATAATAATAATAATAATAATAATAATAATAATAATAATAATTGTAACATCCCCTCACCAATAGGAAGGGTATATTGGTAAATTGCCATGTTTAGGAGTGTATAAATGTATAGTGA
>JAOQMS010000003.1:17552096-17566636 GCA_027563885.1 Erythroxylum longipes
AATTATTCCATGGACTTTATCATATACATCTAAATATGTACAAGATAAATAATGTCTTTAAATAATTTGTCACTAAACTACAACCAAAGTGATTGACTATAGGGCATAAACCAACAATTACCTCCAAATCAGTGTTGGGATCTTAGCCTTCCATCGGTTTATTCCAAGAAAAATGCATCAGCCCCTTACTTATTTGCCTAGCTAAAGACCCTCTAAATCTTATTCACTGTCGCAAGCTCTCTTCTCCTCGCTACTATTCATGATGTGACAAATAAACATTAAATCACCTACACTGTTCACGACTCTCTCTTCTCTTAACTGTAGGTGCCACTCTTCTTATCTCTTAACGCCACTCCTCTCTTCACATTTTATCGCCACTCCAAGCCGCCAACACCCTTCTCTATTCCTTTGATGGGACGAATAAAGTCCCTCGTGCCCGCTACTATTGCTTCTTTTTTTAACGCTGCTGTCATTTGTGCTTTTGTTAAACGCCAAAATTGACTACGTTTCCATCCAGCGTTTAACACATCCTGCCAGCGTTTTGTCCAACGTTCTTTGTGACTTTGTCATTTTCTCTTGGTTCATGCCTCTTGGCTGTCGTTTTGTGTTCCAGCTGCTGTCGTTTTTTTTCTTTGTGCTTCCCACTACTACACGTTGCCGTTTTGGTACTCTTGTTATTTCTTCGTTTTCTACCTGCTGCTCCATTAATTAGATGTACAAGGGACATGCAATTTCCATACTAGGCTTCTTCTTGATTTTGTTACTTCTTTATCGTAAGTAATTGGAATTTTTTTTCTTTTCTTCTTCTTGCTATAATTTTCTCTGTCTCGCTCCATGAAGATAAGCAAAAATTAATCTTCAGAAAACGACTCAAATATAGTGCTTTCAACTCACTTTAATTTCTTTGCTTCCAAATTATACCTAAAATCATATATGAATTAAAATGAGTATTTGAAGAAATTTCATGTCAATAATCACTAAATGTAAATGATTAAATATATCAACAATTAAACATATATCAATTTTTCCTACACTTAGCTTTTGGCCGTCCTCGGCAAAACATCCAAATTAAGCTCAAAGACTCGAAACATTTACTCAATTCCCATATTTTCCAAGATTATATAGTCATAACCAAAGATGAATGCTTTCAAAAATCATAGCAAGAATTCAACATTCAATGGTTCTACTCATGATTAATCAACAAGTATCATCTTCAAAAACTGAGCGATCTAATGGTAGACTCGAAAAATATGTTTAGCTAAAATATTTCTACAGGTACACTCAACACCATTCATGATCATGACAATCCATAACTTTGCATATCATTTCATTTCTCCACCACTAAAATTGACATGAAAAATCATGAATCAAGGGACTTTTTAAGGTTGTAATGTGGGCAAAGGGAAGGTGAGATGTATTTAGGTCAAGTAGCATAAAAGCCATCAAATATAGCGAAACAAAACAACACTCATCAAAAACTAGGTACTGTCAGCTATGGCAAATGCAATATTTATATTTCATAACCCCATTCAACTCTCACACACCAACCACATGAAACATATACCAATCCGAAGGAATCACTCGTACAATTTATGCCAACAATACCTTGAAATCATAAGAGTGAACCTTCCAAACCAACATCTACCTCATATCCAATATACTCAAATAACCCATTCATCACAACTTTAGGAGAATCGGTTAATCATAAACAACTTTTCAACACATATGCACATGTTCCTAGATACATTTATTTAAAAAAATTTCATTTTATTTCTTTTTCTTTCTTTCTTTTTCATTTCATTTCATTTCATTTTCTTAGATTAAAAGAAACTACATTAACATGAGAATTTCAATGACAAAACATTCCAATACCATAACAAACCCACACATATGGACACCCCTACACTTAGAATTTTGTACATCCATAAACTCAACAATCTCAAATGTTCCACTAGCTTTATGCCTTGGGTAGGACATTTGGTTAAGTATAAAGCGGGTAATGTGATTAGTACACAAAGAAAAAGTAAAAAGCTCAAAGGGGATTAACAAGGAAAAAATCATGTCAATTGGTTAGGTTATTTCGTTAATGTAGTTTATGAAAAACAAAGAATGCCTAATCATATCCATGTTAATGCATATGATAAAAATGTAGTCTCGAATAGAAATTCAACGCAAAATTGGGATGTATAAGTCATGAAGGTCACACATTATCAAAAGACAATGAGACTGATATGGATGTTTCAGTCTAATAAGGCTCAAAATCTCTCTAGCTTTGTCTACCATTAGTCACTACTCTTCTAAAGATAATGCATATTAACCAATCACAAAAGCAAAAGTACATGCCAAAGTTGCTATGAAATTCTCTAGTCAATTCATTCTCTACTTATGACTATATAATCCTAGAAGCAACAAAAAACAAGAAAATGTTTCTTTGCTTGTTTTATTCTTTCTCTCATTTTGATTGAAAACTTAAAAACAAGCAAAAATAAACTAGCAAAGAACACACATGCATATAAAAAGAAATACGAAAATGTAAAAAAAAGAAATTTACTTCCCTTGGGTTGCCTCCTAAGAAGCGCCTTTGTTTAGGGTCGCTGACTCGACTCTTTTTTCCCCTCATGTGACAAAATTGTGATATTCTCATATTGCAGTTACCGCCACTTCCACGAGAGGTTGTTCCAGATAGGGCCTTAGTTGATCATCATCCCCATTTAGTTCTTCCCTATCTTTAGATTCTTAATCTCAACTAAGTTCATAAACTTCGGAAATATTTTGAACGTCTATTTGCCTTTTTCTTCTTCCTTTAATTCCTCTAACCTGCTAGGTAAAGGTAAAGAGTCAGTCTCAACAATAAAATGGATCTCAGTATTTACCTCCGACCTAAAAGATGTATCTTTTTCTGTTTTGAGCTCCTTCTTAGCTTCCTCGACACAAGCAATTCGTTGAGGGTCAACCTCAAAATTCTCAAGCTCCTCTTCACTTTGTAAAGTTTTCGCACATATATCCATTGGGTACACCTTAGGTTGATACGACTGCTCCTCTTCGCTTTATGGCTCCAGATGATTAATATCTCCCCATCGAGGCAATGCATCTTGCTAGAATTGCAGAGCATCCTCTTGGATTTGCTGTACAGTTTGCTGAAACAGCTGTTGCGTATTATGTTGGAACTGCTGCATATCCTGTCGAATTTGAAGATTGTTAGCAGCCATAATATTAAGCATTTCTTTTAGAGATGTACCTAAGTTGTTTTGACTCTCTGAATCTTAGGCGTTAGACCATGTAGTTTTTAGAAATTGCCCTCCATCATGCTGGAATTGTAGAGTATTCTGCTGCAATTTTAGAGTATTAGCATTCATTATATCAATCAACTCTTCCAGAGATGGACCGGAGTTATAATAGGAAGCTTCTGGTCTGTATGAGAATTGTTGTACGTCCTGCAAACTATTATAGAAGTAATTCTAATGATTATCCAATTCATAACAAAAGTTAGATTGATCAGTCCAAATATTGTTATAAAATTGAGAATATGAATTATAAAAGAAATTACTTCCATCCATATCAATTTTTTTAAATCACAAACACAAAACAAAATAAAGAAAGGATCACGAAATAATCACAAAATAACTGAAAAGAAATCAATTACGAACAAATATAAACAAAACACCAATTAAATTACAAACAAAAACTAAAACACCGCACTTCCCGGCAACAGCGCCAAAATTGACCGGCGCGTCGTAACGCTAGTCAGAATAAAATAACTAGACTATTACTGTAGCAGTAGTGAGTCTAGGTCAATCCCACATGGAGTGTTCGGTTAGCTTATGAAATGAAATTAATTAGTGTTTAGGAAAAATTATGGGATTTTGGATTTTAAAATAAGAAAATAAAATGAATCTAATTGATAAAAACAATTTAAAGAAAATACACGAAAATGGTAAAATTGGGGAATTCGATAAGGATCCGATTTTTTGGTTTAATCTCGGCTTACACCTTAATTAAGCATAATTCAACGATTTGTTGTTCTCAAACCTCTCCTAGCAACTATCAATCGCTGGTTAATAATTAACCCGAGTTTTCCCTTAGGATTTATTTAATCAAGATATAATTATTAATTAAACCTAACTACCGAATAATCTAGGATACGATCTCTAGATTTAATTAGGCAGTAGCATTACAAATTAGGAAAAGTGATTAATCAAGGCAACAACTACATACGATGCATCATTTAACCTAGGTTATGTTATCCCTAATGATTATATATCATTGGCCGCTATACATGAATTTCTACCTAACAATTACAGATTATATCAAAATTCTAGCAATAGGTGTGCAATCAAATGATTCAATAAATGCATTAAAATCATCTTTTCACAATCCCAATGAGTTCATACAGAAATAATCGTACAATAACGAAAATCTGATTATTCATACACAAAACCCAAATCAATTAGCATAGGATAACACAATCAATTTCTAATGAGAGAAAGAAACAACAAAACAATAAAAAAATACTTAACTTAGGTCGTCAGCATTGATGTTACCTCCAAATTGGTGTCGAAATCTTAGTCTTCCATGGGTCTATTCTAAGAAAAATGCATCAGCCCCTTACTTATTTCCCCACTCGAAGACCCCCCCTAAATCTTCTTTGCTGCCATAAGCTCTCTTCTCCTATTTACTGTTTATGATGTGACAAATAAACATTAAATCACCTATACTATTCACGACTCTCTCTTCTCTTCACTTTAGCTGCCACTCTTCTTATCTCTTAACACCACTCCTCTCTTCACTTTCTATCGCCACTCCAAGCCGCCAACACCCTTCTCTATTCCTTTGATGGGACAAATAAAGTCCCTCGTTCCCGCTGCTGTTGCTTCTTTTTTTAACACTGCTGTCATTTGTGTTTTCGTTAAACGTCAAAATTGACTACATTTCCACCCAGCGTTTAACGCATCCTGCCAACGTTTTATCCAATGTTCTTTGTGACTGTGTTGCTTTCTCTAGGTTCACGTCTCTTGGCTGTCGGTTTGTGTTCCAACTGCTGCCTTTTTTTTCTTCATGCTTCCTAGCTGCTACACATTGCCGTTTTGGTACTCTTATTATTTCTTCGTTTTCTACCTGTTGCTCCATTAATTAGATGTGCATGAGACATGCAATTTCCATGCTAAGCTTCTCTTTTTTTACTTCTTTACTACAAGCGATTGGGATTTTTTCTTTCTTTTCTTCTTCTTGCTTTAATTTTCTCTGTCTCGCTCCATGAAGACAAGCAAAAATTAATCTTCAGAAATGACTCAAATATAGTGCTTTTGACTCACTTTAATTTCTTTTCTTCCAAATTGTACCAAAAATCATATATGAATTAAAATGAGTATCTTAAGCGTATCAACAATTAAACTCATATCAACCCTTGCGTGAGTCCTTGGAGCTTTTGATGCATCTCCCGGTAATAATATGAAGGAAAAAATCGCTTCCTCATTACTTCCTCATGCATGCCTTCATTGTTGCCTAAGTAGTGACTCTCCATTCCTACTTCGAGACGTCACCAATTGATACCACCATATCAATGCATAGTCAATGAACTCCACAACAGCAAGCTTTACCTTTTTCCCCTTAGAAAAGTTGTGGAACTCAAAAATTAAGTCCACTTTTCGTTCCCACTCTAAATAAGCCTCAGCATCATTCCTACCAAGGATGGAATTTGAATCTTGATGGATTTAAGGTCTCCATCTCACCTGTTGAGCAATTATCCTCTCCTAGCCCTCTTAGGCATACGCTCCCCATACTCCTCCTCCTCCTCATCAAATTCGTCTTCTTCAACCTCATACCATGGTGGTGGTGGTCGACAAAAAAGAGGTGCTTATTGTCGAAATGCAACATGCCGAGCTTGAGGTTCCTCACATCCTCTACGTCTGAGCTCCACAATCTGCTGACCTTGCCTCTCCATTGTCTCCCTCATTTCGGTACAGGTCAGATTGAGCCTCTCGAATTGTTGATGAATGGCTCTCAAGGTGAGAGCATTCACCTCTCCAATTCAGCTCTCATCATGTTCTCCTCCTTCCTGAGATATTGTATAGAATAATTTCTTCCTGCAAAACAAATGTTAGCAATAAACAGCCTCACAACACTCCCTCACGTGTTTCACTCAAGTTAAAGTCACCTCCGTCGTGTTTCATAAGTCACGGCTTTTGCCCTCAATTGCACTCACACACTCTTGTCTCTTACCACTCAAATTCCTCTGAAATTCAAGTCACAAGTCAGAGCCAAGTTTCTACAGATCAACAATCCCAAAGAAGTAGAGTGTATGTTCAAACAAATTGCAATATGAATCCAGCAATTCTGCCACTAGGTGCCCAATTATAGTTCATAACAAGTAAGCAATTGTAATTGAACAATTCGATTAATAGGTTTTTTTTGCCTTTTTCATATTTTTCTGTCTTTTTCTGCTAGGATTGTTTTTTTGGATCTTTTTCTGCCTTTTTTTCTGGATCTTGGTCGAATACCAACAAAATATAAAACAAGGAGAAGAAGAAACCCTAGGCCGAAATTTTCACAACCTAAGTTTGGTTGAAGCCGATGGGTTTGAAGGAATAAAATAAAATTAAATGAAGGTGATAAACAAACCCTAATTTTGCTTTGAAGTAAATAAGAATTTACCTTACACCAATGCTCTGATACCAATTGACGTGCACACAGAGGTGATTTGATGAAGGATTGTCTGAAAATCCTTGGAAGTTAATGATGGTGGCATCGATTTGATGGGTTTATGGATGTTTGGAAGTTTCGACAAGGAAGGACAAGGAAGAACAAGATTTAAAATTCAACAAAAATAAGAGGATACGTAAGGTTTAATCCTTACTAGACCTCACGAATATGTGATTCGAGCAACTTAGATGATCAAAACTAAAACCAAAAAGGTTGAATCAAACAAACACGCCACAATTTAGGGAAAATTGATAAGTGAATTATTGATTCGTGTTGAAACAAGAACAAGAGGAAATAATCTCACTATAGTTAGTGGCACAATCCAGAAATAATCACCAATCCCCTACACTAACCCTAATGAACCTATTTATGCCTAGGCTTAATAATAAGTACTCAAGCTTTAACATGGGCCCAAAACAAAAAGGTGTCTCACTTAAAATAATTAAAAGGTCTAATGTATAGGCTTAATAGTACAAGTCTTCAAGTCCTAAAGGTATCCGGTCTAAGGATTTGAGTTAGATGGATCAATTTGGGTTGGACTGTTATCCTCTCCAAAAGATAGCCCACATGGGAATGGAGAGCCTCCTTAAGTCTCTTGGCCCTAGCTCCAATCATGGGCCCAACTGGCATAAACTCTCCTCCCTTGCCTCATTCATTCATGCCAACTCCATGGCGATCCGTGCTCCTGCTCACATCAAACCCTCTCACTTATAAAGAATTGGGCATTCAAGCATTGGAAAATTTAAAGATTACTAATTGTTATACTTTAAAAGGATTCCCTTTTTCTCTTCAAATTCTCGAAGAAAAGCAAGACATATGAAATTATTGAGGGTGGACGTTGACATTTTAACAACTTACCAATATCCTTACAATTGTGTAAACTAAGTATGAGGCTTGAGGAAATCAAATAGAAACATGTAATACTATAGGTGAATGTCTATAAAATTTCCCTAAAATAATGGTCTATAAATGGATTAAGTTTACTAATGAGCTTCATCAGGAATCCAACATATATAGATAAGGTGACTTCAGCTAGACATAGGGTGGGTTATACATCCCTATATAGTAGTTTGGACAAGAGGAAGGATCCCAGATAAAATCCCATTATTCAGACCAAGGGAGAGTGACCAAGTAATGGAGGACATGTTAAGGGTCTCTTATTAATGGAGGCCCTCCCTTGTTTAACAAGGTAAAGCATGATACCCAATTGGGAGAACCTTTGTCAAGGGGGATTATATAGAGTTAATGCATATTTTTAAAGATAATGAGTGTTATAGAGAATAATGTTGGCTCTTCAACTCAATTAGCCTAACTAGAACCTCAACTTGATAAGATTTTTTGAGATCGTAATTATCGCAAAAAAAATGAGGGCCTTTCAATAATGGTTAACTCCCAAAAAGTGAATGTTAGTAAAGTTTAAGTTTTTGACCAAAATGCTCCAAGAGAAAGCAAACCTTAATTAGCCAAGTTCTGATTCCCTTTAACCAATGCTTAAAGGCTTCCCTTATCATCACCCAATACTAAGGAACCTCAGGAAGGATACATCATTGTTGAAAGAAGAAAGTTAGGTCGTAAGGCTAAGAAAAAGGTATATTAATCATCAATAAATGTTTATTTTTCCTTATAATATAAAGGGAATAAGAAATCCTAAGAAGTAATTGCCTGCAACTGACTATATTAACTTCCTTAAGCTAATGATATTTGGGTTGCTGGAAACAATAATGAAACTTGAGTCTTGCTTCAAAGTAGGGTTCCTAAAAAGGAATTGAATTCTTGTCACTAATTACTTTCATCATTATCTTAGGTGAATAGTGATGGCTTATAATCTTATTATAGTGAGAATACTTAATTCACAAACCTTTATTCAAGGTATTCAATTGATGGTGAAGCTAAAAGATATTGGGACATATTGGATAAGCTTCATCTATGTATCTAACTTCTATTTTTAAAGAGAACTCATATGGAAGGAACTACTAGATCTTAAGGTCATTGTGACTGGTTCCTGGATACTCCTTGGAGACTTCAATTATACTCATTATATAGCTGATTTAAAAGGCAGCAGTTATATAAAAAATTCTAACAAAGAAATTCTATCTCGCTTATCCAAGTAAGAGGTAATATTTATTAAATCCATAGCTATAACCTCACTTACTGTAATAGGAAAAAGGTCCAGTGATTAGAAGAAACCTAGGAATGGAACTGGGGAATGGTGATTGGCTAATGAAGTTTCAAAATAGTTTTGTAACTTTCAGTGATAGCTTATGTTATAACCATAGTCCTATTGAATAAGTGAACTAAAGATGGATTGATTCATAATTATTCCTTTTAGAATCTTTAATATTCTAGCTAGCAAGGATGGGTTTAAATAAGCAATTATTAGAGGATTGGAGATTAGAATGCAAGGAGACGAATCTCTTAAATTCCACAGGAAACTTTAAACAATTAAGTAGGAACTATAAAAGCTTAAACAATCTTGCTCAACTGAATCTAGGAACCTCGTTACAAGGGTAAAAGAGGAGCTTAAGTTCCAATGAATAAATCTTTATAATCACCCTGATGATCTAAATAAGAAGTTGCTAGATAAATTAGCATTAAATGCTTACATTGAGGCCTTAAATGATCACAACTCTATCATCATGATAAAATTACGGATTAACTAACATAAGTATAGAGACTTTAATAATAAGTTGTTTCATAGGTCCTTATTAGCCAGAAGAAATAGGAATAGTATTAATTCACTCAGAGCTAAGGATGGAGTAGTTGTAACTAACCAAAAGAACTCGCTTTTACATTCTAAGGAGTATTTTTTTGAATTTTAGGTTCCTCAGTAGATACTACTAATCTAAATAGCATTAATGAGATCATCTCAAAGCAATTAACTAGCTCACAATGTGAGCTCCTAACTTTTATGAGGAGATCGAAGGGGTGGGGGTTTAGTATCAACCTTAACAATGCCTTGAGGCTTGATAGGTTTAATATTTTCTTTATTGCAATGTTTAGGGGTTCAACAAAAGAAATATGTGTGAGGAAGTGAAGGAGTTCTTTATAAGCTTTAGGATGTTGAAGGTCTGGAATAAGATCTTTTTCTACTTAATTCCTATATCCTTAGGCCCCTTTTCTTTGAAGGATTATATGCCAATCTCTTGCTATAACACTTTCTATAAAATCATATCCATAATTCTGGATAATAGAATAAAACAAATGTTACCTGGTATTATTAATTATGCCCAAGCTACATTTATGGAAGGAAGGAGGATAGAAGATAATATCATGTTGGCTCAGGAACTTTTAAAGGATAATCACATCAAAGTGTCACATAAGAATTTCGGACTCAAGGTGGATATCTATAATGCATTTAATATAAGATGAATGGAGCTTCATTTTATTGGATATAAGATAAATGGGACTCCTTATACCATTTCTTATCTAGATGTAACAGTGCATTTCTACTCCTCAATTAGTATAATTATAAATGGTGAGGCTTCTCCTATTTTCTAGGGAGAAAATAAAATAGGGGGACCCCATTCCCTTTTATTTTTTCATAATTTTCATGGATAGGCTCTCAAGAAGTATCCTTAAGAACATTAGTACGGAAAGCAACGTTAGGTTTTATAAGAAATGCTCAATACAACAAATATCTTAACTTTATTCAGTGGAGTAAGCAAACCTTCTATTCAATTCTTAACGAGTTCTTTTTAGAGTTTAGTTTACTATCAGGTAAATCATTAACAAAGAGAAGAGTGTTCTAATTTCCTCAAAGGAATGTGAAGATAAATTGAGGGAATTGAAATATCTCATTAGTATGAATTCCAAGCGCTCTATTTAGTTACCTTGGAGTCCTAATTTCTTCAAATGAGATCACTTATCCGGACTGCCAAGGGCTTTTTGACACAATTGGGGGGAAAATTGGTAGCTAAACCACTAGATGCCTTATATTTACAGGTAGACTCCACCTAGTTAATTTAGTTTTGAATAGCCTTATGATCAGGTTTTCAAAGCCCTCAAATTTAATTCCTATTCTCTAACTTCTTCTGGTAGTCATGGAATTAGGTCGAACCCTAAAAGAACGTCAATTAACAAAATAAAATGGGGGTTTATGATTAATTAACTTATAAAATAAATTTAACAAGGAATCAAAATAATCAACTGAATACAAAAGTGAGAAATTCAAGAATACTTAACTCTGATTAAAAAAAAGATCTTATCTAATTGTATCATTAATCATTGGTCTAAAAAGAATATTTTTCATAATTCAAATAGTTAGTCCAAAATATATTAGGATAAATATAATAAGTCTCAAAATTTTCTAAATTAATTGGTTCAAACTCAGCATTCAAACCAAAAATTACCATTAATTGATTGCGTATGGTAGCATTCCATATCAATTAAATGATAGCAATAAGCTTATTGAAAAAGACTAGACCCTAAATTAAATAATTGAAATAGCTACAACTATTCAACTTAGTTTTTTTTGTTTCTCATAAGTTAAATATGAAAATTCATTAATTACCTATTTGCTAATTGTACCAATTCTTCTTGATAATTACGAATCACAAAATTTATGGATGGCTATAGAATAATTAAATTTAAATTAATTTGTGAAATCAATCAATATTAGTTATTCAAGAAATATAAGAATATAAAACAAGAAATAGTTGAACTAAAACATGAATATAAGTTTAGAACAAAACCTCACAAGATTACAACTAGAGTTTTGAATCCCTTGAATAAGAATATTCAGATTAGCCGCAAATGAATTTAGTTCTAACACTAAAAAAATAAGAAAAGATGAAAGATTGAGAGAAAGCTACTAAGAAAATGAAAAGAGAATGTTAGAGAAGGTAGTAGACGAAATTTTTGTCTTCTTTTCCTATTAAAAAATGTAGTCTCCTTTTATTTTACAAAGACTCCTATCTAAAATAAATCCAATCCTTACATAATAGGGATGGAAATAAGTTTCCTAATTGAATTCCAAATCTTGAAGTGAATTTGACGTTAGGCATGATCTCGCCTTATCTATTGCAATAATCTGTCAACTTTTGCCAAAATTCATAATTTTGACCAATAAAACTCTAATTTGATGCAATCTCTAATTGTCATCTTCTAAAACAATACAAACATTAGTTTTCATATTTAAGCAACAAAATATAGCCAAAACAAAAGAGATAATTTCAATTAACATAAATATATGACATCTTATCAAATTCTCCTACACCAGATTCATGCTTGTCCTCAAGAATATATCAATTAAATAAATCAATCATCCTTATAACTACCTCTCATCTTCATCCATACTATCCAGAAATATCCCAAAAGATAATAAAAATAAAGGTTTATGATAAAATAAAAATTTAGAGAACAAGCACTTATAGGACACATTTTTATAATTAAAACATAACATCTCATCAATTTTGTTAAAATGAAATGAAACAAGACTTGACACCCTCTCTTGGATTTCACTCAATACACTCAAAGTGTTTAGGGTTCATTAAGCTCTCAAATCAAAACATAGTGAGTTATTTACATAAGCTTGTTTGACAAAAATGAACCTAATGCATAAATCAAAGGAATTTAATAAGGGTTGTAATATGGGTTAGGTAAGTTTTGACAAAAAGAAGTTTTAAGGTTAAATAAATTGAATGAAATCAAACAAACTTATCCACAAAAGTTTCAACTTAAATCAATCCAAAACTCACTTAATTCAAATAGCATTCGTTTCAATCACCTCTTTTTTTTCTTCTTTTTTTTCTTTTTTTAATAATTTTTTAAACAAGAATATCAAAGAGGAGATTTCTTTTTTCTATAAATTAAAAATCAAAAATCAAAACAATGTAACTTGAATATTATGCTTCATAAATCTTTTCAAAACTTCCATGCACAAGATAAACAAGTAAGGTGATACCCCTTACTTAAGCCTCTTGCCACCTTAAAAAAATTTAACTTGGTTCTCCTTTCACTAACATATTGAAGGGCATAGTTGCAATGCACATTTTGATTTAGTTCGTGAATACTCCTAGAAATCCAAAAGCCTTTAGAAGATTTATGATAAATTCCCGGTCGATGGAATTATATGCTTTGTGAAAATCCACTTTTATTGCACAATTTTTAGTGGAATTTCTCTTTGAATAACTCCGGAGAAATTAATATTATCACCTATTAACCTGTTTTTTAGCAAAGATCTTTCTCTGTCACTTATTTCAGTCCTTACCACATCTTCAACCTTAATCCCATTAACTTAGAGATGATTTTGTAGAGGAAATTGAATTATGAAATTGGTTTGTACTCATTTAGATAATTTGAATTTAGGGTTTTAGGAATAAGACAAATAAAAGTCTTATTGATTTCCTTAAGAAGCTTACCTTATTCAAAAAAAATTCAATGAAAATATTAGTGACTAGATCCTTGATTAAAGGCTAAGCCTTTTGGTAAAAGCACCCATTAGATCCATCTAAACCTAGGACTTTCTTTTGATTCATTTCAAACAACACTTTTTCAACATCCCTATCGTTAAAGGGGCCCACTTAGCATTTGTAATTCTTCTATAGAAAATTAGTTAGAAATGAATGAGCCGAGTATTTGATTAGAGAAGCTTACATTAAATGTAATCTCCAAAGAGCTCTTGAAATATACATAGGCTTCTTCCTTTAGATCCTTCTGAGTTGTGGTTATTCCTCCATTCATTCTCCTCAATGAGCAACTATGATTAACGTTCCTCCTGACATTGCTTACTTTATGAAAAAAATTATGTTTTGGTCTCCCTCTTTAATCCATAATACCTTAAACTTCATGATGATTATAATAGAAAGAAAAAATCAAATATTAAGTAGATTTCTTATAACTATCCAAACAAGTTTGAGACGAAGTTGTTAAAATTTTCAATGATTGTTATGTTAATGACATGTTTGGTTTTATTGTTTCAAATAAGAATGTGAAAAATTTTCAATATTATATTCTATCCCCATTTTGATCTCATTTTAATTCCTAACTAAAGGAATCAGGTCGGTGACCAATTAAGACTTTATGTTATGACTTCTTGGCTCAATTAAAGTTAGCGTATTTAAGCCCAAAAATAATAAAGCCCTATTATGGGCATTCCAAAAACAATTCCTATCAATTATACTATATATATATTATGTGATATTATCTTTTTTCCTTTTTTTACATAAATATTATGCAACTCTTTTTTATTTTTCATAACTAATTTTAAATTTTTATCTAGTAAAATTGGAGAAACAATTATAATATAAGTTTTCTAAAATTATTTGAATTGCATTAAAAATTGACATTTGCTGATTTATTAAGAGTTATAAGGTAGGATAAGATTAAAAATATTGAAAAGAAATTATATGATGAGGAAACTCATTTAATTTGATAAATTTTAATATTCAACTTATGCTTTGATATATATAACTTGTAGGTTGAGAGAAATAGAACTTTATACATTAACAAGTACCAAAGAGGAAAAAGGATTGTAACCCCGTGTATGGTTACTGTCCCTGTGAACGGGGACAGTTGACAAAACAAATTAATCCTGTGCCACTTGATTGTTTGGTTGACGTCCTATGTTTTTGTCCTCTGTCTCCAGTAGACAGGGACAAAAAATTTTGTCCCTTCGAAAATCGAAGGACAAAACACTCTGTCCCTGTCTCCGGAACAAAGACAGACGCTCCTACCCCTCCCCTCTGATTTTTCGTTATTTTTTCTCTCTCGTACGCCCTCCTTCGCATCTTCCAGATTCACTCCTCTCTGTCACGCTTCGCATTCTCTCTCAACGCTTCTCTGTCGCACGCTGGGCCACCGTCGGAGGCACGCAAGGTCTCTTCTTCCACTGGTAAGTTTTG
>JAOQMS010000003.1:17566736-17581098 GCA_027563885.1 Erythroxylum longipes
ACATAGTTCGTAATACAATTGTCAATTATTTACATATTTCTAACATTATTAAGGACCAGGGGCATTTTTGTCATTGTTATCATTTTTTCGTTCTGTCCACTGCAACCAAACACATTCTGTCCTCCAGACGGAGACAGAAATTTTTGTTTTGTCCACCACAACCAAACACTTCACTGTCTTCAACTTTTGTTTCGTTCCGTCCTGTTCTGTTCCGTTTACAGATACTGAAGACAGGAACCAAACGTAGCGTAAGAGATCGAAACAAGAAGAGCATGATTAAAGTAACGATGTCAATGGGCCCTGGTCTCGCTTGTCTATATTTTTTGGACAAAAACGGTTTCGTTTTGAACAAAACGATACCGTTTTGTCCAAAATAAGTGGACCATGGGTCGGACTCGTGGCTCAACTTGGACAAACTATAGTATGCTCGTGACCTGCTTATAGCTCACCAAATTTGGGTCAAAAATAAACTAGATTGGGTCAAGCTGAGTCGAACATGCCGAGTCAAAATTGTCATCCCTTGATCGAAGCTAGAGAGCAAATAAATGTTATCCCCAACGGCCAACCCCCGGCAAAAAGAAAAAAGAAAAAAGACCAAAGTGCAAATAAATGCAACAGGTGGCCTTTCCTTAATAAAAGCGCAATTCACCGTACGATTTTTTGCCATTCATTCCTTTTTACAAAAATCATGGACGTCTCTTTCGAGTTAGGAGCTTGGACACAAAGAGATATGTCATCTTTTCTTCACTATTCTTCGCTCCTCCCAAATTCAAATTCTGATTTGATGCCTCTGAAAAGCAATGCACGTAAATTGAGTACTGTCCCACTTTGCATTAGAGCCACTTCCTCTGGTTCTAGTTCCGGTGAAAATGCTTCTTCGCAATCGACAAAATTGGTAACTTTCTTGGGGAAAGGTGGTTCTGGTAAGACCACCTGCGCCGTTTTCGCAGCTCAGGTACTATCTGTTTCTCTTGAGTTTTCGAGGTTCAACTTGCTTTGTCTCTTTCTGACTGCGTTTTTGTTTAGCTATGTTATTATGTTAATCTCTGATTTTGGGCTGTCCAGTTTCAATTTTTCGACTAATCATTGAGTTGGGTCGTTCCTTGCGTTTTCTTTTCTGTTTTTTTTTGGTTTTAATTATTTGGAGAGTATTTCTAAGTCCATTCTGGTTATCTAGCCATCGATTAGCATTCTTATAAATCTATGATTTCCAGCTCTATGTCAAGAGTACGTGAAGAAATCTAGGTTTGAACTGATGGCTTGTAAAGTTTTTACTGAAAATTGCAATTTTAGAGGGATTAGTATGATGGTTAATAGTTGATTTTGTTGACCAAATGCTCAATTCACCAAGTTGATCGTGCGGTGTAGAATAGGAGTTCAGAAATTATCGGCACATACGTCAATAAAGTGCATTACGTATTTTGAATTCCACCAACTGTCACTTAAATTCGTTGTTTGGGAAACTCAAACGAAAGAAGGAGAGAATCGAAGTCTTAAAGACAACATTCCACCCGACCAGAATCACTATATTTTGCAATTTTAACTCCTTCGAATAAAAATGTGTAATGCTGAGAAAAGTTTCATGCAGATCTATGTTGAAGATGTTTTTCTTTGTTAGCTTCTCAATTTGTGTTCCATCAAGTTCACTATCATTATGTCATATATATAACTTTTTCTTTTCCCTATTTCCTCCGTTTCAACATGATCAGCATTATGCAATGGCTGGGCTTAGAACATGTTTGGTAATACAAACTCAAGATCCTTCTGCTAACTATCTTCTCAACTGCAAGATCGGAACTTCTCCTTCTGAGTGCAGGGAAAATCTTTCAGCCGTTAGGTTGGAAACCACAAAAGTGAGTTCAGTTTCCTCTTTTCTTTTTTAACCTAAGAAAAAAGAATTCACAGGTTTCCTTGTAAAGTCTGTGATCTTTAATGAAATTATTCTTGCAGATGCTTCTTGAGCCTCTTAATCGGCTGAAGCAAGCAGATAAGCATCTTAAGATTACTCAAGGAGTTCTTGAAGGGGTAGGTATGTAATTGCCTGCTTTGTAGTCCTCATTTATTAATCAAGTAGCAGGCTTTCCTTGGGGAATTTACTCGTTTTCTTCTGATTGGATAGGTAGTTGGAGAAGAGCTTGGTGTGCTTCCTGCAATGGATTCAATTTTTGCAGCTTTAGAAATAGAGAAGCTTGGGGGATTCCTAGCTAGTAAGACCCAGGAAAACAACAACAAAGATAAGTTTGACATCATAGTATACGATGGTATCAGCAGTGATGAAACTCTGCGGATGATAGGTGCAGCCAGTAAAGCGAGGTCAAAACCCCCATCCATGACCCTTCTCTTTCTCTGTTTTTCCACTATTTTGTTTTCTTGTTTTTCTTTAACGACTATAGTTTCTGCAGGTTGTACTTGAAATATATCAGGAACTTGGCTGAGAAAACTGATCTTGGGAGATTGGTTACTCCTTCACTCCTAAGACTTGTTGATGAAGCAATGAATTTAACTGGTCGCAAGGCTCCTTTGAATGGGATATTGAGTGCAGAACTATGGGAAATCTTAGACAAAAAGTTGGAGGTAAATGTCCATTACTCCTTCATTTACCAATTTTTGTCTGAATCTGATTACACATTTACTGACTTAAATGACAGCAAGGATCCTTGGCTTTTTTGGAGCAACATAAATTTGGCTGCTATGTTGTGATGGATCCGAATAATATAACTTCTGTCAATTCTGCTCTACGTTACTGGGGCCTCACAATCCAATCAGGTGCGCATGTTTCTGGCGCAATGGCAGTTCATTCTCCTCATTTGAATCCTGAATCAATGGAAGAAGTGAAGAACAAGTTTTCACCCCTACCGTTTGCTTCAGTTCCTCATCTCTTGAACAATAATCCTGTAGATTGGGACCTGATCATGCTTAATGCTTTCAACAAAGATGCAAGGGAAGTTTTATATTTACCAACAATTAACAGCAGTAGTGTGTTGTCACCTGTAAAGTTTGACACCATGAAAAAGTCAATAACCCTTTTCATGCCAGGTTTTGAAAAGTCAGAGATCAAGTTATACCAAGTACGATCAGTTTCTTTTTAGTTATTTGCAAATTTTGGTTTCAATTTGTTGTGATTTTTCATAGTTTGTTATGTTTTAAATTTTTTTATTTTGCAACTTAACTTCAATATGATGTTTGACATGTTTGATGGGTATGCAATTATGAGTATCTACAGGTGTGTTTCCTGTAATTTCTTCATAATTAGATTATTTGATACACAATAAGTTTCACAACACTTGTAATAGTAGAGATTTGTTTTCTTCTTTGTATTCTTTCTCTTTTGTTCTAAAATTATGTGATTTTCGGCAATTATATAGATCTTCTTTGTCTGAACATGTTTGACAACTGGACGAGAAAATAAACTTTCTAAAAGTTAGGAAGCTTATAGTTGTTATTTGTTGCTTAACCTCATCTCTTTTCAGCCAATTGAACTGCTATATCAGCTTCTTTTATTATGTTCCTTTAGTTGTTTGAGACTGGAACTGAGCAGATTTAAATGTCTCAATAAGTTGGGAGCTCAATGGATGAATTATCCCTTTCTGAATTGTGGAAATAAAGCATAAAGCATGACAAATTTGGCCGTAATTGCTGTTCAAACATTAGAATTGTGAAGTTCATAGGACTTGTTGGTTCACTCGTCAACATTATGTTTCCCTTCTGTTAAGTTTGTAAGTTCAGGTGCAAAAGATTGTTTGTTATTATTTTGTTTCTTCTTCTGCTTAAATTAATATTGTTTTGTTGCTTTCATATCTGACAAGTGCAGTATAGTGGAGGATCGGAATTATTGGTAGAAGCAGGAGACCAAAGACGTGTAATTTGTCTACCAGTGAAAATTCAAGGCAAAGTGGCAAGTGCAAAGTTCATTGATAGAAGTCTTGTAATCACTGTACGTTAATGTAAGACCTTTAATAGCCTATCCGTAAGTGATGGCCTTCAAATAGAGGTGGTTATTAATTTTGGATAATTTACCTTGAAATAAATTGGCTTCATAGCGGATGTATAGAAATAAGCATCCTGCTCACAGGAAGTATAGATATGATGTCTAGGATACCTTTAACTTCCCCCATGATGGGTGAACATGCATACTTGATAGGGAGAACATGCAAACTTAATAGTCTTCGATCGTAATTACTGCATACATGTAGGACCTCAAGATTTGAAGCCCAATTGTCAGTGTTTGGTACCCCACGCTTGAGTTACGAAAGGAACTGAAATCTTTCAATTCTGAACTATCTATTTTCCTCCTCTGTATCCAGCATAGCATATTGTGTTGAAGCGATAAACTAGCTCTTAGCAAGGTTTTAAGAAATTTCTATACATTTTCACCGAACTGGTTTCATGCGAGGTTGAAGCACATAATGTCTGGTGTTTTACAGTGGTCTGAAGCGTTGCAGAGTTCATTATGCTATTTCAGGTAAATCCAAACAGAAAAGGTGCAATTTTTACCCATTTCTTTAGCGTATGTATTTTCATTTAGTGGGAATGCATGGGATAAATCAAGCTCTATGCCTTCCTATTTTCAAGTTTTATCTCCTGTTTCAATATATTTTTGTTAACTAGTATCCTCGCTATTCTTCTGCTGGAATTTCATTCTTGTTTGGTCTCCTTGTTTCGTCATTAACCCTCATTTGTTCTTACCATGTACGATAAAACTTTTCCCTTTTAATAGACCTTCATATGGTCATGTTTGATGGCGTCCAATCTATAGGATGTTCTATACAAACAGGTAATAAGAAGGCATGTACAACGAGAAGCTTTAAGATCAATATCTATTGTACTTGAAGCTTATTTTCTTCTCCCATTCGTACATGTACACGGTCCCTCAGTTCTTCAAAAGCCTCCATACTCTGTGCGTCAAAACCTCCAGCAAACTGGAAATAGGTCCCAGAAGGAGACAAATCTTAAACGTTAGTAAGAACTAGGAAGCTAAATTTTGAAACTATACATTCTAAATTTCAAGAGTAAGATGAACTTATAGCATTTTCTAATCATTCTTAAGTCCACACCTGATGAACTCGGAAAGCAAAACGTACGCCTTGTAAAAGCAAGAACTCTCTGTTGGGTTCCTTATCAGGCCCACCCAAAGCATCAAGTTCCAGTGATACACGTTTTATATACTTCCTTGCCAATTGCACAGACGATAGCTTTATCTGCAATAGAAGGATCTGAAGTCACCGACGTATGAAACAACTGAAGTTACTCTACTTAATGTCCGCGCACTTGTTACGTCATGCATAAATTTTGTTGCAGTTCCACTTAAACTGATATTGTGGCTCGTCTTTTATGGATTCTCGTTTTCATGGACAGACAGAAAACAAGAGCTGCAAATCTTCTCTTCAATAAAGTTCATACCTTACCAACAATTCCTGAATCTAATAACCAGTCAAATGGGAACCCAAATGCCCTATATCGTGAAATGGCCACGTCCCTTGTACGTAGCAGTGCATAAACACTGCTTTCCACTCTGTTAAAATGTGAGAAAACAAGGAAAAGAAAGGACACCGAATCAGTACAATGATAATAGAAATAAAAGTAGGAACTCCTGGACTAAGAACAGTCAGAGGTGCTATACAAAAACAAGACGAAAGTCGAGAACTATTTGAAATAAGAGCAGGAGATGCATATGCATACTTTTCAAGCAATTCGTACATCCTCTTCAAAGCAGCTTCACATGGGAGGTTGGGATCATCAACAAAACAGGAGACCTGCTTCTCCAATTTCATTAGGTCCTGATATTCGAAAGCCGCCTCTCTCAGTGCGTCAGCTTTGCTTTCAGGCCACTCAAAATGCTTGAGAACTGCCCGTTCATCAACCTAACACAATGAAAAAGTAGAGAATAGTACGATAAGATGTCCCAAGGACGTGCTCATCCAATTATTGGAATAGTTATTATGTACTTCAGCCATAAAAAGGCAAATTATATTAGAAGCAAGATGATAAAATCATGACAGTGACAGTAGATAGCTCTGTAGAAAACAGCTTCAGATCATCTGTTAAATGTTACATACGGATCAACAACCATGAAAAAATATCTTCGCCTTATAATAAAGTACATGCCAGTTCAATTCTAATACAACCAGCTTTTATATATTCACGCTGTTAAACCACATGATACGAGTATATTTTCAGCAGCAAGAATGTGAAGGCATACCAAGAAAGAGAGCTCCTCATCCAGCCAATGTACAAAGGCCACCAGGTCATCTATGTTGACAAAGGAAGCTGCTTGAACCTCAGTTGCCAGTGACTGGACAAAATCACCTTGAGTTTCGACGTCAGCTTTCACCTGGCACACGAGATTCTTAAATTCTACTGGTCTCATTAAAAATAAGACGTAAATGAAGACTACATGACATGAATAAGCACCGCTAACAGGAATGATGATCTGTTCTCAATTTCTCCAATCATGTTGCTCCTAGCATCTGTTGCATTTGACGCCGAAAAAACCAGAGATGTATCCTTCTTTGTCTCGCGTTTCATTAATGTCTGATAGAACTCAACTAGTTCAGGAGCTCGGTGGACTTTATCACCACCTCCTGCACCTCTTGGTAAGCTTCCAGGTGGAGGAGGTGGTCGAGGTGGCCCAACTGGTGGTGGGGGTGGTGATGTGGCACCTTCGGAAGGAACAGGTGGAATTCCACCTACAGGATTGAAAGTTTTATCATTAGGAGCAGTACTAGATGATTTAGGAGGTGGACGAGGAACCCTAGTTGGCCTCTTCTCGATGTGGGCAAGTTTGGTCTTGTTTATCGTTGAAGAATCAACATTCTTATCATCATTAGATTGGTAAATAGAATCTCTGGCAGCAATTGTTTTCTCTTTAATTTGAGCAAGTTTACGAGGTAAAGTCACAGTTGTTTTTGCTCTTGATTCATTGTTTGACTTGTCTGCAAATCTTGCTGTTCTTGCTTGCTCAGCTTTTTCTTTAATGCGCTTCTCCCTCTCCAAGGCCAACTTATGTCGATCTTTATAGGCAGGATATTTTTCATCGAGAACTCCTTCCACTGATTTAGACATTAACTGGAAAGATGAAGCTATGGAATTCAGAGAGACACCAGGGAAAACTTGTGTTAGATTTGGATTTTCAGGAGAGTCGGGAGAATCCTGTTCCATTGTGCCAAACGAGGTGATGGCCACACCATCTCCCGCATTCCTCAGCATCAAGGCTTCCAATGGACCCTTTGGTTGGTGACTCATGCTTTTCCTGTTCAGTGACCCTGCAGAGAAGGATCTTGAAGGTGACGAAAGAACACTTGCATCATCTTTGCTTTTTCCCCATTTCTTCAACTTTTGGATTAAGCTAGGTTTCTTACTGAGACTACCGTATCTGCCAGTGGAACTATCAATGGAAGCATTATCCAAGTCCTCAATTCCTGGAGAAGATGGACGCGAAAAATTGCTTTCAAGATCTGTGTCTCCTTGTCCACGTTCTGATCCTGCATATTCTAACATTAACTGTTTAGCCTTTTCCTGAGATCTGGGGCTAAGACTTTTGTTTAGATCACGTGCTGAAATTTTTCCAGGAGGTGCTTGGTAGTCCCTAAGCTCATACCTGAAGCACGCATTGACCCAACGTAGGTAAACTAATTCTTCAACTTCACTGAACCTGTACATTTGAAGTCCTTCCACTTGCTTCAATAGGTCTTCGTTAACATGCCTCAAATGATTGACATCCTCTCTTGCCTTGACAACAATTTCACTCTGAAGCATATTAAGGCAAAACAATGTGATCAGTAGAACACCACTAGTTTTGCAATATTAGAACTTAGAAGAATATAAGATATTGATGCTACACCTTTTTCTTACTAGACTTCCCTGTCACTGTATCCTTGTCGCTAAAATTATATATATTTAGCAGTTTGGAGGCAATTTAGGTATTAACTACATAGGCTGTGAGAAACCTGTTTAGCTACACTTTTGAAGGACTTATATTAGTACCTCAACCTTGATTTATGCTATTTAATTATGCAACTCATTCATGAATGAGACACATCTCATGGTCTCTTTAATTATAATAACATGTAATCCAGCAAAGTAAAAGAGGTAAACGATTCAACAATAGGAATATAAAGGTTTGCTACCTTCCACTTGCAAATATCTACAATAAAAAGAACTGAACGCCAATATTAGGCAGAAAGTAGGTGGGCTAGCAGTATCTTACCTCTGTCATGTCAGAAAGGGCTCCTATTTTAGCTTCAGCAGCATCCAGCTTAACAATCAACTCTCTCTTTTCATGCTGAAGCTCTTTATTCTTCCTCTTAAGCTCCACGACTTCCATCTCCAATTCCTTCAGAGCCTTCAATTTCTTCTCAACCTCTGCATCTTTCTTTATATCTTCTTCCTCTCTAGCCTGAAGACCAGAAACTTGCTGTTTCAGTAACAATAGCTGGCCCTTTGTCTGGTTAGCATCAAGCTGAATTTGCCTCTGCAGTTCCTTTATTTTGCTCCTTGCCGCCTCCAATCCCGTCTTCGCAGAAGCTCCCTTTGCCATCTCTTCTTGAAGCTTCTTCCGTTCAGCTTGCAAGGAACTAATTGTAATATTCAGCATGTTAATCTCAACCGTCTTAATCTTGAGTTGCCTATGTATTTCAGAAATATCTGATTCCTGCTCCTTCAGTCCATAATACTCGAGCAGTTCCCCTTCAAGTTTGTCCTCTCTCTCCTCCATTTCCTTCACAAGGCTGCGTAAGCGTTCTAGTTCACTAGCATTCTTTGCCATTGCTGTTTCATATACCACGTCTTTCTCTACCTTGCCAAACTCAATCTCCCCATAAAGAAGCTTTTCAATATCTGGTGGCATATCTTCATCTTCTATGCCAGATGGAACCCCCTGAGCGCGGTTAAATATGCTACTAATCAATTTGACTTCTTCTTCCTCTTCTTTTTCATCCTCCTGCAGTAATATAACACAGAAAGTCAAGTCTGTATTATGTTAAAATAGACAAAACGGAAAGCAACAACAAAAATGTTCGCAATCACATATTTGTGGCAAGTTTTGCTTCAACAGACTCACAATTTTCTCTCCGCGGTTATCAGCAGAGCTAGTAACATGCTCTTTGCCTTCCCTTCTGTTCTCATGTTGCTCAAAGCTTGCTTCATCATTTTCTGAATTTCAATTCATAAGATTAACAACAAAAAGGAGAAACGAGGTGCTCCAAGCATAAGTCAAGAATAGCCACATGCATGAATGTTATCTGCATATTCTGCATACGTGAATATTCATCACGTAAAAAGAGGCAATCTTTCTCCTCCCCATCGAAGTAGGACATGCCAGCAAATTAACGTTGTTCAGTGGAAGGAGATTTAGACCTTACCTGAAGGCTTATCTAAAGAGGCTGGTGTCCTAGAACCTTTGACGTTAAGCTGTTTAACAGCACAGGCTGCAATAGAAGCAGCAACCAAAAAGCCAAAGCGCATTACCATGAAGGCGCTTTTAACAGCAGAATCATAATCTTCAACTCATCCAAATACAAAGAGCAATTGCACAACATCTCTGCACCCATTTATCCTCACCTCCATAACTAGAAATTCAAACCATCTCAACAGGCACTCATAATCAGTAGCAGTCAATATAGTTATGTACGAAATCCTGGTGCAGTTCTCTATGAAACCCAGAAGCCAAGAATTGAAATTTTTTGCAGATTCAATACTTGTAGCTCGCAGCAAGCTATAAAAGTAATGTTGAAACGTGAATTATCCTCTTAATTATCGCGTTATAACGCTTATGAACCTTTCAAGGACAGGCTTGCTTCGGAGCAAAAAGGTCTCAGTAAGCAGAATTCTATCACACCTGTCATTCTAAGAGCTACAGCATCCACCAATGTAACTAGTGGCCTCTTTTTCTGCAAAAATGGGTGAAACTTGAATGTTACCAATTTGTCTCACGGTAACATATTTACCACAAGAGAAATAAAGAAAAGAAAGAAAGAGCGCTGGATAGAGCAATAAACCCCCAAAACTAGACTCTAGGTACCGTATATGTTTTTTTTTTAATGGTTTGGGTCCTACGTAACCGCTAAATGTAGCTAAAGACATAGATAGAACTGTCTGTTTTGTTATAAATAATTCCGTTGGCCGTTATCAGTACCCATGATCAGGTGTCTGTCCACCTTTTTTCTGCCTATGAAATTTTTGCCCAACTTGATCAGAACTGGAAAATAAATGTGGGGACAGAACTTAACTGTGTGATCAACCTCATCCCTATCTGGATAGCCAGTTCCAAAACGGTCACAGTTATACTGTTGACTGAAGGGTTCTGATTAGCAGGCGTAATTCAAGAAAGATGGACCTGTAAATTTCTGCCTAATGGGTTAAACTAGCCTCCATTGGATGGTTTTTGTCTTCTTTAGATAGAAAAGGGACACTAATGCAAAGGAAATATGAATAGGAAGTGGGTACATGCAGAAGAGTGCATGCTCTCTCCCTGGGTCTGCAACTTTGTGGAGGACAAGTGGCTGGTGATTTGAATGGAATAAGGCTTAGGTTTAGTTCCCAACTGAATGTTTAATGGACCAAAGAATATGTAAGATACAAGCCAAGTATACAAGAAGTTTTGTCAAACTTGGCGACTCATTGCTCAATACACATGTTAGTTCTCTTTTTGGTTATTCTGGAATTTGATGTTAATAACCATTTTTGGGTTTGGTTTGCTGAACAAGGTTGAGTCTTTTCTATTTCCAATTCCTCTTGAACGTTTTTGGATGGAAGAACTGGCAGGAAAGCCTAAGATATAAACAGCACACACAAAGTAATCTCAATAATGCTTTCCGAAGTACCAAACAGAAACTAACCTCAGTCAACAAGTTTCGGCAACAAACATGTGGAACCTACCTACACTATGTAATTATGAAACAAAATGCCAAAAAACAGAAATTTTCATGCCAATGAATGATTTACAGGTGACCTGGCAAAGTCAGAGGCAGACAATATAACAGGATGACTTATCAATATCCGTTGTTTGGCCTAGGAATTTGTTGGTATAAACTTGTCGATGTGAGAACTCAAGATGAAAATAAATGAAGAAAAATAAGAAAATTGAAAGGTCCCCCTTTCTGGTCTACCCTACAATGCCCACAGTAGCAGCCAAATAATTAATCCAAAACAATCCATTGGCCATGGCAGTTGCATGATTTGTGATTAGCTATTATTTTACTGCTTTCAATTTGTTTGTATTTTGTGAAAACTAAGTGCAAAGATTACCTAGAAAGTAGTCACTAATTTTATCACCAAGCACACTACCCAATAGCAACGGACAAAATAAACGAAACTTGCACGAAGAAAGCAAAAAGAGAAAAATAGAAAATCTTCAAGTGGTTAAAACTGATTTGACTACGCACAAACAATAAACCAAAAAGAACAGGGAAATTCTTATCTAAAAAGAGAAATGATGGGAATTTGTGAAAAGGAACTATAAAAGGAACTATCCTAATAGGAGGGGCCACACATGCCAACGGACTTGAAGCTCTAATAATGTATAACGTATTGGACCTTCAAGTCAAAGAAGACAAGACTCTATTGCAACGAAAACCAAAAATCGAACCCATGTTTTTTGTTTTAAATAGATTAAGAACCAATAAACACAAGACAAAAATTGAAAACAGATTAAGAAATGCTATATGTCATATCCATAATTCTCAGAATCGGTAAGTGGGCACTCCGCCGCCGCACACGGTGCGGAAAGTGAGTGGGGGGCGGTGGATGTGAATTATATTCTCTCCCCACCAAAGTTTCAATCTCTTGAGATTCTTTAGCAGGACTTGGCTAACAAATAAGCTTAGTATGAACAATCTAAAACTGAATTTGCACAAGAAACAAGCATGTTGAAGTGAGTGATTACCTGAGTGGCGAATAATTAAAGAGAAAGGGCTCCTTCTAGACTTGAAGAAAAAACAACCCGTTTATCGACTTCTCCGAGAAGGGACGCACGAAGTTGTGAAAGGATTAGAATTTAGAAGTTGATGGGATTTGGGCGGCAAATGGTTTAACCCAAAGTGTTTGAATGGTTTTTGAGTTAGATTATATATATATATATATATATACATACATATAGAATGAATGAATGTGGAGGCTTGTAGAAGTGGGATAAGAATACTTCCATCCCAGGTTTGGCCCAGCTTAAAGCAAACGTTAACTGGTGCTATTGGTTTGTCAACCACAGCTAAACAATTTCAATCGAGCACGTCCATTGGTTTGTCAATCACAATTTCAATCGAGCACTGGGACTGGCGTGGGAACTGACGAAGATAAGCCTTTTGCATTTGCAGCATTTTGGTCACGAATATGTGCGGTTCCCCGCCCGAAGACATTGCATATCGTTCAATTGGCAATCATTATGCTCTCCCCACTACGGAGCTCATCTTTACGAAGTATTTTTTAACTCAAAAAAGTCTCCCTTGCAATTAACAGTACTGGGCAGCCTGAAGTAAAGATTCGGATAGCAAAAAAGAAAATCTATATGTTGTGTGGAAAACATCATCATAAATGATTCCCATCTAGATTTTAACATCCACAAAGGTCAAGTCAGCAACCTGTAACGTAAACTATCAACAGCTCCAACAATTACCAAGAAATTACCAAATATAACTTGAATAAAAGAACAATGTATATGCGATGCGATATGCTACAACAACTAACAACAGGCCCGATCACCCCACTAGAACCAGGGATTTTCATGATACTTCACTAGAAAATGTAAATGCCGAATCTCATGTAATTAGTTCTGTAACTCTGTGCTTTGGCAACTAGTACATTACTTTCAGACCGGGTTTTCCCACTTCCATCTTCGTCCTACCTCCTCAAGAACCTTAGCACGTGCTTGACTTTTCCTTGCATCATCCTCTACCCAAGACCTGCGTTCGGTGCTTCCATTTATAAGAAATTTAATAGAAAACATGACATCATAACTGTTACTATATTATATCCCTTTCACATCAATGTCTGTCTGAACTAAGATTTCACATTATTTCCAAACAAAAACCATTCTCCATTCATTGTAGGAAATGACCGAGTTAGCTCTAAAGTTTATTCACACTTTCATGTACCAAATTAGGTAACAGCATCTTTAGGCTAGGCTGATACATCAGATACATTTATTCTTTCAGATGAAGCACTATGTTTAAGGGGGGAGCAAATGCTAAATCAGCTCTTAATCCTATGTGGAGCTGCTGATAAAATTATCCAGCCACCACATCTTCTACCATCGTGGATTTCTGCTGATGAGTAACAAATGGATAAATAACAAAATGAGAGTACAATGATGTTTACCTAAGAATTCGAAGAGCTTCAATTTCAGCTTCAATTATAGATTTTGTATCAAGCATTCGTTCCTGCTTGGTCTGCAAGTCACCAAACAATTCATTTACACTACACTGTTCGACTACATAGGTAGCCCTCTCAGATGCAAGTTTTGCTGACAACTCAACAACCTCTTCCTTCAGACTTGAAAGCAGCTGCCTCTGACATTCCATAGCAGCTTTCTCTTTGGTGCAATCAGCAGAAGTTTTTACTTGAAGAATTTTCTCTTGCTCCAATTCATGTAGAGTTTTGGTGTAAATTTCCTCCACATGCAAACCACGTCTTCTTTCTTCATCCTTTTTCCCATCCCAGTACCTTTGTATATCTCCTCTGTTAAGCAACTCAAACCTAATTTCTTCCATTGCAGATTCCCTTAAAGTATTCTCAGCTTCCTGTCTCAACATTTCATCACAAATTGCAGCTGCCATCCTGCCACTTATCAATGCCACTGCTACTTGAGCTTTTGTCACAGGTTTATTCGGCTGAAACCGTCTTGTCTGTCCTGAAGTATATAAATAGAAAATTTATTCCTTTATTAGTTCTTTATAATCTTAAAAATCTACTACTGCAAAGAATGAGCTAAAGCTTGCATTGCTAAAGAAAAAAAAAACTAACAAAACTTCAAGAAGGAAACCATAGATACATTGCAGATCACTCTTTGACTGAGAAAGATAAAGACTACAACATAACCAGCATTTATAGCACAAAAGTTTGCTGAGAATAATCTACCTTTGAGTTTAAAATAACAATAACCACCATTGAAGAGACCCATTAGGTCTGAAACATAGTCTCCCACCGTCTTTCCAACCTATAAACTATTCTTTTTACACCCATACATGACTAGGGGCAAGCCACAGAAAAAAACCCAAGTGTAAGTCACTGAAGCTTTTTGATATTTTTTTGTAACCATAAATCAGGTTTGTATACTTCTTAATCAAACTTCAATTATTTAGTTAATATGCCTTAGAAGGCCACAACTCATAACTTCAAAATACGGGGGACCGGGGGGGTGGGGAAAGGGGAA
>JAOQMS010000003.1:17581198-17604287 GCA_027563885.1 Erythroxylum longipes
AAAATAGGGGGGACGGGGGGGTTGGGTAAAGGGGAAAGAAGAAGAAGAGAGAGAAGAAAATGACGAAGAAAAGATACCAAATACTTTTCTGATTATACTTCTGTCCTGAGATGTCATGTCAAAGAGAAGTTCCGGGGATGCATCTGAACACATCTTACTCACATCCATATAACCTGCTTTTGTTCCTGACATCTGGACTGCAATCAAGTCAGGTTTTTAGTGCTACGATAGGCATATGAAAAATTATAATAATTTAGTGTGTAATTAATAGTTCAACGAATATATAAATAAAAAACATAAGAAGCAACTTTTACCTGTTCTGTTATTCCTGAGTGTATTTCATATTCTAACTGAGCTTTCCAGTCGATCAGATCCTGCCGCGAAATAAACCTGCAGAACCAGAGATGCACTTCAGTCTCTTCTCAAAAAAAAAAACAAAAAGAAAAGAATGGAGCATGAATTGCTAAAAGGAATCCACTGAGTAAAGAAAATGCCATACCTATCAGGATAAAAAAGGAACCTTTTATCCAGTTTTGAACTGTCAGAACAGGAACTTGTCCCTGATAGCTTGCTCGGTATGATGCCAGCCTCTGCCAAGGCTAATATGCAAACCCAGTCAAATATTTTGGTAAGACATTATGATGCCATATCCAAAGTATAGGAGCAACAAGCAAGATCATGAATTACATTGAACATATTGAAAATCTGAATCTTCAGCACTTATATCATCAAAAGCAGCAACCATGGAACCGGAGAGTGATATAGATGGAACAATTCTATGTTTTGGGTTCCTGTGCAAAATTAATAACCAGCTAAGTAAGAGTTGACAGAATTATTCCTAGCTTTTTAACATTCCAAATGAAGTTACCACCTTTCCAGCAATGAATTGAGGCGGATTAACCACCTCGCATATTCTCTTCTGGAGCATAATTCATCAGCCTTTATAACATCTTCAATAATCTGTATACCTTAATGCAGAATAGATGCTTAGAACCAAATTAAAGGCCCTTCCATATCAGTTTACAATAAATCCACTGATCATTGGTCTCAAATGTTAACTACAATTGGAAAAAAAGAAGAAGAGGAAGAAGAAGAAGAAGAAGAAGCAAAGAACTTGGGTTTATACCACTTGTTACTGGTTTGGTAATATAAGAATTAGATTTTTGTTACTGATTTCTCATACAGGCTCTCAATGCTGGTACAGAAATTCAAGTAAAAAAGCAGCCTTGTTGTTCTTAACTACTATTGTCATTTTGGATTCAGTTGTGGTCTTAAAAACATCCTAAGTTTAATAAATGTTGGATTTATTCCCTACGTCAAAATGATGTAAAGTTTACATTCTAATAAGAATGGACATTTAGGTTAACTAAAGGATCATGAGCAATTGAAGACTATGGGGAAAACCATTAACTTTTTACAGATATGACAGGTTAATCTAATACCTATGTATAAAGTTTTTAGTAACATAGAAGTCTCTAAACTTGAATGAAAACTTTCTTAAACAAACCTGTAATTTCTTCAAACTAGATAAAGCCTCCAATTGAGCAGAATCCACAGAGGTAGAGATTTTAACAAATTGATGCTTCTCCTTATATACTGGAGTAAAAGACAAACAAAACTAATTATTTCCGCAAGAAATAAGACAGCAAAATATCACATCGCAACCAATCACAAAATTCAAGACACCCTTGCTTCTGTCAAGATTGATATATTGTAATAACATGTAACAACAAAAACCGATAATCTTATACGTTAGTCTTTATTTCACGTTCACCAATCATATGTCCAAAAAGAAAATTTAACAACATTTTTACAGCAGATTCGCCATCATGAATGTGAAAGATTCCAAAATCCAGATGTCAATGTCAAAATGAACGAAATGCTAGAATCTCATCGAAAAAGTACCAGAAGTTGGAGCTTTGGCAGAAACATCAGGTGCAAAATTTTTAACGGCCTGAGATTGAGACATCCCCAAATTTTCAGCAAAATCCGAGTCCTTACATGTTTTGTCATCTTTAGTTTCACTTTCACCTTGAAATGTCACTCCACGCAAAGTGTGAGGAGTGTGCAACTGCCATTTAATTCCTGTTTAATCACAACACCAAAAAAAAAAAAAAAGAAGCCCGATTAAGCACAGCACCAAACAACAAACAAAGAAATTCATATAAAATAGAAAAGATAAAAGCTAATGAGTTGGTAGAAATGGAGAGAATTTACCCTTACTAGAGAGCAAAAAGAATGCAATGGTAGCAACAAAAGCAGCGGCACATGTACCAATTACAGCAACAACGGTGGGAAAGCCTTCAATTTTCTTTTTGTCGATAGGTTGAGGGGGTTCGACAAAAGCCCAGCCGTTGCAGTCGTCTCCGGGAGGAGCAGTTGGGTCGGGAGAGAACCAGGAGAAATGAGGGCGAGAATCAGCGAGAGAAGCGGAGAGACGGACGAGGGTAGGGCTCCTAGTTCTGAGGAGGGAGGGTGGAGGACCGAAAATGGAGGAATTGTGGCGGCGAAGCCGAGGAATGGCAGCTGCAGTGGTACGGAGGAGTAGAAGGGAGGCAGGTGCCCTAGTAGTCGATGGTCCCATCTTCAAATGTAAAGAAGATGCGCTCTGTTCAAGTCAATTGAATTGTTTTTAAAGTTAACCTACCCTGAAAGTTTTTAGGTTCGTTCTTGGCACACTCTTAGACGGCACATAATTTTATCGTGCAACGTAAAGGTCCAAAACGAAAGTGGCAAATTTTTTCTTACATTTCTCTATTTAGGAGGATGATGACTTTTTTTTTCTTCTCAGTCTTCATTTTGAAAAGCAATGTGAAAACTTTTCATAATTCTTCATTCAAGGATGAGTGGGTCATATATAATATTATTTTCAAGAAGATGAGTGATTTATATATATAAATCTTCTTTTGAATTATGTTATATTCTAATTTTTTATATAAAGCATCTAAATCTTTTGTATTTGATCACATAAAAATTTCACAATGTCTTGAGATACTGAAATGAGCATATAATGTGTGAAGTTTATAAGTTAGAAAATCAAACATCAAATTAATTATGATATCATGTTAATTTTTCATTAGTCCCGATTTAGAAGAAAAAAGAATGGTATAGAGTTGCTCTAACTTTAGTAGATGTTTTACATATTTATTTCTACAAATTTAATAAATTAAATATATATTTTTGGGCATGGGAGGGTACGGTATATTAGAGTTGTTAAATCCATGTATCGATTAGGAATCAAAGTCAATGATTGTTTATAAATAATAGTTAATTTACAACTTAATTCTTAAGATTTTGGGTGAAGAAGATATAATTCATTTTATACATGACCACATCTCTCCTCTGGAATGGAGACTAATGAAAATTTTGACATGTTATTATAACTACATTGGTTTGATATTGGATTTTATAGCAACTGCTTACTCCTATGATTATCCTCGTATATTTTTTTCATGCAAACTTATCTTTGCATCCATTATATATGCAAATTTCATGTACCAAATATTTATTTTTGTATCAAATTATAGGTGTGACTGTGAGGGTTGCATTATGTAACAATAAACAAGTTGAAAATAGAAAGAACTGATTTATATTGATACTATTCTTTTCAAATTCTCAAGAATGTCATCATTATACAGTATTAGTACAATTATTCATTTAATTTCACTTATCAGTTAATTTTAAGAACTAATTACACTCAATTTGCCATGTGATTTGCACTTTTTTCAACTTACTTCCTATTGTTTAAAATTTTATATGGACAAGCTTAAATTATAGCGGATCATCACAAACAACTCTACCATTAACCAGACATTAAAAACCCTAATAATAGATCACCAAAACAACTTTGCCTCATCCAAAGTCAACGACTTAGATACTTGCTTGGATTACTTTGCCATGTTGAATTACTAAACAACATTACACAATCTCTTGAAGCCCCTTATAAGCAAAACATTGTCTTCTTTTCACCCATCTTTAATATCAGAACCATTTAGACAATTTGTTGCACGACACCATGGTTTATTAGGAAGATATTTAAATAAGAGTTTTAAAGCTAGATTATTTGAGATAAGACCTTTATTGTTGTGAAAATTTACTGGTAGAAGAGCCGCAATTGATTTTTGAAGATGATTTATTGTAAATTCGTAGTAAGTAAGCTCCTAATCTTGAGAAGATATGAGTAGAATATGGGTACATTTATGGTCCATAACTCTTGTTTGTAGCTATAGGTCAACTAACAACAAACATCGAATGTTATACAATTGGCAGTAAGCTTTTAATCATTTTTTAATGTTATTCTATTTTATGTTATACGACAGACTAAATTAAAATTTTTATATTATACCATTTGAATTTGATTTTTAATATTATTTAAATTTAATGTGGACCTATATGTACAAGCCCATAGATGAATGGCTAATTAAATGGGAAAAAAGTAAAATTACTTCTTTTAATATTCTTGAAAATGTGTAATTTTTTCGTGATTTTGAACCAATAGTTCCAAATAAAGATTCTTGGGAGGAGATTTTATAGCTACAGTAGATACAAAATATGTTAACTATGGATTTATCTTATTATTAAGTTAATAAATTTGACTTTAAGAATAATAACATCATGTTTTATTATGTAGGGTAATTATAATTGCAACTTTTTGTTTGATATTGTAGAAAAATAAAGACTGACCTTAGTGCGAAAGCAGTAGATCAATTTGTTGTTTGCTAGTCTACGTATGACAAACACCGGATGTATGATGGCTACTAGAGTCACCGTTAAGTCACACCCTAAACTCTAAGCCTTTTGATGGTTTGTTTCACGTAAGAGAGAATGATGGAGAAAACTTTATTTTTTTCTTCTTTGTGATTGTGTCGATTGATTCCTTTTCATCCGTTAAGCCTTCCCTTATAAAGGGAACAAACAATGGTTATATTTCTTCGTGGCCGTTTAAATTACCAACAACTCCCACTCGGTCACATAAGCCACGAGTTACATCTTCCCTCTAAAATTTCACGTGTCATACTGAGAATGAGATGTGTGACCATTACAAAAATAGTGTTATATTAAGTCACCATCTAACTAACATAACACGTTCACATATTCATGATACCCCAAATTATCCAAAAACATCACCGAACGCACACACTGTCCCTTTATGCTCATAGATATATCATATAATTATATACTAAGTATAATCGCCCGGGCTGATATGGTGATGAAGGAAAAAATTCTTCCTTAGACACTCATAATAATTCATCTTAGCTTAACTGCTTTCCTAATGTGCTCCTCTGGACTGTATACATCTTAACCCTTAGAAAAACACATTAAAGTAGTAATACCAAGCCTTGACTTCATATCATAGTTCTAAGTCGAAGGGTTTCATTCGATTAGACATTAAAGTCTATGGGATCACACAGTGACAGAGAAAGGGATTTAACTGTCACTCCACAAGAAGGTCGTTATATAGCACACACAGTATGAAATGTGTGTCATAGTATAGCTCCCACTAAGCTGGGCATGTCACTCTTCTATGCCATGCAAATCATGAATCTAACTTTACTTAAAAAACTAATCCGAGCCACTAGATTAATATACCTAATGCTAATCTTGAACTCGAGATTTGGATTTAAGGCTTCAATGTGAAATCTGAATCTTGCACATTCGACTCATTAGAGTCTTATCTTAGACTTACAAAGGCGACTATGCAAATAAAAAATTTATCATGCATACTACACAAAAAGATAACACAATATTACATACACTCAATATTAATATTGTGAAGTCTCATCCTACACGCTACTCAAGCGTTAGGGTGATTACCTGTGTGACAAGGTCAATCAGAAGCCTAATGACATTAAAATGTGCCTTATCATGTAATTGCGTACCAATGAACATTTGAGAAATAAACTTTTATTAAACAAAAGATAGTTACAATTTAAAACACTTCTATTATACAACAAGATACAACTCAATGAAAAACTAAACTCTACGTAAACCTAAACTCATCACATGAGCCTTGAATAAATCTCGAGGAATGGGTTTAGTTAAGGGATCAACTACCATCTTGTTAATAGGTATATACTTTATGGCAACCTCTTTATTTTTATACAAATTGATAACGCCTTTTGATATGCTTGGATTTTCTATGAAACTTTGGATCCTTAGCAAACTGTATGGCAGTAATGTTGTCACATAACATTTCAATAGGATCATTAACTCTAGGAGTAAGATTAAAATCCTGAAGAAAACTTCTCAACCATATTGCCCCTTGAGCGACAAGACAATAAGCAACATATTCTACTTCCATTGTTGATAATGCTATGTAGTCTTGCTTCTTGTTGCACCAAGATATGGCTCTGCCTCCCAAGGTGAAGACATATCCTAAGGTTGACCTAGACTTATCCAGGTCACCACCCTAATCGGCATCCGAATATCTCCTTAAGCTTAAATCCCTGCCTTGATAGCAAAGGACAAGGTCTGAAGTACTACGAAGGTAGCGAAAAACCCTTTTGATTGCTTGCCAATGAGCAGGTCCTAGGTTGCTTTGGTAACTACTTACCAAACTAACCGCAAAGCAAATGTCAGGCTGTGTACACAACATAGCATACATTAAGCTCCCTACAACACTAGCATAGGGAACATTACTCATTGTTTCTTTTTCCTTATCTATTTTAGGGCATTGATCAAGACTCAAGGATAGACCCTTTTCAACTGGAATATCAATGGGTTTGGAATAATGCATTGGAAAACATTCTAAGATTTTATTAATATATGCCTCCTGACTTAAACCAAGAAGCTTCTTGGGATAATTTCAAGCTATTTCCACACCTAGGACATACCTAGCTTCACCCATGTCCTTCATATCAAAGATAGAGGATAACCATTCTTTAGTGGTTTTGAGCATCTCCATATTATTGCTGGCTAGTAATATGTCATCAACATACAAAGTGAGAAACATAATTCCACTTGTTGTTCTCTTGACATATACGCAATGGTCTTCTGAAACCATGACTAAGCCAAAAGAAGTAATGGGTTCATGGAATCTGAAACACCATGATCTGGAAGACTGTTTGAGACCATATATGGATCTTTTAAGACGACACACTTTGTCTTCTTGACCTTTTGATACAAAACTAATAGGTTGTTTAATACAAATCTCTTCCTCAAGGTTACCATTAAGGAAATAAGTCATTACATCCATTTGGAACAACTCCAGGTCCAAATGGGCAACTAGAGCCAGAATTAAGCGAATGAGGCAAATCTCACCACAGGAGAAAATGTCTCTTTATAGTCTATACCCTCTATTTAGGTATAGCCTTTCGCTATCAAACGGGCCTTGAACTTGTTGATCGTTCCACCTGCCCGATGTTTTATCTTGAAAACCCACTTGTTTCCAATTGATTTTTGTTGGGGCGGAAGATCAACTAGTTCCCAAACCTAATTTCTTTCCATTAAGTTCATTTCATCCCTTATGGCATCCACCCACTCTGTGTGATTAGGTGAATCAACAGCCTCTTGAAAAGAGGTTAGTTCTTCTATTTCCAAAGGAGTACAAAGGAATATTTCCTCTTCGATTTGAAAATATCACCTAGGAATTCTTCTATGCTCACTTCTTCGGAGTTTAAGACCTACATTTGTCTGCCCTGATTCAGAATCTCTCCCTCTATCTTTTGGAGATGTGGGGTCCTGATCATGTTGAGAACTACTCCAACTATCTCCTTAAGATATGAGATTATGAACATGTAGACTATCCACGGGTTCTGGGTTTAGATATTGAAGACGACCCTCATTCTCATTTTGGTTCTTTGGGGTAGAAAAAATCTCGGTGACTTGGACTTGGCGAGTAAGTAAATTCTCCCCCCATCGAGATTATCTTACTGTAACTCATACAACTCTAGGTCCTTTTTGATTTCAGCTATGCTTGGGAACTCATCCTTAAGAAACTCCACATTGTGGGAATCAACTTCCATCATGCTATCATTCAGGTGCTCACCAAACATAATATACCCTTTAGAATGTCCGGGGTATCTTATAAACACCATTTTTGTGGCTCTTGGACTAAGTTTCCCATGTTTATGAGTCGGGTTGTGTACATAATCAGCCGAACCCCATGGGCGCAAATGATCCAAAGAGGGTTTTCTACCATTCCATAACTCATATGGAGTGGCGGGTACACTTTTACTTGGCGCATGGTTAAGAATATAAGTTACTGTGAGCAACGCATCTCCCCAAAAACTAATTGAAAGACTAACTTATGCCATCATTGACCTAACCATGTCAAGCAATGTTCGATTCCTACGCTCCGTAACATCGTTTTGTTGTGGAGTTCAAGGAATCATTAGTTGTCTTATTATACCCTTTTTCTCACAAAATTCTTTGAACATATAAGATAGATATTCTCGACCATGATCGATCCAAAGAGCTTTAACTCTTCTTTCCAATTGTGTCTCAACTTCAGTCACAAAAAGTTTGAACACATCAAGTGCTTTATAACGATGAGCTAAAGGGTACACATACCCATAACGAGAATAGTCATCTATTAAAGTGAGAAAATAGATAACCCCATAAGGTGCCTTAACATTCATAGTCTACAAATATTAGAGTGAATAAGTTCTAGAGGTTTAGACACCCTTGAAGCCTTACCAAAAGGTTTCGCAGTTGCCTTATCAGCTAAACATGACTCACATTTAGGTAACTTAACCCTAGTGAGTCGGTCTAAAAGACCTTCTTTAGCTAGCCTACTCAATCTATCTTGGCCAATGTGACCAAGTCTAGCATGCCATTTAACAGATTCAGAATTAGGATCAAAATATGAAACATACACAGAAGACGAATTATCATAACATGCATCCAAATCAAGAATTAGAAAATCGTTTTTCAATGTAGCATGGCCAAAAATATTGCCATTATACATAATATCCAATCCATAATGACTATAACTAAAAACGAATCCTGATTTCATTCAAGTTACAAGAGACATAAGGCAACATCGCACCCCGCGTGCATAGAGAGCATCATAGAGAAGCAAAGTATTTCCTCCACATAACTTGAGCTTAGATGTCCCTATTCTTAGGACATCTTCTTCACTGCCATTTCCTAACATGACAGTTTGTGAACCCATTGGATACCGATGAAAGTCCACATAGCCAGCTCAATCCCGAACTATGTGCTTGCTTGCTCCCGTATCTACAATCCAATTAGGAAGAGAATTAGCAACTAATGCATGAGAACAAACATATAACTCAGGAGTAATGGATAAGAAAGGTACCTTCTTAGTTCAGGACAATCCCAAGCAAAATGACCTTTCTTTCTATAATTATAGCACTTCACACGTGCCATGTTTTTCTCTCCTTTTCCCTTTGCCTTTTGCTTCTTCACAGTACGACCTTTTAGTCCATTCCTTTAAGGAGGCCGTGAACCTTTTCTCTTACCTTGATTGGAATTGTTGCCTTTTGGTCTATTCCCTTTAGCAACAAAAGCCACATTGGAAGAGTCAGATGCTTTTAAGCGATCCTCTTCCATTTCAAGGTGCCTTGTTATCTTTGCAAGAGTTTTGACATTCCATTGTGTGTCAAAACAAGTTTCACATTCTTCTAGTGCTCAGTATGATCTGGAAGAGCCCGAATCACATTTAGGACTTGTTCCTCTTCAGAGATAGCCCGCCCAGCTGCCTTAAGATCAGGAACCATAGCACTCACGATTCATAAATGTTTAGCCATAGTACGAGTCGTATTGATCTCGTAGTTCATCTATTTAAGGTGCAAGGCACGAAGCCTTGTTGCAGATGTTTGACCAAACGTGATCTTAAGCTTGTCCCACATGTCCTTAGCAGTGGGAAAATCCCCAAATTCTCCAATTAGATCATCATGCATGAAATAAAACATGGTATAACATGCCTTACGATCCTTTTTGAACCAATCTCCATAAGCCTTTAAGGATGCTTGATATTGCTCACTAGCAGTATCAATATCTTTTCCGTCTTTGTTTAATAAAGAAGGTGCAGTCATTATTGTGGTTAAATGTTTGAAAAATTCTCGTTCATTTAGAGGATACTGAATCTTCCTTTGCCACATATCATAATTGGACCCATCCAATTTTTCATTAGCAGACAAATCACCTATTATGGTTTTAGTTTCCATATTTACAAGTATATATAAAAATGACGTGAGGCACATTTTTATTAATTAAATTATCAAAAAATCCACAATTCACATCGTATGATCGAAAATTTCGCTAAGCTCATATTCATCTCATACAAAAATGAAATAGGATTTTCTATAATTTAATTAAACTAATTGAAATTGACATGTTACAAAGACGCCAAAAATAAACAATTTGTAAAACTAATTTACAACTAACACTTAATACATGTAAAACAAAATTTACATACAAAATTATGCAAAACTCATTTATATAATATTATTTTAAATATAATACAAAATTACCCATAAAACATATTTATGGAATATTTCGAATTATATTATATGAAAACTTTAATTACTATACACATGAAACATATTAAAAAAAAACATATGTTAAACAAATTAACGTAATAGATTCTTATGAAAAAATATTAACATGATATTTATTTTACATAAAACAAATTTATATAACTCATAATAATTTATTCTATGTAAAACACATTCACATATTATTAATAAATTAAATAAATGTAAAACTAATTTACAAAAATAAATAAATGGACAGACCATTTAGAATTATTTCATGTCAAATTAATTTAGCAAAAACAAATTTACTAAACTCATCATAACTCATTCTTTGTAAAACCCATTTACATGTCATTAATGAATTTAAAACAGTAAAGCAAAGAACCTTAGTTGTTCAGGCATTTATTGCTTCTTATTCTTGAAGTCAAACATATTTATCTTCATGTTGAGAAGAAGTTCTCAATGATTCATAGACGTTTTCTCATTGGGCACGGTATGTTTTCCATCAGATTCTCACAATCCGACCGGTTCTATCTTAGTCAAAAATCATTGCTTTATAATTCTAGATTCAATTCATCCAATGCGAATCAATACCCATTTACTGTTTCGTATTTGTTCATAAATGTGGGTTTTCTCCAAAGGAAGCGTCTTTATTAGCATCTAGGTATATATGCATTAAATGCCCAGATGTTCCTGCTACTGTTCTTGCATTTCTTAAGAGACATGGGTTTTCTCAATCTCAAATTCGTAAGTTTGAGAAGAAGATAAAACCCAAAAAAACACAAATGTTAAGAAAAGGACAAAAAAACTGGAATAGTGTGCCATGCATACATCATCTGGAGAAAACCTTTAATAGTTTCCATGAAGAAAACAACACCTATCTCTCTTATGATTTCAACGTTGCAGGAAGAATAAATGCATCACAAATCAATGCCTTAATGGTGGGTCTCACATAACAAAACCAAAAAAGAAAGCTTTTCATGCACTTTTTATTTTCAATTAAAACAGAACAAATAAACATGCTAAAACAAACACATACCCACATGCCTTCGACTATTATGAATGAATGCATCAGTTGTGTCAATTAATTTAATTGATTCTATAGCCCACTCCACAATCAATCGCTACGACGAAGTTTAGGGTTAATTTAATGTAAATCAAGGTGTCATAACCTTGCTCTGATACCAATGTAGAAAAATAAGGACTGACCTTAGTGCGAAAGAGATAGATCGATTTTTCGTTTGTTAGTCCACGTATGAAAAACACCGGATGTATGATGGCTACTAGAGTCATCGTAAAGTCACACCCCAAACTCTAAGCCTTTTGATGGTTTGCTTCATGTAAGAGAGAATGATGGAGAAAACTTTATTTTTTTCTTCTTTATGATTGTGTCGATTGAGTCCTTTGCATTCGTTAAGCCTTCCCTTATAAAGGGAGCAAACGACGGTTATATTTCTTAGTGGCCGTTTAAACTGCCAATAGATATGATGACAAATTCACTCAAAGGCATAAATTAATTAATAAATTAATAGAATAAAACATTGAAATTATGAATAGTGTTAAGTTAACTACTGTTCAAAAAAAAGGATTTGGATTTTGTTGCTAGTTTTCTTATTTTTGTTTATTATGATTACTTTGATGTTTTCTAAGATGTAGATGTCAACTTAGGAATTGTGATATTTGCATTGTCACCTATCACAATGTATTTCAACGTTTTAGACAATCTTTGTTATGATTATATAATAAAATGGTTGTTACCCTTTATTTTGTTGGTACTGAATTTGACTGAAGTGTTGGGGTTGGACTGCGAAAGCAAGGGTAAAATATCTTAGATAAACTCAACTCCCTCTTGTGTAATTAAAAGAAGATAAAAAAAATATGGATAAAAAAAAATAACTGTAGGGACACTGAGAATTTTTACGTGGAAAACCCATAAAAGGGAAAAACCACAAGACCGTAGTCCAGATTAAAAGCTCCCACTATGAAAATAATAAGATTATAAGGATCTCACCAAAAAGGTGGCTTTTCTACTATTGAGAGGACTATGCCAAGATTACTAAACTATGATTTTATGAATGGAACTGACTACCTCACTCAAAACCCTTTTGACATATACCTGAGAAAAACCCTGTTTTTCTCTCCCTCCCAATTTTCTCTCCAGGAGAAACTCTCTATCTTTCTCTCCCTTTTCTTTCTCTTAGATTTTCTTTTGGTTGTTCTTGAAAATGCATGGCTCAGGTCCTCTATTTATAGGACCTGAGCTGCATGCAGCAATTGTGGACAATTGAATTCCACAAATGCTACACCAAATACAGAAGACTGTGCCAAAAAAAAACAATTCAAACTTTCCTACTGGCCAATTTGGACAAGCTTCCCATCTTCCCATCCCACATGTCTATGGGCCCCGCCACTAACTCCTTTTCTTTTATTTATTTATTTATATGTTTTTTATTTAGTGTGGGTCCCACCATATGTGGCGGGACCTTACAATGCTCCCCCTCATGCCCATATGGGGGGTTCAACCATGCCTGCAATCCCTTTACAGACGTTAAGCTTCTTTGTTGGTAACACCCTGGTCATCATATCCGATCCGTTGTCATCGGTATGAATTTTCTTCAGCTGAAATAACTTTATATCTAGAGCATCACGAATCCAGTGATACCTCACATCGATGTGCTTGGATCTTGAATGGAACGCTGGATTCTTGCTGAGGTGAATTGTGTTTTGGCTATCACAATACAGAACAAGCTCATCTTGTGCCAAGCATAGTTCCTGTAGGAACTTTTTATCCATAGTAATTCCTTGGCTACTTCCGTTGCCGCAATGTACTCTACTTCAGTACTGGATAAAGCAACACATTTTTGTAGCTTTGATTGCCATGATACAGATCCCCCTGCAAAAGTCATTAGGTATCCTGATGTGGACTTCCTGGAATCAATATCTCCTGCCATATCTACATATATGTACCCTTCTAACATAGGTTTTCCATTACCAAAACGTAAACATTTTTTAGTAGTTCCTCTGAGATATCTGAGAATCCACTTCACTGCTTCCCAGTGTTCCTTTCCTGGATTTGTAAGATATTGACTTACAACTCCAATCTTATGGGCAATATCTGGCCTTATGCATACCATAACATACATCAGGTTGCCAACCGCAGAAGCGTAAAGGATCTTTTTCATCTCCTGCTTTGCTTCACCATTTGTAGGACACTGATTGGAAGTTAGCTTGAAGTGGCCTGCGAGTGGAGAGCTAACAGGTTTAGACTTGCTCATGTTGAATCTTTCCAGCACTTTTCCAATATGCCGCTCTTGTGATAACCAAAGATGTTGGTTCTTCCTGTCACGAGTGATTCTCATGCTAAGGATCTACTTAGTTGGTCCCAAGTCCTTCGTTGCAAAGGACTTTCCCAATGCTTTCAAGCTTTGAATTTTCTGAGGATCTCAACCGATAATCAACATGTCTTCAACATACAATAGGAGGGTTATAAAGTCACCATAAAAAATTTCTTCACGAACACACAGTGGTCAGCGGTTGTCTTGTTATAACCATGCTCCACCATAAAGTAATCAAACTTCATGTACCACTGTCTCGGAGCTTATTTTAACCCATACAAGCTCTTTTTCAATCTGCATGCAAGCTTCTCCTTGCCTTTGACCTCAAAACCCTCTGGCTGCCCCATGTAAATCTCCTCTTCTAAGTCGCCATGGAGAAAGGTAGTTTTCACATCAAGCTGCTCAATTTCTAAATTCATACTGGCAACTATACTGAGCACAACTTTGATTGAAGACAGTTTAACCACCGGTGAGAAGATTTCTTCAAAGTCAATCCCCTTCTTTTGACCGAATCCTTTCATAACCAATCTTGCCTTGTACTTTGGTTATGAGCTGTTTTCTTCTGTCTTCAATCTGTACACCCATTTATTCTTGAGTGATTTCCTTCCTTTTGAGAGTTTCACCAACTCAAAAGTGTGGTTCTCATGCAAGGATCTCATCTCATCTTGCATGGCTAGTAACCATTCCTTTCTATGCTTGTCTATTATGGCTTCCTCATAGCAATCTAGTTCTCCTCCTTCAGTGAGTAGAACATACCGATGAGGACGATATCTGCTATAATGCTGACGTGGTCTAGATGATCTTCTCAATCCTAGTTGATCTATTGGATCTACAACAGCTTGCTCAGGAACAATATCAGCACCATCAACAGCTGGCTCTGGGACATCAACTGCTGGCTCATCGTCATTATTGCCACCATTCTGTATATCTCCCCCTTGATTATTAGGAGGCATCAATGGCTGCAAAGTAGGTGGTTTTGGATCCCAATCATCATCAGCAGTAACATCATTATCAAACTTTGCATTATCCGACTGTTCAAAGTCTGCAATAGTCTGATCTTCGAGAAACACAACATCTCAACTTCTGATCACTTTCTTTCCCTTTGGATCCCTCAATCTGTACCCAAAATCATCTCGTCCACTCCCAAGATAGATGCACTGCTTGGACTTGCTGTCAAGTTTGGATCTCTCATCTCGAGGAATATGTACAAAGGTCCTACAAACAAAAACTTTCAAATGGTTGTATGAAACATCTTTTCCTCTCCACTTTCTCTCTAAAGCATCATGATTAAGAGGAACTAATGGAGAAAGGTTGATCATATCTACTGCATTTCTCAATGCCTCTGCCCAAAAGGACTTTGACAATTTTGCATGAGAGAGCATGCATTAGATTCTTTCCACAATGGTTTTGTTCATTCTCTCTACTACTACACCATTTTATTGAGGTGTCTTAGGAACAATCTTCTCAAGTCTGATGCCATGTTCCTTGCAATAGTTATCAAATGGAACTCTGTACTCACCGTCGTTGTCTGCTCGGACACACTTCAGTTTCCTGCCAGTTTCTCTTTCAGTACTAGCATGGAAAGATTTGAACACTTTAAACACCTGGTCTTTGGTCTTCAAAGAGTATGCCCACACTTTCCTGGAAAAATCGTCAATGAAAGTAACAAAGTACAAAGCTCCTCCAAGAGATTTATCAATCATCAAGCATACATCAGTATGTACCAATTTAAGTTGATGCGATCTTCTGTAAGGTGGTGAACTGTGAAATGCAACTCTATTCTGTTTGCCAATTAAGCAATGAGTGCATTTTTTGAGATCTGTACCTTTCAAAGGTAGAAGATTCTTCCTAGCAAGGATTTTGAGCCCTTTCTCACTCAAGTGTCCTAGCCGCTTATGCCATAGATTTGTGGAGGCATCTTCAACTGCATTTGCCTCCCCTTTTCACACCTTGGCTTGTGTTAGATACAAACCAACCTTCGTTCCGCGGGCAACAATCAAAGAACCTTTGGAGAGCTTCCATTTTCCTCCTCCAAAGTGGTTTTCATAACCTTCATCATCAAGGGTAAGAGTGGAGATTAAGTGTAGACGCATATCTGGTACGTGTCTGACATCTTTCAACAGTAGCCTACATCTGATATTGGTTTCCAACCAAATATCTCCAATGCCCATAATTTTAGCTGCCGACTTATTACCCATCCTGACATCGCCGAAATCATCGCTGGTATAAGATGAGAAAAAATTTCTTCGAGGGGTGACGTGATACGAGGCAGCTTAATCTACTACCCAAGTTGTATCTTGGCATACAAGATTAATGTAACCATCATCACAAATAATGGCTACATCACCATCACCATTGGATATAACAGCAGTCGTCCCAGCATCTTCCTTCTTCTCTTCTCCATAATCTCTTTTGTATTTTCTGCATTCCTTTTTGACATGGCTGGGTTTGTCACAGTAGAAGCACTTGATGCTTGTTCTTGACTGGGATCTGCCTCTGAGCTTCCCTTTACCTTTTTTATCACTAAATTCAGGAGTTCTGCTTTTATTTCTCCATCGTCTTTCAGTGACTAGAACTTCGAAACTGGTACTGGCTACACTTTGCTCCTTCCTCCTGGTCTCTTCATTCAGAATGCTGTCTTTCACTCCTTGTAGAGTGAGTTTACCATCAGGAGTTGAATTACTAGAGTGGTTGTTGCTTTGATTAATCGGTTTTCCTAATTCTTAATGCTACTACCTAATTAAATCTAGAGATCGTATCCTAGGTTATTTGGTTGTTAGGTTTAATCAACGATCGTATCTTGATTAAACAAAACCTAAAGGAAAACTCGAGTTAATTATTAACCCACGATTAATAGTTTTTAGGATAGGTTTGAGAATAAAAAATCAATTAAATATGCTTAATTAGGGTGTAGCCTGAGATTGAACCAAAGAACCGGATCCTTATCGAATTCCCTAATTTTACCATTTTTCGTATATTTTCTTTAATTTGTTTTTATTAGTTAGATTCATTTTATTTTCTCATTCCAAAATCCAACCCCCCCCCCAATTTTTCCTAAACATCGATTAATTTCATTTCATAAGCTAACCGAACATTCCCTGTGGAATCAATCTAAACTCACCACTACTATAGTAGTAGTCTAGTTATTTTATTTTGACTAATGTTACGACGTGCCAGTAAATTTTGCTGCCATTGCCGGGGGGTGTGGTGTTTTAGTTTTAGTTTGTGATTTAATTACTGTTTTGTATACATTTGTTCGTAGTTGATTTCTTTTCAGTTATTTCGTGATCCTTTTTTAATTTTGTTTCGTGTTTGTGATTTATTTTTAAAAATCGATATGGATGGAAGTAATTTTTTTATAATTCATATTCTCAATCTTATAACGATGTTTGGACTGATCAACCTAACTTTTGTTATGGATTGGATAATCATCAGAATTACTTCCATGATAGTTTGCAGGACGCATAAAAATTCTCATACTGACCAAAAGCTTCCTATTATGACTCCGGTCCATCTCTAAAAGAGTTGATTGATATAATTAATGCTAATACTTTGCAATTACGGCAGAATACTCTACAATTCTAGCATGATGGGGGGCAATTTCTAAAAATCACATGGTCTAACGCCCAAGATTCAGAGAGCCAACACGACTTAGGTACGCCTTTAGAAGAAATGCTTAATATTATGGCTGCTAACAATCTTTAAATTCAACAGGATATGCAGCAGTTCCAACAGAATATGCAACAGTTGTTTCAGCAAACTATACAGCAAATGTGAGAGGATGCTCTGTAATTCGAGCAAGATACATTGCCTCTATAGGGATATATCAATCATCTGGAGCCACAAAGTGAAGAGGAGCAGTCGTATCAACCCGAAGTGTACCCGATGGACGTTTGTGCAGAAACTTTACAAAGTGATGAGGAGCTTGAGAATTTTGAGGTCAACCCTCGAGGAGTTGCTAGTGTCAAAGAAGTTGAGGAGAAGCTCGAAACCAAAATGTACATATCATTTAGCTCAGAGGTATGTACTGAGTCTATAATTATTTTTGAATCTAACTCTTCACCTTTACATGGCATATTGAAGGAACTAAACGAGGAAGAAAAAGGTGAGGAGATGTTTGAAATATTTCCCGAGTGTATGGACTCAGTCGAGATTGAAAGTTTGGGGATAGGGAAGGAGCTAAATGGGAACGATTATCAACCAAGAACCTATCCTAAAGAACCTCACGTTGAAGAACCGAATGTGCCACATAAAGATCAAAATTTTGTCACGTGAGGGGAATAGTCAATCCAGTGACCCTAAACAAAGGCGTTTCTTGGGAGGCAACCCAAGGGAAGTAAATTTCTTTTCTTTACATTTTCACATTTCTTTTTATATGCATGCGGGTTATTTGTTGGTTTGTTACTTGCTTGTTTTAAGTTTTCAATCAAAATAAGAGAAAGAACAAAACAAACAAAACAAATATTTTCTCATTTTCTGTTGCTTCTGGGATTATATAGTCATGATTAGAGAATGAGTTGACTAGAGAATTTCATAGCAACTTTGGCATGTACTTATGTTCTTATGATTGGTTGATGTGCATTATCTTTAGAAGAGTAGTGATTAGTGGTAGACAAAGCTGGTGAGATTTTGAGCCTTATTAGACTAACACATTCATATCAGTCTCATTGTCTTTTGATAATGTGTGACCTTCATGACATGTACATCCTGATTTTACGTTGAATTTCTATTCGAGACCAAATTTTTATCACATACATTAACATGGAAATGATTAGGCATTCTTTGCTTTTCTGAACTACTTTAGCCAAATAGCCTACCCATTATATGATTTTTCTTTTTGATAAGCCCCTTTGAGCCTTATTAGCCTTTCTTTTTCTATCACCCACATTATATGCTTTAAACATAACCAAATGTCCTACCCAAACCATAAAGCTAGTGGAGCATTTGTGATTGGTGAGTTTGTGGATGTAAAAAAGTGTAAGTATGGGGGTGTACATATGTATGGATTGACTATAATAATTGGGAAGTTATTTTATGTCTTATCGTTGAAATTCCCATGTTAATGTAGTTTCTTTTGTTTTTAAAAAAAGAATAAGAAAGAAAAGAGAAAAGAAAAGAAAAATAAAAAGAAAGAAAGAAGAAAATGAAAAAAATGAAAAAAATTTTGTTTAAATAAATGTATCTAGGAGCATGTGCACATGTGTTGAAAAGTTGTTTATGATTAATGCATTCTCCTAAAGTTGTGATGAATGGGTTATTTGAGTATATTGGATATGAGGTAGATGTTGGCTTGGAAGGTTCACTCTTGTGGTTTCAATGTATTGTTGGTATAAATTGTATGAGTGATTATTTTAGATTGGTATACGCTTTATGTGGTTGCTGTGTGAGAGTTGAATGGGGTTGTGAAATATAAATTTTGCATTCGTCATAGCTGATGGTACCCAATTTTTGATGAGTGTTGCTTTATTTCACTAGCTTAATGGCTTTCATGCTACTTGACCCAAATACATCTCACCTTACCTTTGTCCACATTGCAACTTTGAAAAGTCCTTTGATTCATGATTTTGCATTTGAGCATTAGTGGTGGAGAAATGAAATGATGTGCAAAGTTGTGGAATGACATGATCATGAATGGTGTTGAGTGTAACTGTAGATATATTTTAATTAAACACATTTTTTGAGTCTACCATTAGATTGCTTGGTTTCTGAAGATGATGCTTGTTAATTGATCATGAGTAGAAGCATTAAATGTTGAATTGTTGCCATAATTTTTGAAAGTCATTTATCTTTGGTTATGATTATATAATCTTGAAAAATATGGGAAATGAGTCAATGTTTTCGAGTTTTTGAGCTTAATTTGGATATTTTGCCCGAGGACGGCCAAAAGCTAAGTGTGGGGGAAATTGATATGTGTCTAATTGTTGATACATTTAATTGTTTACAGTTGGCGATTAATATACAAAAATGCTTAAGACACTCACTTTAATTCATATATGATTTTAGGTACAATTTGGAAGCAAAGAAATTAAAGTGAGTCGAAAGCACTACATTTGGCTTGGAAGGTTCACTCTTGTGGTTTCAATGTATTGTTGATAAATTGCTTGCATTAGTTTAATTTTATTTTGTTATCTCAACTACATTAACCCAAAGCGCACTGTTTTATTTCTTTTACATCAATTATTTTCATGCGATAATTAACTGAACATTCCATGTGGATACAATCTTGACTTACCACATCTATAAATTTCTAGTGTCCAGAGTTAAGAAAATTTTGCGGTGCATATGAAACGTGCTGTCAAATTTTGGCACCGTTGCTGGGGAGTGTGGTGATTTAATTTTCATTTTTTTATTTTAGTTGGTGTCTTACATACATATCTGTTTATAATCATTTCTTTTAGTTATCTTATGATCTTTAAATGTTTTTTAGTGTTAGTGTATGCTAGTTACTAGATCTCATCATAGAGAACCTGTACAATTTGATCTAGAGATCGAACGGACACTACAGAGATTACGAAGAGAAATAAGAACAACTTCAGAAGTAGAACCAGAACCTAAATCCAAAGAAAGGATGAAAAATCTGAGAACGCCAAGGGAGTTCGCTGTACTAAACGTAACACAAAGACTTTTATGTGTTACATTTCCAAATTTTGTTGAGCATGTTACTTTTGAGTTTAAATCTAGGTTAATACATTTGTTACCTAATTTTCATGGTCTTGCAGGTGAGGATGCACATAAGCATCTTAAAGAGCTCGATGTGGTTTGTTTAAGCATGAAACCTTCAAGAGTGACAGATGAGAAAATCATGTTGATGGCTTTCCTGTTATTAATAAAAGATGCAGTGAAGGATTGATTATTTGATTTACCTATTGGAAGTGTGAATTCTTAGTTAGAGATAAATAGATTTTTTTTGAAAAAAAATATTTTTTAGCATCAAAGACAGCGAGTATTCAAAAGGAAATCTGCAACATCAAGCAACATAATAGAAATTCCTTTTATGAGTATTGGGAGTGCTTTAAGAAGTTATGTGCTAGTTGTCCTTAACGTAACATTCTAGAGAAACTTCTCATCCAGTAGTTCTTCAAAGGATTACTACTGATGGAGATGATTTTGTTTAATGCGGCAAGTGGTGGGGGAGTGTGTGAGAAGACTCTTATCGAAGTCAGGATTTTACTTAAACTAATGGCCACTAACATTCAACAATTCAGCACTTACAACAATGTTCAACGTGTAAGCAAAGTAAGTAATTCATCTATCATATATCAGTTAGATGAGCTAACATCTTTTGTTAGATAGATTGTAATTGGAAAAGCACAAGTAAAAGCTTGCAGGATATGTTCAAACACAAGACATCTGATTGATGAGTGTCTGACACTGTAAGAGGGAAAATGGAGTAGGCGATTGTTGTAGAAGGGAACTTTCCTAATCAATACAAACCATTCTCGCAAACATATAGCCTAGGCTATAGGGATCATACTAACTCGAGTTACGGAGGGAATAGATAGCATAATTACTTCTACAATTGGTCACAAGGACAATAATTTCAACCAAGGCTATAAGGAGCTGAAGGAGTTTCCTCTTCTAGTTCATGTACATCTCTAGACGAATTTATTAAGACCTCAACTACATACATAATGTGGAAAACTAAATGGGTTAGATGGCAATAAAACTCAATCGTCTAGAATCATAAAATGGAGGAAAGCTACCATTTCAACTCGAGGTAAACCCAAAGAACGAAAGTGCTATAAACCTGAGGAGGGAAAAGGAGATTGAGGATCCTAAGAGAACTCCATTAAGGATTGCTAATGAGGAAGAAATCTAAAAGGAGTTGGGAAAGGAAGAAAGATAATCCTCCATCTTAGAAAGGAATAAATCATTAAAACTAATCCTCCACCTTTTCCTAGCAAATGCACAAGACCAGACAAGGAGGAGAAAGATAAAGAGATATTAGAGATGCTTTGGAAAATGGAAGTAAACATACCTTTTCTTGATGCAATTAAGCAAGTACCGAGGTACGTAAAATTCCTTAAGTAAATATTTACGCATAAGAGAAAGATGAGAGGTGATGAAAAGGTGATGATGGGAGAGAATGTGTCTGCGGTTTTTAAGAAGAAGATTCCTTTAAAATGTCAGGATCCAGGTATGTTCACTATTCCCTGCAAAATTAGTAACGTTGTCATTAATAGAGCTATGGTGGATCTGGGGGCTTCAATTAATGTTATGCCTTGTTCAATTTATGCTTCCTTGAATCTAAGCCCTTTTAAAGAAACAAGTGTTATCATATAATTAGCTTACCATACTAACACTTACCCTGATGGTGTGTTTGAGGATGTTTTAGTGCAAGTTAGTGCTTCCTGTTGATTTTATATTGTTGATGTGGATGATGAAACTTCGTACAATCCAATACCTATCTTGTTGGGGAGACTTTTTCTTAATACGATTCAGATTAAGACAAATGTTGGTGAGGGCACCCTCACGATGGAATTTGATAGGAAAGAGATTCATTTTAATATTTTTGATGCCATGAAACATCCTCATGATGATCATTATGTTTTCTCTATTGATGTGATTGATGCTCTAGTGCAAGAAATGTTTAGGTTGAGTTGAAAGGATCATCTAGAAACAATCTTGACTGAGCATATGGAAGAAGAAGCCAGTAATGATGTTGAAGAGGCAGAAGAGCTGATGGAAATGGCAACTACATTGGGTTCGTTAGAGCACTCTCTAAAAAGGTATGATTTGGCTTCCATGCAGTTATCAGAATCTCACCAGAAGTTATTACTTTATGATGTGTAGGCACCTAACACCTTAAGTATGCCTATTTGGGAGATAAGCAGACTCTCCCAGTTATCATTTCGACATAGTTAACTTCGGATCAAGAAGAAAGGATGGTTTGAATGTTGAGGGAGTATAAGAAGGCCATCAGATGGATGATCACAGATATCTAAGGAATAAGCCCTTCCATATGCATGTATCATATTCTATTGGAGGAGGATGTCAAGTCCAAAAGGCAAGTCAACATAGGCTGAATCTTCCGATGATGGAATTTTTGAAGAAGGAAGTGCTTAAGCTTTTCGATGCTAGGTTATTTACCCGATCTCTAATAGTAAGTGGGTAAGTCACATTCAAATGGTTCCAAAGAAGTTTGGAATCATAGTTGTGACCAATCAGGAAGGTGAGTTGGTTTCTAACCGATTGCAAACCAGATGGCGAGTTTGTATTGAATATAGGAAATCTTTCGGCCCCATAAAAATTTCTGCATTGAACTTAAACATGATATCTTATGAAATGAAGACATGAGAAGAAAATGAGGGC
>JAOQMS010000003.1:17604387-17630734 GCA_027563885.1 Erythroxylum longipes
GGGTCCGACAGACATGGTATCAGAGCATGAATGGAAGCATGAACAGGAGTTAGACTCCGGAAACGGGGTCTAACAGATGTGGTATCGGAGCAAGAAAGTATTCATGAACAAGAGTCGGACTCCGAGAAACGGGGCCTGATAAAATCGAACTAAGCGACTCGTAAAGACCATTTTACCCTTCCCTTTATTGATCAAATGCTTGAGAGATTAGTTCGTTATGATTATTATTGTTTTCTAGATGGCTCTTCAGATCCCGATTGCACCGGAAGATCAAGAAAATACTACCTTCATATGCCCATTTGATATGTTCGCTTACCAAAGGATGCCATTTGGATTATGCAACACACCCACCACATTCCAAAGATATATGATGAGAATTTTTTTCAAATATATTGAGAAAATCATTGAGGTAATCATGGATGATTTTAGTGTTTATGGTTCTTCCTTTGATGATTGCCATTTGGATTATACAACGCACACGCCACATTCCGAAGATGTATGATGAGCATTTTTTCCAAATATGTTGAGAAAATCATTGAGGTAATCATGGATGATTTTAGTGTTTATGGTTCTTCCTTTGATGAATGCCTTGAGAATCTTGCTATTATCTTAAAACGATGCATTAAAACTAATCTTATGCTGAATTGGGAAAATTTTCATTTTATAGTGGATCAAGGTATAGTTTTAGGGCATATTATATTTGCTAGGGGTATTGAGGTATATAAATCTAAAGTTGATCTTATTTTTTCTGTACATTACCCCTCAACTGTGTGGGAAGTGCATTCTTTTCTTGGACAAGTAGGTTTTTATCGTAGGTTCATCAAGGACTTTTTGAAGATAGTCGCACTATTATACAAGCTGCTACAACAAGATGTCTCCTTTGAGTGTGTTGATAGGTGTAAGGAAGCATTTAACAAACTTAAGGAGCTTTTAACATCCCCACCAGTGATTCAACCACCAGATTGGAGCCTCCTCTTCGAGATCATGTATGATGCAAGTGACTATGCTATAGGGCCATTTCTAGGATGACGAGTGGGCAAAGCTTTGCGTGCCATTTATTATGCTTCAAAGACCCTCAATCTAAATCAATTAAATTATTCGACAACTAAAAAAGAACTTTTATCTATCATTTTTGCTTTAAAAAAATTTCAGTCTTATTTGCTTAGTGTTAAAGTAATTGTTTATTCTGATCATACAGCTTTACGATACCTACACATAAAAAAAGAAGCAAAACTGAAACTGATTAGACGGATTCTCCTCGTTCGAGAATTTGAGTTGGAGATAAAAGATAAAAGATAAGAAGGGGATAGAAAATGTGGTGGCCGACCACCTCAACCATTTAATCAAAGAAGAAGATAACATCCCTTTGAGAGAGACATTTCCAGATGAACAATTATTTTATGTTGATGTGACACCACTATGGTATGCAGATATTGTGAATTTTTTAGTTACTAACAAATTACCTATTGGTTTGTCAACGACTTAGAGGGATAATTTGTGGAATGAAGTGAAGTACTACATTTAGTATAACTCGTATCTTTGGAGAAACTGTGCAGATCAAGCCATCATAATGTGTGTACCTGAAAGTGAAACATCCTCAATCTTATCCTTTTGCCATTTGTATAGTGTGGAGGACACTTTGGAGTAAAGAGGACAACCCATAAAGTTTTGAAGAGTAGTTTCTAGTGGCCCTCATTGTTCAGGGATGCATAAATTTGCTGCAAGTTATGTGACATGTGCCAATGGTTAGGTAACTTATCCCGTAAGGATCAATTGCCACAAACTCCTATTCTTTTCTGTGAAAATTTTGATGTTTGGGGTATTGAATTTATGAAACCTTTCCTTCATTTTTTTGGTTTTAACTATATATTATGTGTAGTTGATTACATTTCTAAATGGGTGGGAGCTAAAGTCACTAGAACTGATGACGCAAAAATTGTTGCAATTTTTGTTAAAGCTAACATCCATGATAGTGGTACGTTGCACAATGTTTTAATGGGTAGCTTAGTATGTGTTTAGTTGTTAAATTGAATGATTAATATATGTTTAAGTTAGGATTGTGTTATTTAGTTAAACATTTGTGTTTAAAGTGTTTTATGGTTTATATCATGCTATTGAGCTTAATTTTTATGTATTTGAGATGCCTTGATGTGTTTTTTAGTGTTCTAGATCAAATATCGAAGAACGGAAAGAATTTGAAGGAAGCCTGAAGCAAGTCCCAGGGCCACGATCATGACAAAAGCATGGAGGGTCTGCCACAATCGTGCTCCTTCTAACACGATAGTGACAGAGAGCTAAAATCAAATGCCACGATTATTCGTGACTTGTGCGACAGACAATGTGGGCAGCCTGTCGAACTCGACTTATTGAGGGACATTTGGGACTTTTTGGACTTGGGAAAACCCTAGGGTTTATCTAAAATGGAAAATACTATATAAAGAAAGAGAAAGAACCCTAGAGGGGGCTCCAACTTCTGCCACTTTGAGAAAGATCCATGGAGAGAGGAAGAAGAAAAGAGGAGGAGAAAGTAAAAAGAAGAAGAAGGGCTGCAATGTTGCTATCGTCCCGATCTATTCCAACCATTCCAACTGACATTTCATTTCATCTTTATTGTTTTTTCTTTTGATTGTATATGATGGATTTGATAGTGATGGATTTGGGTTTCATGATGATGTTCTAAACTTCTTTAGGGATTTGTTCTTGAATAAATGTTAATGCTATTTCTTTTGATGTTAATACATTGAGTGTTATGATTATTTGTTATATTTGCATGCTTCGGTAACAAATCGATAGAGTGAACTGAGAGCAAAATGATTATATTGGGTAATGAGAGTTAAAAAATCTAATAATAGATCACGCAATCAAATATGGAATTTAGACGAAGAGAGATCTCGTGTGAGGACCCGGTAGTCTATTAGAGAGCTTAAGATCTAATTAGATTTATGAGATTGCAAATTCCATTATTCACTTAGGGTTTTGATTTAGGGTTTAATGATTATAACTCAAAAGAGAGTAATCCACCTTTCGAAAGTCTAGGACCAATACCATATTAACTTAAAAGTAATCATATTAGCATTTAATGATAAGATAAATCCCCTTCTCATAATCAACCAATCTTCCTTGTGTGATTTCCATTGTTAATTTGGTGGTGCTCAATTTGATTCTTTGTGTGTTAATTTTACATTTTTACTCCAATCAATCATCTTCACGTGTTTACTTTTCTGTATAGTTTTTATTTTCATTTTAATAATTTTTTAGGCCTTGGATAACTTAGAATTAGATTAGTTTGACAACTCTTCGAGAGTTATATAACTCCTCAAGGGCAACACCTCACATACTACACTCACGGCTTCTGCACTTACAGTATATTGAGGGTTATAAATATATAAAAAGTTTCCTTAATAAATTTTTGGTGCTATTATCGAGGAGTAGTAGGATTAGTTTAGTTTTTGTAGTCTAAGGTGTTCTCATCACTCTTGTGTCTATGCATTTTGCATGAACACAAGAGTCACTCGAAGTTCAAGTCGGATCACTGAAGCCCTAGTACTCGACATCACTCACCTGGAACGAGCCTTTCAAAGAGCCAAACTATAAGAAGAAGAAACTAAAGAACCAATGGCTAAGGAATTTTATTAAGAGTTCTAGTAAGGAGGAAACCAAGGGAACCAACCTCTGACCCTTATAGATTTTATGAGACCAAGATTTAATGCAACCAATCAAGGTGTTGCTAAACCTACTATTCAAGCACCTTCATTTGAAATAAAGCCAACCTTACTGAACATGTTGCAAACAAATGTGCAATTCTATGGACTAACCAATAAGGATCCCAATGCACATATAGTGAACTTTCTCGAAATATATGATACCTTCCGATATCATAGGATGTCGAAAGATGTTGTTAGGATTAGACTTTTGCCCTTTATGTTAAGAGATAGAGCTAAAGCTTGGTATCACTCTCTCAGCCCCTCGAATATCACAACATAGGAGCAATTGGTACGTACATTCCTGGAAAAGTATTTTCCCCTCACTAAAACTATGAAGATGATAAAAGAAATCAAGAACTTCCAATAGATTGATAGGGAATCACTTTATGAAGCGTGGGAGAGATATAAGGATTTTTCAAAGGAGTTGTCTATACCATCTTCTACCAAAAGAATTTCTTTTACAAACTTTCTACAATGGAGTCAATCCACCCACAAGAGGTAACATAAATGCAGCATCGGGCAGATAGCTTATGTGAAAGACTGTTGACGAAGCGGAGAAGTTGCTTGAAGAAATTACCAGTAATAACTGTTTATGGATAAATGACCGAAGTAGACAACACATAACCGTCCAAAAACAAATGGAAGCTATAGTTTTGACCAAATGACAGAAATGCAAGCTAAGATTGACAACTTAACTTGACAGTTGAACAATATGAAAGCGTCCTCTTCAGCCTCTATTAAGGCCATTCAACAAAGATGTGAGCTATGCGGCAAGGATAATTATGATACCATCGACTACTTCCTGATGGAAGGTAATGAAATAGAGCAAATTAAGTATATGGGAGCACAGTTTGGTCATGGTGGAGGGAACAACCCCTATTCAAATGCATACAATCCTGGGTGAAAGAATCATCCAAACTTTTCGTGGTTAAACAATGTTAGAGGTCAATTCTGATCTTAAGGGCCACCTGGTTTTCAACAGGAGAAACCTAACTCCATGGACGTAAAATTAGATAAAATATTAGAGAAGATTGGAAGAATGGATGATGCATATAAGATACTAGAAGAAAATTTTCAATAAGTGACAAAGTATCATGCATCCTCTGTTCACAACTTGGAAGTACAAATGGGTCAATTGGCAGATGCACTATCTACATGAAATATGGGGAGCCTTCCAAGCAATACAGAAACAAACCTAAAGGAAAGGATCATGGCTATGACCCAGGCCACGAAGGAGAAGCTTGACCAAGCTGAATAAGATGGGGAGAAGGAAAAGAAAAGGGTTAACCCATTTTAGCATAACAGAAGTCAAAAGAAACAGAGTTGAAGCAAGTATTTGAGGTAATAGAGCAGCTGAAAATACAAATCACTCTTATGCAATCCATATAGGAGAGATTAATCAACAAGAAGGAGCTTAAAAAGCTGGCGAGTGAAGTAGAAAGCATGGAAAACTCTAATGAAATGACAACATTACCATGGAAACAAAATGATCTAGGGGATTTTTACGTTTCTTACACTATTGGTAATGTCAAGTGGATAAGGCATTTGTAGACCTAGGAGCTGGCATAAGTATGACTTCTTACACTTTATGCCAAAAGATGAAGTTAGGAGAAATAGCACCAACCATAATGAGTGTGTAGATGGTTGATCGATAAATTCACCATCCGAGAGGTATAATCAAGGACATTCTTATTAATGTGGAAAATTTTACCTTTCTCACAGACTTCATCATTTTGGATATAAAGGAAGACTTAGAGATACCAATTATCCTTGGGCAACCATTTTTATCTACTGCCCGATCTATTATAGATGTTGATGAAGGCAAGTAGACTCTAAAAGTGGGGAATGAGAAGGTGTCCTTTAACGTGTCCAATGATAGAAAAAGCTCTCACAACTCCGTAGACATTATTAAGAGAACCAAGTATCGTGGAGAGGTCAAACATAGTGATGATCACAAGGATTCACTTGAAAAGTCACAATCCCGAAGGAATAAACGGAAGAAAAAGACAAAGAAGAAGGGTGGTGGAAATCACAGTTTGGTAGCTCATTTGCTATTTATGAGACCTATGATCGTTCTACCATTACACAACTCATTCTAACCACCATGAGAAAAAGAAGTACATTGAGCTACCAACGGTAAAAGAAGCATTGCATGAGAGGCAACCCATGATTTTTATCATTTTGTTATGTTGTCTTTTGTAGTAAATAGGTTTTGCATCTTATTTCTCTTTGTGTGTGTTTTGAGTCCAGTTGAATATCTTGAGGGAATCGAGGATTAGTTGACTTGGTAATGTGGTGGAAGGCAAGCACAATGAGGTGATAACGTAACGATGAGGTATGGAAGGATTTTAGGATAAAGTAAGGAAAAGAAGTGAAATTAGAAAGCATGCAGGATTTTTTACGGGGCCATGATCGTGGCCTGCGGCGGGGCAGACCTAGTATGCACGAGTTTTAGCCTTTTTCTTCCAATTTTACCCCTTTTTTTACCCTTCCTACCTTATATATTTACACTTAACCTCATTTTTCTTACCCCTTTCACTTTCTCACTCTCTCTCTAAAGCTAAGAACTCAACTCCTCTCACTTCTCTCTACCCATCTTCAAGCAAATAGTTAAAAGCACCCAACCTAAAGGCAAAGTCCAAGTATCGGGCCCCAAACAACAAAATAGGGCAGCAAACTATGACTCACCTTTCTTTATCTTCTTGGGGAAGGAAGGTAACCGATTCCATACCCTTAGTCTTAAGAAAATAAGTGTGCCTAAATACTTTAATTTTGATACATTAGAAAGAATAGGATTGAGACAGAAGGTTTAGACCCTAGGAGGAAGAATTCGTTGGGATATTTTTTGCGATTTAATTATCCTGTTTACGAGGAATTAACCCTAGAATTCTTTACTACTCTTCAATTTGAGCCAAATAATCCTAAAGACCTAGTTGCAGGGTCAACCATACGACTTAGAATATGACATTTTGTATGAAATTAGTAGATTCCCCAACTCAACCATAGTAGATCAGCACGATGACTTTCATGCCACCTACTATTGGATGAAACTGACTGGGATGGAGAGCTTTGACAAAACCAAAACTAATAATTGTTCGACAAAAGAACTTTCATATTATGGTGCATGGATCATAATGTCCAAGTTTGTACTTCCACCCATATCTTTAATGCAATTATTGCTTTTCTAAGAAAGAGAAGCAATAATTTAGGCATGGGGTACTTAGTCACGACCATTGCTAAATACTACGATGTCAATTACATTGGACTAACTATCCATCATCCAGAGTGTCTTAACCATAATATAGAACTTCGAGATATTAGTGCAAAATCTTATGTCAAGACTAGGACGGGACAGGCCAGTTCAAGCTCAGCACCACCATAATGGGAGGAGGATTCAACTAGTGAGGAGTCAGAAGAGGAAGAGCCAACAGGGCGGGAGAAGGTAGTGGAAGCCATCTCAAACACTAACAAATCCATTTCAAAAAACACCAAGGTGTTAAGGCAGATGACTACAAAACAAAACTGCCAAAGCCAGGACATACGACATATTTGCAGATATTTTGAGGCTCAGGTGTTCAACTACCACCTCCAACAAGGTCACCACCTCAATCACCATGACGGTTCTATACGCCCTTATCTTTTATTTTATCTTTATTTTTTAATTATTCTCATGTTTCTTTTATTTCATTAATTTTTATTCCCACTTTATGTGCTACTTGTTTGTTCTTCTCACATTGAGGACAATGTGTTATCCAAGTGTGGGGAGGGTTGTGTGTATTATAGTTTTTAAATGTGAATTTTGCATATTATATATTAGTCTGTTTAGGATTGCATTATGTGATTCGTGTGAATGTGTCAATGGCTAGGACTTAACGGAATCAATTTAGCCTTGAACATAGTATTTTAGGTTGTGAAGATTTATTATCTTGTGAAATTAGTGTTCTAGGTTGTCTCGGTTAAATATGCATGTTAATTAGGAATTGATGTTGGTTCGTTCACTCTAGAAATTTACCACATTCATTTATAATTTTAGGTCAATTAAATATTTAGTATTGTTAATACCTTTTCATGAGAATAATTAGCTAAGGAAATGAGGTAGACAATAAAATAAAAAATAAATATATTTTTTTTGTTTAATAAATAACTATTCCACTGGCCCTTTTTGAAACAAATCAGGTTATGAATAGAGCTAGTAGCCAGTTGAAAATGTGATGTAGCTGAGTAACTGGGAGACATTCATCACAAATGTTTGCCTTCGCATCAAAAGGCTATAATGACATTCCAACCAAGCCACTTAATAAAAACATGGCCTAGTTAAGTAATCAGGTGACATTCATTACAAATGTTTGCCTTCGCATCAAAAGGCTAGGTTTATGTCAATTAAAGCAACAAAAATAGTGCGTTGTTTAATAAATCCTATCGATCTTAGTGAATAGCTCGATTTTCATGAAAGGCTACTTAAGGATAGTTACAATTTTGATTGAACGAATAATTCTCAATGTGTACGTGTAAGTGATAGGAATGAATGAGTTTGACATTAAGGTCTTGATTAGTATGTATATTTGGTCCGAATTACTTAGACATAAATTAATAAGTTCGAACAACTTGAGGGATCGTGCTTGTGGTTAAATTTGTTTCATGAAGTTTAATGCCATTGACCCATTATTGCATATGTGTGTGTTTTGTTGTTAATTGTGTTTGGTGTGTCTTTGTTTTGCTTGTTTTGTCTTTGCTTGAGGACAAGCAAAAGTTTAAGTGTGGGGATGTTGATAGTGGTAGGATGCATAATGTTTTGTTGAGTAGTTTAGTATGTGTTTAGTTGTTAAATTGAATGATTAGTGCATGTTTATATTAGGACTGTGTTATTTAGTTAGACATTTGTGTTTTGAGTTTTTTATGGGTTAGAGCATGCTATTGAGCTTAATTTTTTTGTATTTAAGGTGCCTTGATGTGTTTGTTAGTATTTCAGATCAAATATCGAAGAATAGATAGAATTCGGAGAAAGCTTGGAGCAAGACCTAGGGCCACGATCATGATAGCCGCGATTGTGGCAGAGAGCTAAAATCAAGTGCCACGATCATGGAACTATAGGCCACGATTGTGGCCTGCACGGTAGATAACACAGACAACCTCCCAAATATGACTTATCGAGGGAAATTTAGGACTGTTTGGACCTGGGAAAACACTAGGGTTTACCTAAAATGGAAAATACCATATAAATAAAGAGAAGGAACCTTAGAGGAGGCTCCAACTTTTGCCACTTTGAGAAAGATCCAAGGAGAGAGGAAGAAGAAGAGAGTAAGAGGAGAAAGGAAGAAGGAGAAGAAGGGTTGTAGTGCTGCTATCTTCCCGATATATTCTGACCCTTCTAAATGACATTTCATTTCATCTTTATTTTTCTTTCTTTTGAAAGTATAAGATGGATTTGATAGTCATGGATTTGGGTTTGATGATGATGTTCTAAACTTCTTTAGAGATTTTTTCTTAAATCAATGTTAATGTGATTTTTTAATGTTAATATATTAGGTATTGTGATTATTTGTTGTATTTGCATGCTTCAGTAACAAATCAAGAGAGTGAACTGATAACAAAATGATTAGATTGGGTAATGAGAGTTAAATAATCTACTCATTACCCAATCTAATAGATCATGTAAATAATCAAGTCAGGAATTTAGACGAAGAGAGATCTCGTTTGAAAACTTGATAATCTATCATAAGGCTTAAGATCTGATTAAATTTATGGGTTTTTTTGTTAATTGAGAGATTGCAAATTTCATAATTCAATTAAGGGTTATGATTTAGGGTTTTATTGATTATAACTCGAGAGAGAGTAATCCACCATTTGAAAATCTAGGACTGATACCATATTAAATTAAAAGTGATCATGTTAGCATTTGATGATAGGATAAATCCCCTTCTCATAATCAATTAATCTTCCATGTGTGATTTCCATTGTTAATTTGGTGGTACTGAATTTGATTCTTTGTATCTTAATTTTACATTTTAATTCCAATAAATCATCTTCACGTGTTTACCTTTCTGTGTAGTTTTTATTTTCATTTTAATAATTTTTAGGCCTTAGATAACTTAGAATTAGATTAGTTCGAAAACTCCTTGAGGGATTGACACCTTACATGATACACCCATGACTTGTGCGCTCACAGTATATTGAGGGTTTTTCATAGATTAAAACTTGCCTCAACAATCCTTTCTAGATTCGGGATGCCAAAAGCAATCATCAGTGGCGGGGGAACCCATTTTTGCAACCAGTTGATGGGTTCAGGAAATATCACATCATGCACAACATTTCCACATCTTATCATCCCCAAACCAACGGATAAGCTGAAGTGTCGAATTGGGAAATTAAGTCAATCTTCGAGAAAACAGTACAGCCTAATAGAAAATATTAGAGCATAAGGCTAGATGACGCGCTATGGCCCTACAAGATAACTTATAAAACACCAATCGGGATGTCTCCTTATAGATTGGTGTGTGGTAAGCCATGTCTCATTCCAGTGGACTTGCAAAATAAGGTATATTGGGCTATTAAAAGATGCAATATGAATTTAGATGATGAGGGTAGGAAGTTGTAATTGCAAGAGTTGGAGAAGATGCAAAATGACTCATATCAAAACATAATGATATACAAGGAGAAGATGAAGGCTTTTCATGGCAAGATAATTTCAAAGAAAAGCTTCGTTCTGGGTCAGAAAGTGCTTCTATATCAGTTGAACTCAAATTATTCTCAGGTAAGTTGCATCCCGTTAGGATGGTCTGTTTGTTGTTACTTATGCCTTTCCTTTTGGTGCAGTAAGGATACGAAGTTTGAAAACTGTCAAGATATTCAAAGTGAATGGTTATCGCCTGAAGCCTTATTATGAAGGCTTTTAAATGGAGGATATGGAAGTGTTGATGTTGAAAGACACGAATGGTGTCACTTGATGCATGCAAAATGGAGTCAAGCTAACGATGATAAACAAAGGTGTTGCTTGGGAGGCAACCCAAGGGAAGTTGATTTCTGTTTATTTACATTTTTTCAGTTACTATTTTTGTTAAATGCTCCATTTCTTGCATTTGATGTTACATTGGGGACAATGTAAGTTTAAGTGTGGGTATGGGGATCTTAGTTTTTACACACGATTTTGAGCTTAATTGTTACTTATGTGATTTCTTAGGCGTTTTCAAAATATAAAGAGCAAATAAACATTTTCTCTTTTTTCCATTGCTTTTAAAACTATATAGTCATAACTAGAGTGTGAATTGACTAAAAAAATTATGGAAACTCTAGCATGTACTTTTGCTCTTATGATTAGTCAATATGTATTATTATTATAAAAGTATTAACTAGTGGTAGATAAAAGCCAGTGAGCTTTTGAGCCTTATTAGACTGTCACATCTATATCAATCTCATTGTCTTTTGCTTATATGTGACCTTCATCACATATATATCCTAACTTTGCTTTGATTTTCTATTCAAGACCGTACTTTTATTACATGCGTGAACATGAAAATGATATAGGCATTCTTTGTTTTTGCAAGCTACATTAGCTAAATAGCCTACCTATTGATATGATTGTTCCTTTATCAAGCCCCTTTGAGCTTTATTAGCCTTTCTTTTTGTACTAACAACATTACATGGTCTTAAACTTAACCAATGTCCTACCCAAGTTATAAAGCTAGTAGAGCATTTTTTGATTGTTGAGTTTGTGGAGGTACAAAGGTATAAGTTTAGGGTGTGCATATATGTGGGTAGGCCATATTCATCAGAATGTCATTTTATGAAATTCCCATATTAATGTAGATTCTTTAAATGTTTATATAAAAAAAAGAAAGAGAAAAAAAGAAAAAAGAGAGAAAAAAGTGGTTTAAATAAAAGTATCTAGGAGGAAGTGCACATGTTTTAAAACGTTGTTTATGATTAGTCTTTCCTCCTAAAGTTGTATTATCTTGGAAGGTTCACTCTTAATGTTTCAATGAATTTTTATCATCAATCTTTATAAGTGATCCCTTTTGATTATTTATGATTCATCTGGTTTGTGTGTGAGAGCTTAAATTTAATCTATGAAATATAATTATTGCATTCATCATAGCTAATGGTAAAAGCAGTTTTGAATGAATGTTAGCGTGTGCACTTGATGTTTCATTGAGTGTTACTTTTGCTTCACTAGCTCGATGGTTTTAAGCTACACTACCTAAAATACATCTCACCTTCCCTTTGCCCACATTACAACCCTAAAATAGTCCTTTGATTGTGCATGTGACTTTTATTGGTGGAGAAATGAAATAATATGAAAAATTGTGGATTATTATAATCACGAATGGTGTTTATGTGTACCTAAGGATCTATCTTATTTAAATACATTTTATCCAAGTATACCTCTACATTGCTCAGTTTCTAAGGCTAATGAATATTGATTGATCATGAGTAGAAGCTTTGAATGTAAGTTCTTACTATGGTTTTTAAAATTCATTCATCTTTACTTATGATTATCTATTCTTAGGAAATATGAAAAATGAGTCAATGTTTTAGTTTGTGACTTTGATTTTGATGATTTGCTCAAGGACGGTCAAAAGCTAAGTGTGGAAGAATTTGATATGTACTTAAATGTTGATACATTTAATCCATTACACTTAATGATTAATGCATTAAAATGTTTAAGACACTCGCTTTAGTTCTTATTTGATTTTAGGTAGAATTCGGAAACATAACAACTAAAGTGAGCTGAAAGCATACTAATTGAGCCATCTTCTTAGTATTCATACTCAACTGTCTTTGTGGAGCAAAAAGAAGAAGAAGATTACAAGAAGAGGAGACAAGATAGAGCATAAAAATGGAGAATGAGGCATTGTGGCTCACGACAATTAAATGAATTGCATGCACGTGAGACATAAACAATTAAATGAATAGCATATATGTGTAACATTTCAATTAAAATGTTATGTCACATGACTGTAACAATTAAAATGTTAAAGTCGTGAGCATTGTCTTATAGTTGTAACAATTATGCATGTCAGACACCACTCACATCGTAAGAATGCCACGTGTCCCATTCTTTTAACCTAGTTTTTATTATAAAGAGAATGGTGTGACGGGTGGGAGTTTTTAGGGGGAGAGAAAAACAATCAAACCTCCAATTGTCTCATAATATGACATGAATTGTAAGAAGGAGCCAGCTGTCACTTTAAAAATCTAGAATTTATTAAAAAGAGAAGTAGGGGGGGAGGGGAAGAGCATACCGAACAACCCTCTTTTCTTCTTCATTTCTCATCAGTTTTTAACAATAACAAGGACATTCTTAGTTAATTCTTGGATATTGATGGAGAAGATGGGAGGCTAACCTTCTCGATGCTAGTTCGGAGGTGAAATCGAGGCCAAGAAACACATTGGAGCATATCGTCGTTGTGTATCATTTTCTTTCCCTCTTTTAGAATTGTTTACATTATCTTGTGTTTATTGATTGGGTACTGTGTAAGAACACTTTTGATGCTTTATTAGATTGTTTTTCATGAAAACCTATTGCTAGAACTTGAATACGATATGTAATAGTCGTGTTTGAAGTTGTATGTGAACTAACAGTATTAAATAGTTAAGGATAACATAACCTATGTTAAATAATCTGAGCTTGTGTAATTACTGTGTAGATTGGTCTATTTTTCTCATTTGTAACGTGACTATCCGATTAAAATTAGAGAGCTTGTTCTAGGTTATCCGATAGTTAGGGTTAATTAAAGAGCTTATTTTAATTAACTATGACCTAAGGGAAACTAGAATTAACAGAGCTTGTTATTAATTCATGACCAATAGTTCGGAAAGAGAAGTAAGGATGATAATGCAGTGATGTATGTTAAAATGTGTGTGGACCGAGACTAAACCAAAGAACCGAGTTTTACACACATTTATCACTCTTGTCATTTTTAACAATTTTCTATAAATTACTTGCGTTAGTTTAATTTTACTTTTTTTAATCTCAATTGCATCAACCCAAAGCCCTTGTTTTATTTCTTTTACATCAATTATTTTCATTGCTAGAATTAATCGAACATTCCTTATGCATACGATCCTGACTCACCATATCTATAAATTTCTAGTGTACAGAGTTAGGAAAATTTTGCAATTCACTTGACACGTGCTGTCAAATATTCACCACCTTTATCAAACTTGATATTTTAACCTTTTTTATCTAATTGCCTTTTAAACTCATTAATATAAGCCTCTAAGGTATTTACATCTTGAGACTTATTAACAAATAGTTATACCATAACGTGAATAATTATATATAAAGGTGACAAAATATTTTTCTACATTGAAAGTAGGCATATCAAATGGTCCACACACATATGAATTATTTCAAGAAACTGAGTGCTTCATATGGCTCCTTTCTTTATTGTGTGTTTTGTTTGTTTGTCTTTAATACAATCTAGACAAATGTTAAGATCAGTAAAATCCAATTTAGGAAGTATTTCATTCTTTACTAATCTTCGAAATTGTTATTTAGAAACATTTCCTAAACACTTATGCCGTAAGCAAGCATATCTATCATTAATTAAGCTATACTTGATACCAATATTGGGATTCAAATTCAATAAAGTTTCAGCATAAACAATGTCAAGGTTTAATTTATATAAAACCATCACATAGTACACCATTACCAATCTACTAGTTATGTCTATAGACCCAATCCACGATTGTGCATTTTGGGTCACGATCGTGACAGAGAGGGTTAGGTGCTGGCCACGATCGTGGCCTATGTCGGGAAAACACGAAAATAGTTGAAAAAAATAGTTTTACGGGACTTTTCAGATCGTTTCGACCCCGAATCAACCCTAGGACTTCCAAGATATATATAGAACATAAAAGAACAGAAGAGCAGCTTTTTGCATCAGTTAATTCCAAAACCCTAGAGAGCATGTTGAGAGATTTGAGGAAGGAGATGAAGGAAGAGAGATACGGAGAAGAATCTTGACGTGAAGTACTTCCCAGAACAAGTAGTTTCCCTCAGTCGCTGCCTCCACTAATCCATTCCAATAGTATTTTCTGATTTTATTTCAATTTTATTGATGTATAGAATTGGGATAGTCATTGAGAATAGGTGTTGTTGAATGTTGATTTTTGTCTAAAATCACCTTCGGGATTTTGATCTTTGATATTAATGAAGTTTGATTTATTGTGTTTTTATTGAGTTATTCGTAATTCAAGTTCTGTTCTTAATAATTCGGTAATAAACTGAGAGGATGAACTGAGTGAAAATCATCAAATTGGGCTAAAGAGAGTTAGGTAGTTTGATAGATAAGAATTGAATCAAACCGGTAAAATCTTGTAACGAGAGATCGAGTATAGATTTTCTATAGGTTATTAGACAAATTCAGAACTACTTTACGTTTTAGGTAAATTGGAAATCGAGAGATTACAATTCCATAATTTAAATTAGGGATTATTAATTAGGGTTAAAGATTATAACTTAAGAGAGAGTAATCCACCTTAGGACCGTCTAGACCCTATAATTTGATAATTTCATAATCGATTAGATTTTCATTAAGGTCGGATAAAACTCCCTTTCTCTCAATTGGTAGTTTCTAGCTTAATTCTTGGTTTGGTTATGTAGAATTGCTATCTTGTTTATATTTTATGAAATTAATTCTTGAAATTGATTATTTGATTGAATAATATATGCATTAGTTGTTTATTTTGATTTATTATGAATTTTAGTTAAGCCTTATATTTTAGGATTAGATTAACCCTCCTCATGAGAATGATACCTTAGGTACTACGTGAACGACCCGTGCGCTTGCGGAAATATCAAGGTTATAAATATTAAAACTTAGCATATGTAAAATACTTCGATCAACCTACATACTTTCTCACTAAATATAAAATAAACAAACCACCTTTGGGTGATTTGAAAAATATTCTATAGCAATGAGTTTCAATTTACCTAAAAAATTATAATTCATTATAATCAAATTATAATTAATTAAAATTTAAAATATAATATTTTGAATAAAAATAAAAATTTTAAAAATAATTAATAAGAATGCCCAACACTAGCAGCTTTCTCCAGTGCCTACAGTAGCAGTCAGCAGTGGGACCCAGCTATTGTATTAACATTATGGAAAATGATTTATATGTTTTTATATCGATATTAAAATACCATAAGTACATTGTATAGCTACAACTAACATAGGCAATTATGGGTCGATACCATGAAGTTGTAAGTACTAGTGGTTCCCCTTTTTCTATCATCTAACCTATTAATCAAATTTTGGATTTTAATTAAAAGTTAAACTGAACAAAAAAACTAATATTGAAAAGAATTCTAAACTTGAGACAAAAGAAAATACTAAGAAGTTGTCAATATCAAATAATATTGTCTACGTAAGGAATCCCCCTAAGAACTTTAATTATTAACCTTTCATCATAAGATTATATTATTGATTGTTGGACTGCAGAAATTCCTATCTTATATTAATTTCTTTCTTAAGACTATTAACAGCTAATCTATTTGTTTATTAATAGAAATCTTTCTAGTTACAACCCCAAGGATTGCTTTATTGATTTGTGAATTCTACTATTTGATTTGACCATAATCTAGAGGATTTATGTCGGCCTGTCTCTAGGTTTGAATGCAACCCCTTTCTATTATGGTAAATCTATTCATATAAGAGCATTTCTCAATCTTAATCATATGAAAACAAATCATGCACTAATATTTTGGATATATTAAAAAAAAATAAAACTCATAATTGAATCTTAATAATTTAATCAATATAATTGCATCAGGTAAAAGACCAAATCATATTATTATTTCCACTTAATTAGGGTTCATCAAACCTAGATACTAAACAAGTTTAGTTCCTATCCATAGAAAAAAAACCAATGATAAATATGTAGAAAAGCTAATAAAGAAAAAGAAATCATAATTTTAGATCTATTTTTTTCTTCTATTGAGTCCTCATGCAAAATTGGATTGGATGATGCTCTCTATCAGATCCCTTAATGTATTCTTCATATTTTACTCATCCCTTAATAAAAATATCACCTCTCTAGGTCACTTGTGATTTAAATTTTCTTGATAACTTGGCTCCCTTTGTTACGTCCTTTTATAACAAAAAATAGAGTTTTTGGGTTATATAAGGTCAACATACACACACGTATAAGTATATCTCTAAAAATACTTGAATTCACAATTTCAAACTGGCAACATACACGGTCATGTATATCAATATACATGGGCATGTAACTCCACACGACCAGAACTAAAATTTTTCAATCTTCACACGTTCACAAAGACTTACACAATCAGTATACAGATGGTGTATCTTTAAGTTGCTCCAAATCTTTGTTCCCTATCATGATTTAATTTGAATTCTTCTCCTTTAAGTCTATAAAGGCAATTATTACCTATCAATACACTTGAAGCAAATTAAGTACTAAATATACAAAAAATATTAAAACATCAATCAAAACATATTAAATATGAGTGTATAATTATAATAAAAAACAACATTTATCAACATCCCCACTCTTAATATTTTTCTTACCCTTAAGCAAATTATAATCTAAATTATCAACCTCACAAACATCTATCCCTCATTAATTTCAACCTATCCATCCATACTCTAAATCGTTTTGTCATATCAGTCAAATTAACATATAAATAAGATCAAGTTGTCCAAAAACTAACTTCATAGGTCAATATCAATAATAATCATGTCAATTATCTTTTTAAAATCAAAAGAACAATTCTTTACACCCTCTCTAAGGTTTCACTCATTGCACTCAAGTGTTTAGGCTAAAAAGTATAATAACTCTCAAATCAATACATAATAGAACTCTTAAATATGAGCTTGCAATATTATCATATCTCTACCATTTATATGTAAACTAGAAACAAAAATGAAAAGATCTTTATAATGGGTTAATGGGGCTTAGGTAAGGTATGATTGGGATAATCAAGGAGTTGCTAAAATTGAAAGAAATTTGTAACAACCAAAATTACAAGAAACTTAGCCTTCCATAATATAGGTCTTAATAACATGAATTCATTGGTACCATAAACACTTTTTTAATGCTCACAACATTTTTTTTATCAATAAATTTTGAGCATTCATCGTGTACCATAATTAAATAAATATTAGACCTTTTTGAAATTCAAATTTCAAGTAATCAAGTAATTGTAAATACTTTCAGGGCTCAAAATAATAACGAGGGTTCAACAGAAGTAAGTTAAAGGTTAATATTAGGGCTATAATCAATGAAAAAGGATAAGGCTAAAAAAATTTTATGCTAAAAGATAAAATATGGTAACGTAATTTAATAAAATAAGCTAACAAATTGTTGAATTTAATTGCCTTTACCACTTTAATGCTTCTAATCTAACATATTTGATCTCAATATGCATAATAAAAACAAGTTTTAAAATCATCCAACTATGCATGATAACACAAATGAAATAATAAAAGAGCTTAAAATTTTATAAATTATGCTCTTAGACCCAAAAGCTCATAAAAAAGATGGTCTTATGTGTGTAAATAATATGCATTTTTCATTCAAATTGACTATTTCAATGACTACGAATAATATGACTTATAAAAGCACATTTATTCTAACTTTCATCTTATCGCATACTAATTCAAATCAATAACCAATAATGATTTCACCTAATTCAGAATATCAGATAATAAAATTTAATAACAAAGATTATAATAAGCTTAATAAAATTATAATCCCCTTCCCCACAGTTAAGATTGTACATTATCTTCAATGTACATAATATAAGCATATCAAAATAAAAAGTCAGAGAAAGGTGAAATGTGATACTTCCTTAAGTAATAAGAATTTCAATTTCTGATTTTGATGAGGGATCTATTAGATACTAGATACAATATTCCTTACAAAATATAAATAAAAGGGATAAAAAGATGAAAGAAAATAAACAAAAATAACTAAGAAATATAAAATAACATCAATACTAATGTTTAGACAAAATAAAAAATAATGGAAAAACATAAGAAAAATAAACAAATAAAGAAAGAAAAAGAATAGAAAAATCAAATTTAAACATCTCCATCTTATTATGACTCTAGATTGATTGTTGATGAAGGATCCTTGGGTCTCGTTGATCCTTAAAAGGTGGAGGAGTTGATGATGAAGTACCTGCACTAGATGATGGAGGTTGAAAATCGATGCCCTGATGGCTTGCCATCAACAATCGTAAATCCCTTGTCTGTCCAACAGAAGTTATGTGCTTTCCTATCCACTCCATCATCTCTACCTGTTGTACTCAGATAATGAGTTGAGCACCCATAAGCTGCCCCAACCATCTCTCCAGCTATCTTTAGCTGGCCTGGGTGTGGTATCCACAATTTGGGTGCTCTAGTACTATCCTCCTCATGTGCTACTCTTCCCGTCTAGGCGGCCGCGAATGTGGATAAGGTAACTGCTCTGTTGCGGGTAGATCCTTTCTAAATCCTCTTGATGCTACTAATTCATTAGAGGCTCCAGTCAGTCTATAAATATTACCTATAAATCCCCGACATCTATCTACCATGTGCATATGCTTCATCACTTGGAGGTTTAATACTGCCAGGGTACCCACTAAACGCATTGATGATAATCTATCAAAGACCCCCATCCTCTGTGCAAGACTATTCACGTAAAATCCCATGAAAATCATGCCGACTTTCCTCCCCTTACTCTGAAACTTGATAATTGGGTTAATGCATGCCCCAAGTGGATTGGCATCCTCTCTCTCATACTCTAAAGATAGGAAACATCCAAATTGCTGACGACGCCATGGCTATCACCCCGTCCGCTTAATGTATGATTCAAACTTCGTGAATATATCGAAGCATTGGAGGTTACAGCAAGGATGCCTTGGATCTACTCAGGTCGTCATTGCTGATTGTACTTTAAAACTATTGGGAAGACATCCAATATAGGAAGTCTATCCACAAATCTAAGTAAGCTTACATCCCTATGAAATCTGGGTCGTAAAGCCCTATGGTGACAAAAAATTCTGAATAACTCATTTGGATCATCTCCCTGCGATCAAAATTGGATCATGTTCAAACGATCCTCGTTGTAACCACCTCTCTCCAAAAGGAACATAGAGAGCATCTTTATTGTTAACTCCCAGTAGGAGGGCTCCACATTCTTAAAAAACTAGTACCATGTGCTAAGATTAACAAGGTCCAAAACTAGTTGGTCTAGACCGGCATGCTCCAGCGCCTCCTAGTCATTGTTGCAGCCCATCACAAACATCTTATTCTTAAACCTTTGATATTGCTCCTCTTTGGTCGCCACATGAAACAATAGCATCGGTGGTCACTCGAGTGGTTAAACAGAGCAAGCTCCTATTAGGTCTTTAGATGACACCTCTCCTTGTTGTCACTTTCTTGGTACTTCTTTTTCTCGTCGCAATCTTGTCATTATGCCTAGAACTCTAAATAAGTGAAAATTTTGCAGATAAATTACAAGAATGAAAAATTTGCAGAGAAATTACAAAATTTCATTTCCCTACATTTATTTTTTATGCACACTAATAATTAAATGTGAAAACAAACTAACAAGGAAAATTAAAACACATAAAAATAAAAAATAAATTAACACAAATAATTAATTAAAATAAAATAAAAGAAGTATAAAATCAACTAATAACTTAATCACAAAATTAAAATTAAAATTAAAACTATTGCAATTAACAAATAAAACTAACCTAATTTTTTAATTACAAAGGCAACCATAAAACTAAAATTGAAAACCCTAATATGGCAATTACGCAAAATTAGCAAAATTAAACATAAAATATATCTAAAAACTAAAATAAAAATGAAATTGAATAGACCCATCTTTAATTAACCCTTAAAATAACTAATTAATCCTAATTTCACGCAAAAAAATTATAAATTACTAAGCAAAAATCGCAGCAATTCTAATTGAAAATTTATCCAAATTTCATGTAATTCGTCAAATTAAACCAATTATTCATATAAGTATGGATGAAATTTAACTATTAAATTACAATTAATCAAACAATTATACAAAATCTCATAAAATCCAAATCCTAACATTGGCTTTTTTGGGCCAAAAAATCCTTAAAATAGCTAAATACCCAATTATTCAAGCATAAACAAGTGAAATAAATAAGAATACTTACTTTGATGTTGAAAAATTGCAAAAAAAATGTAAAAATTTGGCAGGGAGATTGAGAAGGCAACAGTGTGAGAGTGACAGGGAAAAGAAAAAAATAAGAAAATTGAAGGATAAAGGCATTTTAAAGATGCGTCATGGATTTACACGGTCTACTACATGGCTATGTAGCTAACCATGTACGTAACTAAATTACAACCTTTTGTTGACTTACACAATCTGGTATATGAGTGTGTATCTAACCATGTAAGTATACACCAATGTGTTTAGAGAGCAAGTAACCCTCATAAACGTGTGTAACTTGAAAATTAGATGAACAAACTTAAGATAATTTTGCACTCATAAGTTATGAATCATTAACACACATACCCTAACACTATAATTATGCACAATCTCTTCAAGATGCTTAATTCTATAACCTAAAACACATCGAAACTCAATTACATTCTAATCTAACATCAAAATAAAAACAAAATAACATGGAATTTAAAAATAAAACCTATCCTAATTCATGGGTTACCTCCTATATAGCACTTGTTTAACATTGTTAGCTCGACGTACCTTTTATACTCAAGGTGGCTTATACAAATTAGGATCTTTTTAGTTTTATTGTTGGTTCCATTAAGCTACCATTTGTTGCTTATTGCCACATTTTCTTTTTATTTATTGCCTTGAACTTGCAAAGGTTCCTATGTACCTTTAAAGGTAGAGTCCTGAAAAATAGTAAACAGATTACAAGTAGATTCAATTATGTCAATAAGTTCAAGATTAGGATTCATGACATTAGATATTTTAATCAAAACCTCTTCATCCCTTACCCTTAATTTTAAACTTCCTTCGTCAACATCTATTAATGACTTAACAATCACTAAAAAGGGTCGACCAAGAACTAAAGGCACCTGTAAATCCTCCTCTATGCAAGAATTACTAAATCTGCTGGGAATACAAACTTATCAACCTTAACATGAACATTTTCTACAACTACTCTACGATATTTTATAAATCTATCTAATAGTTGCACACTAATCTTAGTAGGTTTAAGTTCACCTATTCCCAATTTCTCAAATAATGAAAAAGACATCATATTAATAACGACCCCTAGGTTAGCTAAAGCCTTATTTATTTTTAAACTAACAATTTCATAAAGGATAGCAAAACTCTCTGGATCCATAAGCTTATCCAATAGTTTGTTTTTTCAAAGCTTTGAGCTCCTTTTACTCAACGTCGTAGCTCCTAAATCCTCCAGCTTTTCTTTGTTCGATAATATCTAAGTCAAAAGTTCTATATGCTTTACGATCTACACAAGATCTTCAACTAGAGGTAAGTTAGACTATCATTGATTAAATAGTTTAAGGGATTTACCAAACTATGCATCCATTCAATCTTTCTTCACTTTCGTAGGATAGGGGATTGCAGGTTGACACTCATTGACTTTCTTACAAGGACCTTCACCTTTAACTATAGATTGACTTGTCGCAGTCTCCTGCTTCTTCTGGGAGCTCTTTTTCACTATTCAAGTTGATTTCATTACTTGTTCTTTAGGATTAATTTTAGTTATACTAGGCAAACTTCCCTGTAGTCTTTTTGAAATCAGGTTAATGATTTGTTTAATCTAAATCTCTAAGTTACAAATAGAAGCCTTAGTGCATTGATGTCTAGAATTAGAATCTTGAGCAATTTTCAACATCATCTCCTCGAGAGTAGGTTTCTTAGGTTGAGGTGCTTGTTTCTGGAATCCCCGTGAAGGGTTGTTTCTTACTTGGCCTTGATTAGAAAAGTTGAGGTGATTCCTCCATCTCAGATTATAAGTATTGTTATATGATTGTTTTAAGGTTTAAGAGCATTCCCCAGATAATCTACACGCTTAGGCAGTGATGTTTGACAAGGTTGTCCTACATGCTCTAGCTCACACACCTTATAATGAATAACTTGACCTTATGGAGCCATCGTAAATCTATCGATATTTCTGCTCAAAACTTCCACTTGGTTCGCCAACTATGCCACTACATTCACTTCATACACTCCCACTAGCTTATTAATTATTGCTCTAGATGAACACCATTAGTAGTTGTTCATTAATATGTCCTCAATAAGGTTTTAAGCTACTTCTGGTGTCTTGTTATTAAGCATACCTCGAGTTGCTACATCAATAGATTACCTTGTATTTGGAATTATATACAAAGCGTTAAATCGTGATATGGACATCTTCTTAATATACGGTAAACCGTGATGTGCGAATCTTCTTAACATCTTTTTCAACCTCTCCTATGTATCATATAGTGATTTAGAATCATCTTGGGAGTAAGAGGAGTGTCGTTCCTTAATTTCGTAGTCTTGGCTAGTGGGAAGTACTTTAATTAGAACTTCGCAACTACTTGATCTCATGTAGTCAATGATGACTGTGACATTAAATTCAACCATTGTTTAGCTTCCCCCTTAGTGAAAATAGGAATAACGCAATCTGATGGCATTATCATTAGCTCCATTTATTTTAAAAGTCACACAAATCTCTAAAAAATTTGAGATGTGCACACTTGGATCCTCATCAAGTTGGACAAACTGTTGTACCATCTGAATGATACTAGGCTTAATTTCGAAGTTGTTGGCATTCACAATGGGTGTAACGATGTTGGACTCCACTCTAGTCAAGTCTAGTCTAGCATAGTCAAACGTTGTCCTCAGTTGGTCAACCACATTTTTTTATTCTTCTGTATCCACTTAACCTCTCAAGTCTTCTATTTAATGATCTAACTCAAACTCTCTCAGTTGCATCTTACGAAGATTTTTGCGTGCTATTTTCTGAATTTCTAGATGTTTATCTATTAGGCTTGTTGAATTACTCTAGGTTTAAGATCTATAAGAAGAAAAAAAAACAAAAACTAACAAGTTACTCAAATATAATAAAATAGAAGCAAAAACAAAACAAAACAAAATAAAAATGGCTAGAGTAATAAATCGAGACTTCCCTAATATTACTAGTCTACGGTAATAGCATAAAAAACTTGTTTAACATGTTTTTATAGCAATATTAAAATACCATAAGTACATCGCGTATCTGTAACTAGCACAAGTAAGTACGATTCGATCTTACAGAGATTGTAAGTACTAGTAGTAGTTACCCTTTTTCTATAATCTAACCTATGAATTAAATTTTAGATTTTAATTAAATATTAAACTAAACAAATAAACTAGGATCGAAAACAATACTGAACTCATGGAAGCAGAAAATACTAAGAAAATGTAACTATCAAATAATAGTGTCTAGGTAATAAATCCCCTAGGAACCTTAATTATTAAATTATATTATTAATTATTAGACCTTGGAAATTTATGTCTTATGTTAATTTCTTTCTAAAGAATATTAACAACCAATCTATCCGTTAATTAACATAAAATTTTCTAATTAAATCCCCTAAGATTTCTCTATCGATTTGTAAATTCTGTTATTAAGTTTCACCCTAATCCAGAAGATTTTTGTCAACTATCTCTAGGTTTGCAAGCAACTCCTTCTAATTATGGTAGATCTATTCATACAAGAGCATTTCTCAATCTCAATCTCAATCTCAATCTTATAAAATCAAACCAAGCACTAATATTCTGGATATATTAAAACAAAAATAAAATGAATAATTGAATCGCAATAATTCAATAAATATAATTGAATTAGGTAAAAGATCAAATCATGTTATTATTTCGACTTAGGGTTCTTCACAAGTAGACATTAAACAAGTATAGTTCTTATCCATAGAAAACAAAACCAAAGATAAATATGCACAAAAACTAAGAAAAAATAAAGAAGTCATGATTCTAAATACCCCTTTTTCTTCTATTAAATCTTCTTACAAAACTAGATTGGATGATGCTCTCTATCAGATTTCTTGACGTATTCTTTGTATTTTTCTTGCCGCTTGATCAAAACTATGGCCTCTCCAAGTTGCTTACGACTTAAAAGTGCTTGATAACTTGGCTCTCTCTTTTTTTTTTCCCTCCACTCACATCCTTTTGTAATAAAAACTAGGTTTTTGGTTTATTCATAGTCAACATACACGGGCTTGTGAATGGCCATATATCTCCAAAAATACTTTCATTTTCAATTTCACACAGGTATAGAGACTTACACAGACAATATACATGTCGTGCATATTTACACACACACCCGTGTATATTGACATAAATGACCATGTGTATAATGTACACGGGCGTGTAACTCCACACAACTAGAACTAAAATTCTTCAATATTCACACATTTATAGAGACTTACACTTTCACTATACGCAGTCTTGTATCCTTAATTTACCCCAAATCTTCATTCCATGGTATGATTTCATCCAAATTCTTTCCCGTTTAGTCTATGAAGGCAATTATTACCTATAAATACACTTAAAGCAAACTAAGTATCAAATATGCAACAAAACTGTTAAAATATCAAGAAAAACACATTTAATATGAGTATATAATTATAATCAAATAATACGTTGGGCTTTTCACTAATAGTGTTTGTTGTTGGTGAGTCTTCCAAGTACCTAACGTTCAATCATTTTTTTAATTATACCATATAGATATGAACTCAACATTCAAAGTCATCAACTCATAAGATTTTGCATACAATTAATAAACACATAAAAATGTAATTTAGGGTTTCCCAAATTTTCAAATTAGGATTCATGAGTTTCTCTAAATTATGAAAAATTTATAGTCAAGGAAAACCATGAATTTTTTTAACCATGCTCTAATACTATATATAAGAATAATTTCATGAAACATAACAAGATTTGGAAATTCATGAAACTTACTAATATTCATTAATACTTAGAATTCTAACCTCATACAAAGATAAAGCTTTGTATTATTAACCTTTTTTCATTGCTCAATTTACAGTAAGCTCCTTACCTAATCTATCTCTTTCCTTGAACTTTCTATCTCAACTTTCTTACGTGATGATATTTTGTTAAAAGACAAAACTTATTAGGTAGAGATAGAACCATAATACACTAAAAAAACTAACAACCATCAATTGGTTTTAAAACTTCTCATCATAATGGGCTAAAAGTTTAAAAACCTATTTATTAAATTATTAAATCCCTTAACTGACTTTTTTTTAGAAAACCCTTAACTGACTTTTAAACTTATAAGCCACTTAAAAGAATTTAATTCCAACAATTTTTTCTTAGTTTTTGAAATAAGAAAGATTGGTAATTTAGCTAATTTTGTTTTGCTTAGGAATTTCAAATAGAATATCAACAAGGCACAAAACATATTTATTCCATCTACCAGTGGCGTTGGAAGAGTGATGCGTCGAAAATCTAGTTCAACAGTTGAAAGAGTACTACATAATTTAAAAGTTGATTTAATTCTAAATGCCTTAAATTGCAAAAATCAGCTGATTGCATTTAACTGTTAGCTGATTCTATCAACTGTTAGCTGATAGCTGATTATATCAGCTGATTTGACCAGCGGATTGCATTAGCTGTTTGTTAGAGATGTTTAGTAA
>JAOQMS010000003.1:17631761-17646670 GCA_027563885.1 Erythroxylum longipes
TGTTGCGTGCTATAGTTGGTAAAATTTTGAAAACTTGGGGTGATTGTTTACCATTTATTGAGTTTGCATATAATAGACGTGTGCATTCTACCACAAGTTTCACCTTTTGAGCTTGTATATGGTTTTAATCCTTTGACTGTCTTGGATTTGGTACCTTTACCTTTGCATGAGTTGTCTAGTACAGATGGCAAGAGGAAAGTTGAGATGGTTAGGGACTTGCATGTGAAGGCGAGACAGCATATTGAGCATAGAAACAGGGTGTATGCGAAGCAAGCCAACAAGGGGAAAAAGTTGGTGACTTTTAAACTTGGAGATTGGGTTTGGGTGCATCTGAGGAAGGAGAGGTTTCTTACCCAACCGAAATCCAAGCTGGATCTTAGGAGTGATGGTCTGTTCCAAATGTTGGAGAAGATAACTGACAACGCCTACAAGATTGACCTGCCAGGTGAGTATTTTGTTTCTGCAACTTTTAATATTACTGATCTTTCTCCTTTTGATATGGATTCATATTCGAGTACGAATCTTCTTGAGGAGGGAGGGACTGATGTGAGCAGGAGTAAGGATCACTATAGAGATGGCGTGCGTGACGGGGGTGAGCTTGTCATTCCAGTTGGACTTATGTCCAGAGCTAGGACCGAGAGACTCAAGGAGGCTCTCTATGCACATGTGGGCCAATTTGTGGAGAGGATGGAGTGCACCAAGCCTATTAGAGGAGAGCTATCTGAATCACAGCCCAAATTGATTCATTTATCTTAAATCTTTAGATTAGACTCACTTGGGACTTGAAGACCATTGTATTGGGTTGCGCATTATCACTTAAGCCCAAGAGAAGAGGCTTTATTATTCTAATTTGGACTTGTTTTAAGTTATTTATATTTTGGGCTTACATGTATTTTAAGTCCAAGTCTTTTAGCATTAAACCTAGGTATAAATACTTATATTTTAGGATTTTCGAACAACTTTTGATTAAATTATCTTTTGTGAGCCGCCGGCTATATTGAGAAAAGAAACCCCTCTTGTTCTTTTCAACTTAGGAATTAAACATCACTTATCAACTGAATCAGATTGTAGCGTGATTTTGATCCTAAACAACTTTCTTGGTTTGTTCTTTACCCATTATCTAGGTTGCTTGAGACAAGTTCTTCGTGAGGCCTAGTAGGTAATTTTGAAACCCTGCGTATCATCTTTAATTTAGTTAATTCGGATCTATCCTCTTTTTCCTTCCTTGGATCCGAACAATCTTTCAATTCTGTGGTGCACGTTACTACCTGTGATTGTTCCAGTGAGAGGAAGACGCAACTTGGGGCAGAAGAACATTCTACTGCTGCGTCTCCCCTCTATTTTTTGCCGTCCCTTCTCGTCACCGTCGCCTGGGAAAGAAGAAACAAATCGCTGCCATCAAATCCAAGTAGCCAGAGGGGCATAATCGACAAAAAATAAAAATAAAAAAGCTAGCAGCTGATAACGAAATGCTCCTGGGAAGTAGCATATGAAAAATGAGCTGGTTTAGTTGAATCAGTCAATCTAACTAACTATTTACTAAACAAATTGAATAACTTGTTTAAATGGTCAATCAGTTAAAATTCAACCAGTCAAAAAAAGAGCTGATCAACTCTTTACCAAAGAGGGCAAAGTATTCTTCAGATTTTTTGCTGAGTACGTATTATAATTGACAATATCTCTAGACATTTCAGGATTCTAAATATTAAGACATGAACATAATCAAAATGCTTGAAGAAATAAATGAACAAGATAATGGAGAAAGGATTATCAGCTGCAGAACGAATTAATATTGCACTAAGGGTAACGTTGGAAGTGCAAAAGAATCAAGTGATTGCATTTGATTGTGGCATAGAGTGGAATGGCGATTAGCGTTTAGAGATTTCATATCGCTACTCAAGATCGGCAAGCAACCTAAGAACTAAGAACTGCAGTCGTAGATCATGACAGTCAGTCGTAGATCATGACAGTCAACTGTAAATGCTTACATCTATGCTAAGCCAAAACAACAAATTTCGATACTTGACTAGAAACAATACCAAGTTGAATGACCGAGTCTTAAATTTTCCTCTTCTATATGCAGACAAGAGACAGTAAAGTAAAAATACAAATTCATTCACAAAGACAAGTACTTGATGTTTGATTCCTCGTACATAATTTTGGTTGTTGAAGTTTGTGACTTGGAGGAAATTGCTACTAATATTATAATGCCGCTAACTAAGGCCAAGACGAGTCCACTGTTGACAACCATTGATTCTGAGGAGTGCGTAGACACATTTCTTCTTGTTTGCAACAACGTCAACTTTTCCAGTAGTCCAGTTTCTGCCGTTGCCACGGCCAACACATACACGTAGAGGCCCAAGAACACATGCCAAGGCAGTACCCTGGCCCTCACGTTTCTCGTCTCACCTCGATGCCAAAAACTTAAGAACCCTGTCAACCACTGCAATGCATTGAACTTGTTCATATTAGTTGAAGATGATGTTACCTGGAAATGACCACAATCCCCACCACCCTAATAATTACTCCACTTGCAAATTAAAATATGAAATATCATCAAAATTTAGGAAAGAAAAAAAGATCAAACTGTACTAAAAATGTAAGAGAACAAAAACCTGCGCTCCAAACAAGCAAATGCAAATCAAACCCATCCAAGAATGCAAACTATAGAAATTGGCAAGAACCCCATCTTCTCCATGAAACTTTGTCCAAATCCCGAAGACCCCAGAAGCCAAAGCCACTCCTTGAAGACACAAGTGGACTGATTTCCTTAAGCTCCTTGAACCAGGCAGCCATTGATGGACCAAGATAGCTGAAACCACCCATTTAAGTTTTAAAAAGCATGCTTATGCCGAATTCGTACACAGTTGATCATCACATTGTAATTACCTTCTCCGCTAATGAGAATGAAACCAATTACCATGAGGAGAGGATGGAGGGCCTTCTAAAGTCAACAGCAACAACAAAATCAAATTCAGGATCTCATCGAATGCAAATTTGACTGAACTATAAAAGTTGGCAAGAAAAAAACATATAAAAAGAGCATACTGCATAAATGAGGTCTTTTTGAGAGGAGTGAGAAAGAAAGCTAGAGTTGAACACACGAGCCCAGTAGATGACCAAAGCTGCAACTACCAGACCTGAGATTCTTGCAAAGAGTAGAAGTGGTACTAGTAGTGAAGGAGAGACTGTATTCACAGCCATTGTGGTCAATTTGGAACTTTAGAGCAGAGCAGACAGCAGTAGTCCAACAGTCACCACCGACACTTTGATTAGCTAGAAGTGTAAATTATGACACTTAACCCCCCTGATGGCGACAACTTTATCGATTTATAAATTATAATTAACTCGTAATTGCCGCATTTGCTGTTTACTTTATCTTTTTTTGTAAAATACTATTTTGTGTATTTTGTGTGAATTGTGGATTTTTGTGCTTATAATAAATCAAATTTCCAAATTTGATAAACGAAAAGTTATATTATATCTTGTCACAATTTCAAGCCTTTGATATTGAGGAGATATGATTAGAATCTTCTTTTAGGAATCTTTTACTATCAAAATGAGTTTTAAGGAAAAAAATATAAAAAGAGGAAAGTAGAATTAAAAAAAAAAAGCAAAAATAGAAAAAAAACGTAACAAAAAATAGATAAAGTAAAGAAATAAAAATAGAGTTTTTATTAATCCATAATGTTTAAAAGTCCTTAGTACAATTTTTTATATCAATCTAATAACTAATTAAATTTAAATATCTACGAGAATTATTTTATATTGGTTTTTTAACATATATTAATCCTTATTCTTATAATAATGTTATCCACAAAATTGAAGATAAAAGTTGAAATCTAATATCTTTGCATTATAATTCAAAATCTCTGTAATAATCTACTTCTAAAAAATATAAAGAAAGGTCAAAACTTCAAAATATTTTAGAGACTATTTTAAAACTATTGCGTCAACTTAAAGTTTCCATGGTAGGATTTATTTTGAAAAGATGAATTTTTAAATTTCTTTTATGCATGAATTCATACATAAGGTGTAGCTCTTTATACTCCAAAGTGTATCCCAACAACACAATTATGTTAAAAGAGCTTGGATGGCTTCTCTCTTATACAATGAGCTTATCTTTCTTATAAAATCCTTCTATTTTCTACTTATTCATCCATAGCCCCTCTAGTTTTTTCCTACCTTTCTCACTGAATAATTTGTTTCTCCTCACCTTCTTCATCTTCAAGCTTTCTTTGGTTAATGTTTCCTCCCTTTCTCTTTTTCTTATTTTCATTTTCTTCCTCTTTGTGTTCAAACATAGTCCTTGTTATTGCTAGTTTCAGACTCTGCCTAAATGATAATTTTGTCTATTCATCTAGAGCTTTTATTTCCCACCTTCATTCCTTTATGTTTTTAGTCAACCCTATTCCCAACTCTTGTTAGAAAAATTATTATTTACCATTAACAACTTCACTGCTCCATTTGTCCTACTGACATGCAGCTAGAAAATAATTTAGAAATAGGTAAATTTCCACCTTTGCCTTCCACCTTCACCCCTATCAAGCATCCCTCTTGTGTAGTAGCTCCCTCCTCATCCTCCATTCTTGTCCTGCAATGCTAACAGGATATATCACCCACCAGGAAAAGTTGGAAGCAAGTTGTAAGGGACTATCATACTACAACTCTTTATTTCAACCCTCCCAAGGAGCAAAATGATAAGTTGGCTATACGCCTTATTATTGAAACCTTGAAGGAGGGTGCTCATAGCTAGGACTCAAATTTGGTGGGATTTTTCTTCGACCACAACTCCCTTTCTAGTTATCCAAAAATGGGAAATAGATTCTTGAAAATAAAGGATTGGTTGAAGTTATTTTATCTAAAGATAACCTTATCTTGTTTACTTTCTCCTTTAGCGCAATTGCTCATAAAATTCTAGAGGAGGGTCCATGGCATGTGGCTCAGCAACCTCTATTTCTCTAACTTTGGCATCCTAGTTTGAAGCTTGAGGATGTGAAACTTCAAAGCATTCCCTTATGGAATAACTTTCACAATGTTCCCTTAAAGTATTGGACTACATAGGAAATGAGTTCATTAGCTAGATTTATAGGAAAAGCACTTTGTTTGGATGAAAACATAGAAAAAAAGAGGTGGGTTGGTTGTGCTCATATTTTTGTGAGCATTGAATTATCTAAGGTACTACCTGATGAAATTCCTATAATGAGACTGGGGCCTAATAATGGGATCTTTTAAGAAAGTGTAGCACTATCTCATCATTGGAAACCTCCCCTCTAAGTTCAAGGAAAATTATGGAAACCTACAGGTAGAAAATTCAATAGAGTTGATTACAATGAGCTGATGGGATTTGATGACATGGTCAATCTTGATAAGGAGCAAGAATAAGAAATAAGTTTGGTTAATATAGATATCAATTCAAATACACCAACTGAGAATTTGGTATATTACTGTTTCTACTGATGGATTAAATTCAACTACTCTTGCAGATGGTAAGGAAGCAAATGTTGCAACTCCACCAATAACAAGTGATGGTAAATGAAAAAGGAAGATGGGATTATAAAGAAGTAGTTCAAAACTATTATTAGAAGGAGTTCAAAAAGAAGCAAAGGTTCTAGCTCCAAAGGTAAACAGAAATAATGTCCATTTTAGTGTGGAATGTTAAGAGTATTAGTATTAGATTGCCCTAAAAAAACTATTTGTTTCGAGGGATTTTGTCTTTAAAGAAAAGCCTCTTTTGTTGGGACTTTTAGAAACAAAAATATAGGTGGAAAACCTTAAAAGGTTAGATGTTTTGGGAACTTAATGGAGTATAGTAACAAATCACTCTTATCATATACTGGGAAGAATAATAATCTGCTACAACTCAGATATAGTGAAGGTTGATATTTTGGGAGCTACTGATCATATAATACATCTAAAGTTATCCTTTATTTTGGAGAAAGTAATGATCACTTATTTATTTTGGAGAAAGTAATGATCACTTATTCTATGATATATGCAAGTAATTTTGCTTTTCAAAGAAATGAGTTATGAAGTAATCTCATAAATATAGGGAGTTATTTTAAAGGTCTTTGGTTAATATGTGGGGACTGTAATTCTACATTATATAGAACTAAAGCTCAAGGTAATTATTTTCTTAGAAATTTCTTTGAATATTTTAAGGAATGTGTTGATTACTTAGGGGTTACAAATTTAAACTCTGAAGGGTACTACTGCACTTGGAGCAATAAGTAAGGATTATATTGGCTCATAAGGAAAAAAATTAGATAAGGCTCTAGTTAACTCCAGTTGGCTTACAAATTTCCCTGAGAGCAAAGCTAAGTTCATGGATCCATTATTCTCATATCATACTCCTATAATGTTTTCCGGCTTTCTCATTAAAATAGCTAGACATTTCCCTTTTAGGTTCGAACATTTTCTAGCTCATTGAAGTGGTTTTATAAAAGCTTGCAAGAAGGGTATTGAGAAAACTATATCAAATTCCAAATAGTTTTGTTGTATGCAAAAACTCAAATTTATTAAGGAAGTGCTTAAATTGCTAAATGGCTCAAAAGAATCCAGTATTAAGGACGTTGTGGTTATTGCTAAGATGGAGTTAACAAAAGTTTAAAACCTATTAATTGTTAATCCAACCGATGATACTCTTTTGACAAAAGAGAAATCTCTTCTGGCTAACTATCTACAGGTTATGCATAATCATTCATTCCTGATCAAGTAGAGTGTTAAGATCAGTTGGATAAATGAAGATGATAAATGCACTAAATTTTTCTTCAATACTATTCTGGTTAGGAGGAACAAAAAAAAAAGAGTTGTTTTATATTATTTAGTGAGGTACATTATTGTAAGATCAGTACTTAATACTCCAAGAAGTTGTTAAGTTCTTTTCCACACTTCAAAGATGTGCTAATCCTTTTGCATCCTTAGTCTTCTTCTTAAGCAGTTTTATCACCAAAATAATCTCTGAAGAGATGGCAGTAAATTTGATCGAACTTGTTAGGCTATGTTTGGTTGGACGTAAGATTTTTAATGGAATGGAATGTAAATGAATGTAATATCAGAAAATTGTTGTTTGGGAGGGATGAAAGGATTCATAATGTAATATAGTGAAATGTTATTTGGAAGAAGGGTTAATAATGTAATATAGTGAAATGTTGTTTACCATTTTACATTCCATCCTAAACCTCTCAAATCGGAGGTAACTTATTTTTACTGTCTAGGATGAAATAGGATGTAATGTGAAAAACTCCCTTCCGTCTTGTTCGATTCCATTCCATTATAAACCGTCCTCTCAAATGATGGAATAATATTATATTTAATTCCATTCCATTAATAACCACCTAACTAAACAAAGCCTTTAAAGATAAGGAAATATTTGATACAATTTATAATTAATATAAAGAAGGCTCTTAGCCTTGGTAGACTGAATGGTTATTTCTTTCATAAATCTTAATAAGCGATTGGTCAAGTAGTTAAAGATGCATTCCATGAATTCTTCTCAAAAGGTATCCTATTAAAGGAAATTAACAAAACTTTTCTCTGCTTGTTTCCTAAGGTCTCTAATCCTGTTATCAAATTGGAATTTACCTTTTAAACTAATGTGTGATGGAAGTGATTTTGCAATAAGTGTAGTACTTGAAAAATGAATGGATAAGCATTTTTAACCAATTTACTACGTTAGCAAGACTTTGATGGATGTGCAAGAGAATTATATCACAGTAGACAAAGAATTGTTAGTAGTAGTTTTGTGTTCTATATATTTAGACCTCATTTAAACTTGTCTAAAATTGTGGTTTGTACTGACCACTACGTATTAAAGTACTTGTTATATAATCCAGACAATAATTTTAAATTAATTAGATGGATTTTGTTACTGCAGGAGTTTGATTTAGAAATTAAGGATAAGAAAGGAGCCAAAAAACCTGCCAGTAGACCATTTATCTCACCTTCAAAACCTAAATTTGGGGAAGCTAAATGAAGAATACATTGATGATTCATTCCCAAAAGAGTGCCCTTATAATTCGGAGATTTAAGTGAGTTTAAGATCCCTTGGTTTGGTGATATTACAAATTATTTTATGACTAAGATCTTACCGGAAGGTCTTTCATATCACCAAAGAAGAAATTCTTTACTAATTCGAAGGACTATTTTTAGGAAGATCCATATTTTTTTTGTATTTGTTTAAACCAAATAGTGATAAGATGTGTATCTCACTCTAATGGGTGGAAGATCCTAGGATATTGCTATATTGGACCTACTAGAGGACACTATAATGCCAATAGAACGACTCAAAAGATCTTTAAGTTAGGTTTTTATTAGTTTTCAATTTTCCAATATGCCCAAAGGTATGTAGCTTTATGTGATAGATATCAATAATCAGGTAATACCTTTTGCTAGGATGAGATGCCTCAAGATTTCATTCTTGTTTATAGAGTATTTTAGTACTTATCCTATCTTCACCAAAGCAGATAACTTCAAGGATTCAGATATACAACTATCCAGACTGGCCTATGTTCAGATTGGAACTAGTAATAATTTTGTTATTAGTTTAATTTTCTAATTGTTTTTGTTAATTACAATATTTTTAGTTTAATTTGATTTTTAATTATGTATTTTTTTAACAATTACATAACGTAATGAGCATACAAATTAAGTGTAGGGAAAAGCGGTTTGTTTGTATTTATATTTATTATTTTCTCGCATTTTATCTAGTTTCAGGCTTTCAGGTACAATGATGAGAAGAATAAAAGTTATGCAACAACAAAGAGCAAAAGAGATACCAAAGAATAGACAGAGATGAGAGGGGTCATCTAAAGACTCAAGTGGAGCTCGCTTACCACTAGTGAGATAGACTTCAGCACATCTATTGGAGCGACATGAGATGTTCCTGTTCATTGCTAGGGCCCATGATGAGCGGTTCTAGAGGTTCAAGGACAAGAGATTTCAGAATGTTAGAGTGTAGTCATGGTTCTTCGAGATCATAGAGGCCACATATTAGTAGCTTACGCTCTAAGTGTGCTCCATGTTCTTCGTGGAAAAGGGTCGTTATGATTGGGCCCAACTAAGTATGATCTAGTTCAGGATGCTCAGAGAGATGATGAGGATGAACTACATGGACTTCTCTATACTGATGGGCATTTATGATCGAAAATTTATGGAGACATAAGATTATATCAGACTTAGGATAGATACCTAAGATAAGAGCAAACCCAAGGCATAACCCTATGACATCATGCACTCAAATACATCCATAGGCTTCTAATTTATACACCAAGTGAGCAAGTGATAGCTTTAGAGTCGTTGATAACCTAGATGTGTTATATCTATAAGGTGTAAGCAAAATGATGCTAATACACTTGGAGCATGCCTTTGGATTAGAGCAAGGAGGGATGATATGCATCAGGCCCTACGTAATATGATTAGGAAAGAGGATGGGAGTCTTTGGGGAGGCTATCACTAATAAGGCTACTAGATACCATGGTCGCCTTCAACTTAGATGTTATGTGGAATATGCATATGGTGCATATAGGATAGGGACTGACAGGAGACATGTACCTACTAATTGGGGTCCCAAATAAGTAGGCAGCTTTAGAAGTAGATAAGGATTGCCCCAATATAGCAGAGCAACCACTGAGACAAGACTCACCACCATCTAGTAGTTACATCATCTTCAATTCTTTATCCATATGATGCTCAAAGATCTAAAGATCCTCTGGCAACCAAATGTCACAAATTAACAGTTACAGGGGCAATTTATAAGGTATATACAAAGAAGACCTATTTTTCATATTGACCTTGATTTCTTAGTTCATCCTCTCTATAACATCATAAAAACAACCCATTATCGTAAGCCAGACGAAGTACCCTCACCAAAAGCTCACAAAATTAGATGACAAATTGACATTGGGACCACAATTCATCATCTTCAAGTATAATTCTAGAAACCTCCAATTTAGCATTAGACCTAGCATGTTAAGATGCAACCCACTTTTTTCTCATAAACATTTTTCTAAACTTTTTTTTATCATAATAAAACACTGAATTGATAAGAAATTTGCTACAAATCTTGTAATAATAGGACGACACAAATTCCTACCATTGGTAAAATCTTTTCTCGTTAATTAATTTGTAACTCTAATTAATCATCTACAACCATAGGTGATTTGTAACTATTGCAAGATTTGCAACTGATTTCTTATCACTTTAGTGTTTTATTTTAATAAATAAAGAGTTGATATAAATGTTTACAAGTGAAAAGTAGGCTGCATCTCAGTATGATAAATCTAATGCTGGATTGGAGGTTTCCAGAATTATACTTGAAGAAAATGAATTTTGTTCCCCATGTCAATTTGTCATCTGAATTTGTGAGCCATTGGTGAGGGCACTTTGTCTAGCTGATAGTGACGAGAAGGCAAAATTGGGTTATTTCTTTTTATACCGTGGAGAGGGTGAAGGGAGCAATCAAGACCAACATGAAAATAGGCCTTCTTTGTGCATACCTTATCTTGTAGTCATCAATGAGAGATGAGAAAGATAACTTTACTCCCTGTTATTTGCAACTATGGCATTTTTTAATCCTAGTGTCTATTTCAGACAAATTTTTACAAAGAAAATTGAAGTTAATAGGGTAATGATATTAACTATTACAACAATTGTTGCCCATGAAATGATGAAAGATCTCTTAAACTCACAAATGGAGATTTATAAGAATGCTTCTGGTGATTTTGGGATGTCAATTGCTATTTGTCAAAGAGACAAACTTAATCTAGGTATATATTTTTTCACTTTTGTTACTTGTTGAAAATTAATCATCATTTTATTTTGTTTATAATACTACTTTTGTTGTCGTAAAGTTACTTTGTGGGACCAATTCTAGAGTGGTGTTCCAGAATTGCAATGATTTGCAATTCAAATTCTAAGTTAATGTGTGAGTATAATAAGGTGTGAAAGGAATCAGAACACATTTGAATTCATCCATTCCAAGAAAAGGAATATATTGGAGCACAAAAGATTGAATGATTTGGTCTTTGTTCGATACAATTTAAAACTTTAGGAATGGTATGTTATTATCATTATCAAGTTGGATTTAATTTCTTGTAATTTTTTAACAATTTAATTTTATTGATTACTAGGACTCTTAATAGAACAATTAGTTCTGTAGATTCAATTTTTTTGATCATATTAATCTTTTAGTGAATTAGGTTTCTGAAGAACCAAGTTTGATAAATGAGAGTGATTTGGAAGATAATATTGGATGGGAAAGTATTGACATGTTATTTGTGGCAATGAATTTAAATGATGGTAATGATGAGGCTCCTCTCAATGATAAGGATTTTGTACCAAATGAGAATTTAGGTTAATATGATTTGAGTGGGTATTCAATTGAATAAAGTTCCAGGTATTTATTTCTCCCCTTCTTTTAATTTCACTTATATTTAATGTATATGTTAAATTCTATATATGCAATACGAATGTAATTTTAAATGTTTTTATTTGAGGTTTCACTTCTAGTTAGTTATTTCCTTGACACAAACTCTTGTTGTAAGTTGTAATTGTTAGAGACTCATAGATATGTATTATTCTTTTTATTTGACGTCGTGATGCAATTACTATTTATTATATGATGAAATTGTAATATTTTAAATATTTTCTATTATTCTTATTTTTATATTTATATGATGATTATATGATCTTTTTCATATTAATTATAGCTATTATTTATATGTGAAATATGTGAAAAATAGCATTAATAAAATAAATAAAATTTTATTTTAAATTTCTATTATTATGATTTTTGGAGAAATGATTGACGTAAAATTATAAATTATACAGTACAATATATTGAAGGACTATTTTATAAATGCAAAAAGTACCTAAAATGATACTCAATATTGACCAGTATCGATATAGTACCACACCATTTTACTTCATCTCCTTTTATGTTGATGGCTTAAAACGACGTCATTTTTTTTGTATGTTACTCAAGCCTCAGGCGAGGATCGAGTTTCTTATAATCATCTGGCCCGAGGCTTAATTAACCTGAGCCTAGTCCATTAACCATGGGTCAGATTGGACTCAGGCCAATTTCCAATCCTAGTCACAGAAATTTCATTCAAGTCCTCCAATAATAAACTTTTGGCTTCACTTCAACCAAAACAAAAACAAAAACAGCTATATACATACAACTCAAGTTTCATGCCACAAGTCTATTCTTAAAACTAAATGATTAGAACTATACAACATTGTAATTATTAAGCTTAGGGATTTTCTAAAACCACAAAAATATAAATTCATTATATTAGTATTTTTGTTAAGATAAAAAAATAAATTTAACATCAACATCTACATCTAAATATAAATTAGACTTTTATGAATTAGAAAGCTAAAAACAAAATATTTTTTTAAAAAAATCAAATTAGAACATTCAAATTAGATTTTCTACAAACCAAAAAAGAAATAAAAATATGATTGTTAATTTTCTATTAAATCATTGATGATATGGCAATAATATATACATTTTTAATAACCTGATGAGTCTTACAATGTCAAGCGTGGACCACATGACTCTATAAGACTCCTAAATTCATTAAAAATTTTCAATTAAATGTAAATTAGTTAATTAAATATAATTAATTATAATCTAATTACTCTAATGTAATTTAACCTTAATCTAACTAAATCCTATCCCGCAAATTACACAACCCTATATTTTATATTTATCTCCAATTTATTTTACTCTCTTTGTCGCCATCTCCGTTATCCCTCTCATCTCCTTCATTCTTCTTGTTTAGAAGTTGTGTGGTTTTTCAAGGCAACGTAACCTCTTGTAACTTACACCATTCAATATCGTCAAAATCATCATCTTCATAAACCACACCAAACCACCCAAATTCCTTATCAAATTAAGTAATGGTCCCTAAATAATATTGAACTCCAGACAGATTCCTCACTCTTCTTCCTTCTAACCATTCATCGAAACTTGTAATTCCAAATAACCTCGGACTTTGAGTCTCATTCTTTTAAGATTATAAATCACTTACGGGGCGCTTGGTTCACAGAGGGAAATGGGAATAAATATAGTAAGGAATGTGAATGGGAATGAATATAGTAATTATGATAGTTGGTTAAGATAAAGGAATGATTACCATTACCATAAATGGTGGTTGGTTTGTTAAAAATGTTAGAAATAAAAATTTGTTAAAATTTTGTTTTATATCAAAATTTAAATATATTTTAATTGATTATATTTAATTTATACACCCTATTTATAATGATAAATTGTTTAAAATCAAGTATATTGCAGTATTTCCTTTCAGGTAGCTCTTGAAGAAAAAAATGCTATAATATTTTCTTGCATCAACATATCACTAGTTACATAATATCCTCAAAATATAATTTAATCATTCAAAATAAATAAATATAATTCATCGATATAACCATAATATCCACTATTCCATTGCTATAGTAAAATCAAGTAACATAGTTTAATATAATTTACATTCTTCTGATAATGCAAAAGATGTAAAATATGACAGCTATACACAATACCCTAACAAAAAGTCTTCAATTGATGCAAAATAACCAGGTTAACACTATAAAGTATGTTTGCATCACAACTACAAAATTCCCAACTAATACAAAATAACCTGATTAGGCAACATCAATTGCATCAAAAGTTCATAATACTTACAAAAATATTAATATGCTTCCTCGAATAATTCATAGGCTAGAAGATGGATAGAGGAATCCCAAGTACAAAAGACCTTTTTAAATAACTTGGCAAAGCGAACAAAACCAGAACTTTAGCAGGATCATTATAGAATAATAGAGTAGCCTTACCAACATTCATTTCAGATATGCCAATATTAAGAAGCTCACTGATGAGCTCTTGCATCTTCTCATGAGTTAAGGAATCAGATTTACGCTCCACAATAAAAGCATTTACAACCGCTGCATATTGTGAGGCCATTTGTTCACAAATAGACTCAAACTTAAGCGTAAAGTTGTCTAACCTTGACTCAATAGTATTCTGCAGTGTTGCTGTTTTTTTTCTTGTAAGAACTTTCCTTTCTTGGTGACAAGTTTTTTCGCTTTTTTATTCCATGGCTGCTCGAAGGAATAGCTGATGATCCTTGTGTATCAGATACCACAACTTCATCTTCACTGTCTAATGAAGAACACATTGTCATATTCTTTGGACTGTTAGCCTTAGCACTTGCTTCAACTATATCCTCAGCTTGGAGTCCCGTCGCTCTATCTTTACCCCACACCATGTCTAGTTTTTGCAAATAAGGAAATTTAAAGTTCCACATTCCAACTGCATTCTTGTGATTCTATAAAAAGGAATTACAAAAAGAAGATTAAAAATGTGATAACAAGAAAATGTTATAATTATGAGAAAAGAAACTACTAAAATAAGAGTTCAATCAACTTTTGAGTTAGACATCCTTACCAAGCACCATTCATCAAACTATTGTTTCTCACAATTGATCTTATGCTCAACATCATCCCACTGACATCCACTTTGCATACACATTTCAAAAATTGGATTGTACTTGTTTCTTAACCATTTAATTTTAGAGTCAATGTGGGGATCAACATCCTTATCAAAATTAGGAATCTTACTCAGCTACCTCTTTTGCACTTCAACCATGTAATTGTTCTTAAAGCCCCCATCTACTTTCCATAAAGGATCGCAGGCTAGTTCCTGCAAAACATCGACCAAAGCTTCAACTTCATCATCCTTCCAATACTGCTTATTCTTTTCCCTCCCACGGGCAAGCATAGCCACTCCTATTAAAAGTATGACAATGTAAGAGTTATCAAAGAAATAATATATAAAAAAATAACTTTGCTGAAAATTATAAATACAATGATGTAATCTAATAATTCACAAACACATAGTCAACCAA
>JAOQMS010000003.1:17646770-17662490 GCA_027563885.1 Erythroxylum longipes
CTTTATTAATAAATATTATATAAAAGATTAAAATAAATTTAAATAAAATATTTTATTTTTAATTTTTTAATGTATAATTATTATTAGTAATAAATATTTATTTTATTTTAAAATTAAAAATTAAAAATTACAATAAAAGTTTAACTAAATAACAAATTAAAAATATTTGAAAAAAAGAAAGAGGGGGAGGGTTAAAATTTAAATTTTTTTTGAAAATTTTGCAACTTAGTTCTTATATTTTTCAAAATTTTCGGTACTAAACCGATATTTATAATACCGACCGATATTTAAACCCGATAAATAATACCCCTATTTTATATCGTTCTTCGACTAATACGATACGGATTTCAAATACTGAATGAAACTCATAGTATATATTCAAAAACACAAAACAACTTACACTATTATAGAAATCACACAACTTCCAAATAGAAAAGGATAAGGGAGATGGAAAGAACGAGAGAGATGGCAATAAAGAGGTCAATATAACTTGAGAATAAATTTAAGATTATGTACTTTAAGGATTAGGGTTTAATTAAATTAATAAATTAGATAAGATGGTTAATCGATTTTATTTAGAATTAATTATTTAATCAAATTTATTAAAAAATTAATTTAATCAAATACTTGTAATGAACTTATGAGCCTCATAAAATTACATGGCCTACATATAATATTGTAGAACCCACATATTAATTAAAATAATATATTCTTTACCACAGCATTAATGACATGATAAAAAAAAAACTAACAAATCATGCTTTTATCTCTTTTCCATCTACTAATTCAAATGCTAAGACTAAGGGGGGCAGATTTACCCCCTAATCAAATATCATGTAAGGAATGGAAGTAAAACCTAGTTTTGGGTAGATAACTGGACTGAATTCAATCCCTTACTTGAAAGATGTGATATGATGCACTCGACTACTAAAATCCCTTTAAAAGCTAAAGTGAGCTCAATTATCCAAAGAGGAAACTGGAGCTGCAATTTCAAAGAATCCAATAACTTAGCGGACCTCTTACCTCAACATCATCCTTCACAAGAAGAATAAAGAATCTGTTGGATGGGAGATAGTTCAAGGAACTTCACCAATTCCTCTTGCTTACAGATGCTCGGAACTCATTCAGCTATTACCGATTTGATCTAATTTCGAGCAAGACACTTATTCCTAAAGCATCTCTCATATGTTGGTTAGCGATAAAGCAGAGGCTCAAAACAAGGGATAGATGGTTTGGAAACATAAATTTTCTATGTGGGTTGTGCAATGCTTGTCCTGAATCTATTAGTCACCTGTTCTTCCAATGTAATTATTCACAAATAATTTAGGCTAGAACTCAATACCTGTTGCAAATTTCCAAACAAGGGACTGCCCAAATATACTTGAGTGGGCCATCAAAACTGCAGAGTACTTAAAGCAGGATAATATTGCCTTCAAAACTGCTTTCAACTGCTCCGTTTATGTCATATCAAGAGAGAACTCTAGACTTCACTGCAAAGCAGAGTTAAAAAAGCACACCATACCAAAAAAGAAAATTGTTAATTGAATTAGCGAAATAATCATATCACATGTGTGGTGTAGAAATGATATTAAGTAATTTATGAATTCAAGTACTTTGTAATTCTTATTACTTTTTCTGCTTATTCTTTCAATTGTGGCAAAAATGACTGGGCCTTTATAAGGATGTTCAAGCTCCACTTTTGTGAATAAAATTTTTTTGATTTCATAAAAATATTAAAGTTATGTTCTAAAATGTTGAAATCAAATTTACTCTTATCATTTTGTTAATAAAGAATACTTCATTGAGGAAGAAAGGAGTAAAAAAGAACAGCAAAAAAAAGAATATTAGATGGGGAGCCACATCCTCCACTTGGATTCAAACCATACCAAAAAAGAAAACAACACTCCCAGAAGAAAATGTAACATCAAAAAAACAATTTCTAAAATAGGCTTCTCAAAATTTTCTTTTGACCATATATCACAGGCGAAACACGAGGAATAAAGGTGAGCGCTGGAGTATTAGCCCATGCAAGTTTCCCATCCGTCATAACCTCAACTTCAGTTCTCGGTTTAAGCCCCCTATAAAGATGATTTCAGCTCGTGCGGATTCTAATGCCTTTTGTCAATTGTGGTCATACAAATAACAGATCAACTAGGTTTGCACTTACCCCTACTAGATCGTTGCGAATAGCTTTTTAACTCCCAGAAATCACATTGCTAGGCTACGTCAATCCCAAAATGTGGGTAGGGAAAATGACAATCTTTAAGTAAAAATAGGCAAAGCTGAAGAAACCAAAGAGAACAGTAAGCAACAACAAACTAGCAAAAATACACCGCATATATCCTACTCTTTATTCCCTGGACAACTGAAATAAAAACCTCAAACACATAAAAGCTCTATTTCAGTCCGATGCTTCATGGGCAGTTAAGTTCTAGGTTTACCCAACTAAAACTTTCCACAGTCCAAAAGCATTAGTTATGATGACGTGCAGCCCTCCCCCTGCCCCTCCCACCATAGTCATAACCTCTACCATAAAAAGATCCACGAGGACGACCACCGCGTGGATGTCCACGCCCACCTCGGCCTCCTCGATACCTTGGAAAATCACCAAAAGTCTGCACCAACAAACAAAACAGGATCTTAGTAAAAAACTGAAGACTCTTTGGAAGTGGAAAAAGACGAGTACAAAAGGAAACAGAGGAGAGAGAAACAACAGTACCTCAGTGTCTATTTTCATCTGATCAGAAAATCTAGTTCTTCCATTTTGTGAATCATGACCAAGGGTGTTGCACGATAGTGTATCGAAAAAGTCATCCTTGTTATAAACAGGCTGTAGCAGCAAATAAGAGTTTTAGGAAAATGAGTCAGAAAGATCAAGAAGGTTTACAGTAAGGAAATATCATTTCCATATCCAACTGAGCATCAGAGTTGTGCATAAAATCACCTTAACATCAACCTTCGGAACATCAACAACTTCATCTTGAGAATCATCCTCATCACTGAGTTTACCATCTTCTTTATACCTCGAACGTGATTTATTAGTCTTACCAAGATGACCCCACACTTCATCCTTCTTGAATTTTTCATTCATTGCTTCAAAATCAAAATCCTCTGTAAACTTTGTTACAGGATTTGAGCTCTGCACCGGAAATAATAATAACCCATCTTGAGAAGTTTCACCAATCAGCAATAGAGTATAAAATTACCAAGTCAACTAAATTTTTCTGCAAATAATGAACTCGCTCTATTGAGATACCAAAACGTTGGGTCCATAGACAGGAATATCAGTAACTTTTCATGGCCGCATCCACATGTTAAGATTTTTTTCTACATATACTGCCACTACCAATTTCCAAGGAGTCAATTCCATCAAAGCTAAGAAATAACATATCCACAATACCAAATGTACCAATACGAAAATCAGTGAAATCAAAAACATTTGACATCCTCCATTATACTAAATTATTGACTTCCATGTAAATTTTAGGCAAATGACTGAGCATGAAGCTAGTAGCGAAAGCATGCAAACATAAAAATGCAAGTAAGACATTACCCCAGTTCCTCTTGCTCTTTCTCGTCCTCTGTATGCAGGTCGAGTAGTGTATGAAGATCCATTTGGCTAGGAAACAGAAACATAGACAGCGAAAAATATGTTAGAATCCTTGAAGACATTTTCAAATAATTGTACCTAGTTTGATAACGAAAAACTTGAAGTAAACGACCTTGTCAGTCAACTTATGTCAATGATGCATAGAATAGTCAAACATATCACTGCCCCATAGAAGCAACTACATTTCTCACTCAATGATTTGGAACTATCAACAAACTAAAGTCACCAATTCCTATAAGGGTTTCTCAGCCACTTATCTAGAAAATAAATGTTCACGTCTAGTCCTATATGAATGCTGAACTTCTCCGCAGATATACTGAATATTCACCAAAACACAGGGCCTCTTGATGAGTTGATCTAATAAACATAATTGGTAGAATTTATAGTAAAATTGTTTTATGTTTTGCCTCAGAAAAAGGCATGCAAGTCAACCCATCTCCTGACAAGAAAAGAAATGCGGATTCATGCATAGGTAATGGAAACAAAACCACTATCAACACTTTAACATATATGAATGGCACACCTTATTGTTTACACGTGAAGGAACAGGCAACGGGAGTATTGGAGGCTGAGCTTCAGTAGCAACTGGCACCAACGGTTCTGATGATGCTGGTGACAACACCTGTACAACTTCCACATCTTTATGATGAGTTGGGACAGATTGAGAAGAAGGGAGAATAGAGGATCCAGACTGCAATAATTGGCCAGGTGTAATCAGTGAAGGTGTGAGAGTTTCTACACGAAGAGAATTAGATGCCCCAATAACAGCAGATGTAGTTTGTGAAGAGGTTTGATATGGAATTGCTGGACCAGAAATTGGACTGGACTTATTGGAAATTGCTGGCACAATGACATTTAACTCGGGACTGGATGTAGTCAAAGGAGATAATGTTGATATGCTAGTGGTCAAATTGGCTGTAGGAAGTGTCACATTGGGAGCCTTATTAGGTATCAAACTTTGTAAAGTTTCAGAAGCAAGAGCTGTAGAGGGTACAAGAGGTAAGCTTGAAGACCAAGTTGACTGTGATGAGGAAGTAGATGCCAAGTTAAGGGAACTAGTAGTTGCAGAAAGCATGGGAGATGGAACATCTGGCAGTGAAGCAGGCAAGTTGGAAGCAGTTATGTTTGATCCTGGCAAGTTTGAAGCTGTTAGGTTTGAAGCTAGCGAAGTTAAGGCCCCAGAGGGTAAAGAAGCATTGAAATTCGGATATTGCATTTGCTGTGGTAGAGGAGGCATTGACAAACCCGGTGAAGGTCGAAGCAAAGACTGCTGATGTAAATGGGGTGGAAGCCCATTCGGTGCATAATAACTTTGCCAATACATGGGCAAGGCAAGCCCACTACCATTTGCACTAGGAGGGGGAGGTGAAGCTCCCCATGTTCCTAAACTGCCTCCAGGTTGATACAAAGGCAGTCCACCTTGGAAACCTGAGCCAGGTAGTCCCATTTGTGCATTATGGGATCCAAGTTCAGGCAACGACCCACTAACAGCAGAAGGCAAGCTTGTAGTGGTGGAGACTGGACGAGGATAGTGAGACTGTAAAGGTGATTAACTGATTATAGCAGTGACGGAGTTAATTCAAACCGTAGAAATTATATCATGCACTTAGAGATCATGTACCCACCTGTATAATGGCTGGATCATTGTTTATTGGAGGCATAGGCTGAACTGGTGCTGAAGATTTAACCTGCAAGTCCTGTGAGAAGAAGCACAAAGAAGAGTTTAAGCATTTGAATAACTTGAGAATAAACTACTATCAGCCAAAGATAGAAAGTAATATTTAGTTCATAGATATTGGGAGCACATTCCCTTTAAAGCACATTCCCTTTAATCTAAGGCACACATAAAACAATATCGAACAACACTTCTTCCTGTAGGGTAATGAAACAAGTTATGTTAAAAGTTTCTTCAATTTTGAAGCAGGTAATACCTGTAGACCTTAAGGAACGGAAAAACTTGTATCCAGAATAGTGACGTAATCCGTACTGATTAGTGCAACTAGACAGTTCAACTGACAATTGGAAATTAAGCAGTAAATACTAGATTAACTTTCCTATGGAATAGAAAAAAATAAATGCCAACATATAACATCCATGAAAAGAAAGATGTCAAAAGACAAAAGAACTTAAGCTTAAAGAGAAGTATTAGATCATTTTCTTATGAAATTTTGAAATTTTAGTTTACCAACACCAAGAAACAAGATTATGTGAAACCCAAACACATAATGCCAAAATACCATCAGCCGAAGTACACAGATAAAGTTCATATACATTTAATTAACCATCCAATGCTATACATTACCTTGATATCACTTCCTCGAAACAATATGTATTCATAAACTCTATCACTAGGAGGGATTTGTGGACCATCTTTTTTCCTCCCTTCAGTTCCAAATGATCGAACTGCAAATACAAATTGAGGAAACAGCATATAAAAACTGTAGAAAGAAAAATAAGGTTAGAACTTATCTTAGATGCAAAATCAGCACAAACACACTAAAACCAACACTTCTAGAGTATGAATTTGGCTGGCAACCTTTGACATTGCTATAAATCATCTCGAGCGCAACAGATTTCAATTATCATTTCATTTATTAATTAATATTCTAGGCATTCTGACCAAATATTTGCAAATAAAAAATTATAACCACGTAAGCTGTTTATCCCACCAACTTCTAGTTTACAATTAACCAGACCCGTTAATGGTACCAACAAGTTTGACAAAATTACTTGCAAAATATATGGAAAACATTTTTTAAAAATAATCTATACTCAACAACAGACTAACAAAAATTAAAGGAACAGTAAAAATCCAAGTTTCAAACACTGCAACCAAGTCAACCCAGCAACAAAATCCAACAGTCATCCAAAACCCACCATAAAATTCTATGAAACAAAGAGGAAATCGAGAAAATGAAAGAAACCCCCAAATCAGGTGTACCATTTTTTAGACCAATACTGGATTCCTCAGTGTTGATATTGTATAAAAGACCCTCGTAACGGATCTCACTCTTGGATGTCAAGCTTATCAAACTCCCTATGTAAGAGTCCACCGTCGAATTCGATCTGGACGTCGATGCCGTCGAATTGGTACTGTTCTCTGCTGCCATAACTTAATCTCCCGTCTTCTCTTAGCTCCAGTCGGAACCCAATCTGTCCATACAATCACATATAATGTCTACTAATCTATCAATCAACAGCTATCTCCAAGAATGGGAACGAAACCCCCAATTGGTAGAGAAAGAAAATAGGGTTTTGATTCTGGCTCTGCGAGCAGGAGACGACGAACAAGCGAGCATCCAACTAATAAATTATGATTTTACGTTCTTTTTTTAAGCTTTTTACGGGGGTCTTTCGGTAATTTCGTTGTTGATAGAGACAGGGACGTGCCACGTGGTGACATCATGGACCTGTTTGTGTTTCTATTGAATTACGGTAGAAATCGAGTCATCACATGGACTGAGAACTGAGAGCAGTGTGTATCGGGCGTGTCGTGATATCAATGTAAAGAATCTCTTGGTATCTATAATTAGTATATCATATCAGAAAGGAATATTACGTAGTGTTGAAATTTTCATATTCAAATTCAACATTTTCGATAACTCAATAAGACCACAAAGTCCCACTATAAAGGGTAACAAAGACTCCAAACCTCAAATTAAGATCAAGCTCAGTAGTAGTGCTTAAGTTTCAAAATTCAATAGTATCCAACAAAACCATCCAAGTCAACTCATTTTGCTTATATAAATCTAAAGGCCTACTTTCTTACTCTCTATCAGAAAAATAAAAAAATTCCTAATAAATCGTAAGAAAATTAGTCTAGTCCAATAGAATCATGCACTCCTTGATGACAATTTGAGGTTCTCAACTTGTCCCCAAGTCTAGCAAAGCTCAAGAGCTTATCGGCCCAAGCCCCCAATGTATTGTTAAACTTGTCAAACCGAGTGTTATGAAAATTGTACCGGTATTGTTATTGAATTTAGTTCCGGTACAAAACTATATCGATTTCGGTCATTACTAGATATTTTTTCAAGTAATTTTTTAAATTTATAAAACAATCCTTAATTTTTTTTAAAAATTACAATATAATCCAAATTTACAATAAAAGGTCAATTATTTGAAAAATCCTAATTCTTTAAATTATGTACATATACATCCATCATCTAATGTAGCTTCTTTATAACCTAATGTTATGAATACTGTACCGGTACTGGTTCTGAATTTAATTCTGGAAAGGTATTTTACCGGTATCAATTAATACTGGGTACCGTTTAGGGTAATTTTTTAATTTTATAAAATAGTCCCTAAAATTTTTCAAAATTACAAAATAGTTTTTCAATATATTGTACTGTATAATTTATAATTTTACATCGATCATGCTTTCAAAAATTATATATTATAATTAATTTAAATAACTCATAAATATAAATCCCAATTCATAAATTAAAATAATTCATACAAGATTAAATACTAAGCTCTTTCTTAGATATATCAAATAATACCAACAAACATAATAAAAAATAATACACTATAATTACTTTTTTGAAAAATAGAAAAAGAAACCTCAATTATTTATTTGAAAATTTGACTATCTTAACTCTTTTCTTTTTTGTTTTTGAAGTAACTTGTAGGTGCTTCTTTGCTTCTTTTTTATGCACCGTCTAATTATATCATTGCTAAGTTCTCACCAATGTCGTGAATACCGTACTGGATTTGGTATCGAATTGAGTTTTAGTGCGGTATTGTACCGGTACCAGTTACTACCGGATACCGTTTCGGGTAATTTTTTAAATTTATAAAATAGTTCTTAAATTTTTTAAAATTTTGCAAAATAGTCCATTGTCATATTGTACAATTGTACTATATATTTTAAACCTTAACTCCAAAAATCATGATAATAAATAATAATCACAATTAAAATGAAATAACAATAATTTTTAGATATTTCACATATAAATAATAACCACAATTTTTAAGAAAAAAAGACAATAATCATCATACAAATATAAAATTAAAAACCGTTGACCGACCCATGGGCCGGGCCGAGCCGGGCAGGCCAGGCCTAATTTGACAAGCCTACCTGCTTTTCCCATCATCCTACGGTGGCGAAAAGTAGCATGGCAAAATAAGGGTTTTGAGGAGGCAGTCATAGTTAAAGATAGGTTTATCTTATTCACCTTTTCCTCTAAAGCTCAAGCATCGAAAGTAGTTGAGGAAGGCCTATGGCATGTTGCAAATTAGCCACTATTTTTGCAACCATGACAACCCTAGTTTCAGATCAATTGTAGGGAAATGAGACTAGTGCCTATGTGGGTAAATCTATTCAATGTCCCTCTTGAACATTGGACGACTAAAGGTTTAAGTAAGATTGCTAGTTTTCTTGGAAATCCACTATGCATGGATACAACAACAAGAAAGAGGTTGGGGTATGCTTGAATGTGCATCAATATGGACATTTCCAACCTTCGGGAATCTATTCCTATTACGTGCTTGGGGATAGATAGATTCTTTTATGAGGATAATGTGCGAGTTAAATATCAATGGAAGCCATCCCCTTCAGCTCAAGGTAAAATATGGAAGCCTACGGGTAAGATATTTAACAAAGGTGATTATGAGGAATTGATGAATGGTGTTCTCAAATCTTCTAAAGATGGGCTGAATCAGGGAACTGAAACTGTGTCTATACTAGAGGATGATTCAGGAAATAAAAAATCAGGAAGTGGTGGAGATATGTCGAGGATGATTGAGGCTGAGGAGGAGGAAAGGAGAGAAAGTGAGATGGGTGGACAGGATTTAGCTGAAAACAATGTTGTTGGCCTCAGGGAGGAGATTAAGGTGGCTAGTTTTACTCAGGAGCAATCCTTAATCAATTCTATAGCCAAACTTGGGGAAAGCCCTATTGACTCTGAAACAAATGACAGGACTAAAACTTCTGTAGTAAATAAGGAGGAGGATCCAACTATTGGTAAATTTCTGGCTGTTGTTAAGATGAAAGCCAACAGGAGCAAAAGGAAGGGCTCCAAAAATAATTTTGAATAGATTATAAAGATTTTAGCATGGAATGTGAGAGGGATCAACTGCCCAAAAAAGCTTTCTACTTTAAGGGATTTTGTCAATTACATAAATCCATGGATTTTTGGTCTTTTGGAAACTAAGATTAGAACTGAAAATCTTAAGATAATGAATAAACTGGGATCTAAGTGGTCTTTTATATCAAATCATTAGGCTCATAGTTATGAAAGAATTATTATAGGATATGATCCTTCTTTGGTGAATGTTCGAGTTTTGATTACAAATACGCAAGTCATACACCTGAAATGTAATCTTATTCAAGTAAATGCTGATATCTTTGTCTCTTTTATCTATGATTCAAATCATGTTTTTCAGAAAAAACAGCTATGGGAGAGCTTAATACAGTTTTAGAATATGGCCAACGGAGCATGGTTATTATGTGAAGACTTCAACTCCACACTGTACAGAATGGAAGCAGATGGAAACTACAGTCTGAACAATTACTCAACGGACTTCTATGATTGTGTGGGGTAGCTAGGAGTCATTGATCTAAAGGCTCAGGGACACTTTTATACTTGGAGTAATAAGCAGCAAGGAAGATGGGCTTTAAGGAAAAAATTGGATCAGACAATGGTGAATACGGAGTGGATAACACAGTTTCCCAATAGTGCCACTTTTTTTCTAGACCCCTTATTCTCTGATCACTCACCTATGGAAATTGAAAACTTAACACAACATCAAGGTAATAACCTTTTGGTTGATGATGAGGGTTTTACTGAAGTATTGCACAAAGGGCTGGGAGCTATGGTTGATGGAACCAAACAATTTATATGTGTTCAGAAACTGAAAGCAATAAAAGGTGAGATCCACTTAATAAGCAGTTTCATTAGCTCGAGATGAACTGACTAAGATTCAGCAGCAGCTTGCACTTGATCCTTCTAATGCCAGTCTTTTGACAGCTGAGAAGGCCCTAATGATATCTTATCTATTAAAAGCAAAGTATCATGACAGCTTAATGGAGCAATGTGCAAAAGTAAATTGGCTGAAAGAAAGGGAAAGGTGTACTAAGTTTTTCTTCAATTCGGTTTTAGCCAAAAGAAATGCAAATAGAATATGTTCCATAAAATTGCAAAATGGGGAGGAGATTACTAAACCTCAGGAGCTTCTCAAGGAAACGAAGAGATTTTTCAAGGACTTCTATGGTTATTCTCGACCCCTTCCTCACCTAAACACTCTGGACTTCTATATTCAGAAAAAAAATCTCACAAGACCTAATAGTGGCCCTCATAAAACCTGAAGGAAATTGAGGAGCTGATTTTTTAGATAAATCTGAATAAGTCTCCTGACCCTGATGGCTTTAATGGATTTTTCTTTCAGAAAACCTGGTAAGATACTGGTCCTATGATTAAAGAAGCTATATTGGAATTCTTCTTTAATGGGATCTTATTGAAGGAGATGAACAAAACATATGTTTGTCTGATTCCTAAACAACATTGTGCCTCCTCCTTGAATGACTTCAGACCAATTGCATGTACCAACTTCATCTATAAGATTATCTAAAAAATCTTAGCTAATAGATTGTAATTAGTGATGGATTCTTTGATCTCAGATAATCAGAGTGCATTTCTAAAGGGCAAAAGAATTGGTGATAATTATTCCATGGTCTAGGAATTGATGAAGGGTTACCAAACGAAAAATAGCTTTCCAAACTATACCATAAAAGTTGACTTCAAAAAAGCCTTTGATCATATAGAATGGGATTTTCTCTTATAGACTCTAAGACTTATGGGATTCCCTGAGGTTTTTATTAAATGGATTGTAGCATGCATAACCAATCCTACTTTTTCCATTCTTGTAAATAGTTCTCTAACAGATTCTTTTGGGGGTCTAAGAGGTCTGAGACAAGGAGATCCTCTCTCTCCTTATCTTTTATTATTTGCATGGAAATGCTCAGTTAGATAATCTGAAAGAAGGTGGACAACAACAGGCTTTTCAAATATCATTCAAAATGAAAAAAGGTAGGGTTGATCTATATGTGTTTTGCAGATGACCTACTATTATTCTCTAAGGCTCATGAATAGTCCATCGAACTATTGATGTCTTCCTTGTATGAATTTCAAGATCTCTCAGGGCTGGAGATTAATTTCAATAAAAGTTAGTTTGTTTTAGCTACTGGGGCGAACTCCTTGGAAACCAGAATCTCCCAACTTACAGGTATGACCAGAAAATCTGCTCCATTAACCTATTTGGGACTTCCCATTACAACTAGAAGAATTCAATTCTCAGAAAGTCTCCCTTTGACTGAGAAGATACAGAAAATATTGGAGATGTGGTCTAACCGAGTCCTCTCTATTGGAGGGAGGCTACAGCTTATAAAAGTAGTGCTAAATTCTCTATATGTATACTGGTCCTCAAATATTTCTCTAGAAAAAGGGGTCATTAAATCTATTGAAAAGATTTTCAGAAGATTCCTATGGGGGAATTTGAACTCAGATAGTCATCTAGCTAAGGTTAAACGGAAGGATGTATGCAGAAGGAAGGAGGAAGGGGGATTAGGTCTAATTTCAATTGCTTCCTTCAACAAGGCTGCCTTGATCAAGAATCTCTAGAACATTCTCATAAAGAAAAACTCTCTATGGATCTGTTGGGTTCACAGATATATCCTAAAAGGCTCGGTCATCTGGTCTATATCTCTTAGATCCTCATTCTCATAATCATTGTGTCAACTCTTGAAACTAGGACCTCAGCTTTAACCTTTAGTTTCATGCAGAATTGGAAATGGTAATAGGGCTTATCTATGGTTTGACAACTGGACAAGGCAAGGTCCACTCATTAGATATCCACAGGCACTTCATTTGGAATGATGTCCCCCTCAAGGCGAAGGTCAATTCTATAATACAAAGTGGGTAATGGCATATTCCTATTGAGCTACAGTTTCTGTTACCTAGATACCATCCTAATCATCAGCAGGAGGACTACTTCTATTGCCTTAACCTTCCTCCCAACACCTTGAGCACCAATAAATTTAGGAAGTGGCTCAATGGTAGTAGCTCTAGACAAGAGTAGTTTCCTATTGTTTGGCACAAGACACTTATGCCCAGTTCCTCTATCCTATTATGGCTCACAGTTCTGAATAGACTAAGCACTAAAGACAGGCTACATTTTATATCTATCTATTCAGACCGTGTGTTATGTGAGAGAGAACCAGAAACGAGAGATCATCTCTTCTTTTCTTGTCCTTACTCTCAGCAATTATGGGAGCGGATTAAAACACTAAACCTTATTCCTATTGGAGGCACATCCTTCACTGAAGCCATGGAATGGCTTATTAGGCTGCCCCGTTAGTATAGACAGAATGAGCATATCTATATTATCTCTCTCGCCTCCTCCATTCAGGACATCTGGCGAGAAAGAAATTTCAAGAGATTCAAATCAAAAGCACACACAAGGGAGGAAGTTCTAAACTCTCTAATTAGTAGAATCAGAGAGCAGATCCTTTGTTCAACAAGAAATGCTATTTTATGCCCTACTCTAGCATTATCATGGCAACTTAATTCTAGTCATATGCAGCGGTTCTAAAGGAGACTAAGAAGCTAGTACCTTGCTGCGGACTATCTTGCTGATGACGATGTATCAAAGTAAATAGTCTTATGCCATGTCTTATTGTTTGAAGTGTGGATCCCTCACAAAGAATCCAGGACACACCCTCAGAGGGGACAAGATTTTAGTTAGAGTTTGTCTTTAGTAAAATCTCTATCTTCAAAAGGAGTACAACAGGCGTTAAAAAGGGGTTGATGCTTGTTCTTACCTCAAGGAAACCTCTCATGTCCCTGTATCCTTTCGACATTGATTGGTATGGAACTGTACCACCAATCTGAAGAGAATGAGTTTTTGAGTTGTATTACATCGAAGACTAAACAAATAATGAGAATGATTAGATACGCATCGTACAAGAAGCAAACACTAACTAAGAACTTACCTTAAAGACGACAACACTACTCAGCGCTCCGGATCTGAAGATCTAAACAGATCAAAACATAAACAAATCAGAGCCTTCATTGACTACCTTCAGAGAAGATACGAAAAGAAATTGTATAAAAGGTAGAACTCACCACCTTGGACGAGATTGACAGAAGAGAAATTGAAGATTCGTATCGACTCCCTTACCCTAATTTGGAAGCTTCCGAATTTCTTCGCAGACGAGAGGAACAATTTTACTCTTTGGAGAGTTATCTATTATTGTTCTGAGTGTAACAAAGTCATTTTGGATTTATGCATATGGCACCGTCTTTTAAGTTGTGAAGGGATGAAGTTGTTCTCCCTTAGTTGATAGCAAGTCAGACCTCTGTATCTTTGCTGTAATTCTTCCATTTATTAATTTTATTTAACTTTTAAAAAAAATATCTATGCTACGTTATATCAACTCATCTTCTAGATAAAGCCAGATGGTACCAACTACTCATGCCTATAACCCTTTCCAGTCAAGCACACCCATATCTTTTGGTTATTCTTTGACAACTCCTTTAATATACCTCCCTATTATTATCGTCTAAAATTCCCAATTCTATTAAAGTCCTTGTTTTCAAACCTCAAAACTGAATTTATTATTGCCTGAAGTTATTATTGCCTCAACAATACTGATACAAACTATTGAGAGACAATGTGCAACACGAATAGAGTAGTATGACAAAAATAAATAAGAACATAAGAAGATTCGTAATGAGGTTCAACAGATTGAGGGTGCCTACATCCTCGAAAGTCAAGAGTGGTTGATTTCACTTGATAGATCAATCTCTGACCTAGTAAAGATTACAAGTTTGTTATCTATAAACTAGGTTTTCACTTGTATAGTATATGAAAACTTAGTTAGTACATTTATATACAAATTATATCTTACCAATCTTAACCTAATATAAACATTATTCTAATATATCCTAGAATTCATGTAGAGTTTGAAATTGACAAAAAAATATGTTTTGATAAGGTAGTCCATTTCTTCTCGAAACATTGCAAATTGTACAATCGTATAAGTCATACACAATAATCTTCACCTTAACAAATATCTCGCGTTCAACCAATATGCTCTAAACAATACCTTCACATAATCGCATGCCCATATATATGAATCATATGGAACAATTTGTTAAACTATTGACACTTATGATAATAAAAAAGAAATTAAACTATACTCATTATTCTAAACTTATTCACAATCTACTAAGTCAAACGCCAAACGCCAAACCTCAAAACCTAAAAAACTTATGTAATACAAAAGGATTTAAAAAATCAAATTATAAGATCTCAACAAAGTTCATATAAATCAATAATGAAATAATTAAAAGTCAATTATATTTCATAAAAATAAAAATGATACCAAATTAAGAAAAATAAAAATCAGTAAATAAAATATGAATATTGTTTGTTTTCTAGAAACTTACTGGGATTGTAGATACTAGCAATGTTGCGAATATCGTACCAGACTCGGTATCGGATTGGGTTTTACTACGATACTGTACCGGTACCAGTACCAATCAATACCGAATACCGTTTCGGGTAATTTTTTAAATTTATAAAATAGTCCCTGCTTTTTTTTCAAATTTGCAAAATAGTCCATTGTCATATTATACAGTTGTACTGTATATTTTTAACCATGACTCCAAAAATCATGATAATAAATAATAATCACAATTAAAAAGAAATAATAATAATTTTCAGATATTTCACATATAAATAATAACCACAATTTTTAAGAAAAAAAGACAATTATCATTATACAAATATAAAATTAAAAACAATATAAAGTATTTAAAATATTACAATTTCAATTTTCATTATATAATAAGTAATAATTATATCAAAACATCTCTTAAAAAGAACAATAAATATCCTTAACTCTCAAATTATTATAATTTACTACAAGAGTTCTTGATAAGGAAACAATCAAGTAGAATTGAAACATGAAACAAAAACATATATTATTTAATTTACTATCAGTTAAATATATTATATATTTAATTAATTAAAATTAATTATTACTAAAATTATAAATATTTTATTTTAATTTAATTTATAAAATTAATCTAATAAATATTATTAAA